>VZQC01010439.1:3304415-3599482 GCA_009823505.1 Rhizomys pruinosus
AAAAAAAAAAAAAAAAAAAAAAGATGGACTCATCTCTGGGAATGGAGGCATATACCTAAAATTTCAGTACTCGGGAGGGTGAGGCAGGAGGACCTTGATTTTTAGGCTAACCTGAATTATATAGCATGCTCCAGGCCAATTTGGACTATGTAATAAAACCCTGTCTGAAAAATAAAACCAAGCCCACTAAAGATGGAATCATGGTCACTATGATTTTTTTCTTACCCAAATTCTTTTTCTTTTTCTTTTTCTTACCCAAATTCTCAGAAAAATAAAATCAATAAGCTTACGTACTAAAATTTGTTAAAACATTGTAATCCTAAATATGTAGTTTTGAAGTTGCTTTGTCTTTTTCTTTTTTGCTTCTGTGTCTACTTTATTTTGTGTTTTGCCTAGTTTCAGACCACTCTCTAATCCACACTTTCTCAAAACAGATGTCCTCCGGAACATGCAAGTATGGATTATGGTTCTTCTTCTCTTTGGATGTCAATAAGATCTTTCTCATTCATTTTTAGGTTGGACCTTTCCTATTTATGGCTCATATCAGCTAATGTTTTACAAGCAGAGGTGGAGTTTTTGACACTTTTAATAGTCTTGAAGCCTGAGGGTTAGTGAGAGAGGTACTCAGAGTTAACAGAGAGCATGGGTGTAGGGCTCTTTAAGAGAGAGTTGCCCACATCATCTGATCTTTATCCTCTGGATTTTCCTGTCCCTCAGTCTACACTGGACTGATTGTAACCTATTATGTTTAGGACATAGAAAGAAATTTGAGCTGTAGCTTGATTAAGAATATAAACCTTAGCTGTGTGTCATGGCACACACCTTTAAGCTCAGCACTCTGGAGGCAGAGGCAGGTGGATCTCTGTGGGATCAGGACCAAGCCTGATCTACATAGCGAATATAAATTTTTTAAACATATTTTTGCATTAGTAATGGTTTTAATTTGGAATTTTTTGTTCTACTTCATTAGTGTAAGAAATGAGTTAATAAATGCCTTCTCCTATCAGTTTCTATTTGTTTGTACCTAGAGCCCCCTTCTTGGGAAGAAATTGCATTCCAAAGCTTTTCCGTAGTAATTGATCAGTGGTGAGCTGTTGTCTTTTACTGTACTAAGCTGTCTTTGCATTTAAACCCTTTTAAGCTTTTCCCAGGATCTTTGGGTCATGAAATGACCTGATGTAAATTGCTCTGAAAGGCTCTGTTAGAGCATTAAGGAGCCTTGGGTTCTTTGTAATTCTTAGACCCTGAGCAATCGTTTAAAGGAAAGACTCGTTGGACTGCCTTTGACATGTAAGCATGGGCTTCTTTCAAGGATCCAAGGGAAGTTTGACCCTTGCCAGAAAACAAATGTGGAAAGTTGACAGTTATGCACAGAATAACCTTGAGGATGGAAGGATATTTTCTGAGTGTTAGAATCCTTTTTCTGTTCTTGGCCCCAATCCTTCGAAATGAGACGTCATATACCTGGAGAGTGGCTTGTTTGTTATGGGTGCCCATGCAGTGCAGGTCAGCCTAGTGCCAAGTGAAATCTTTATGATGGAAAGTATTTAAGTAGTTCTAACGTACCAACTTTTATTTTAAAAACCATTATTTTCTTGAGTTTGTTTTCTGGCTTGGCATATCATTCAATTTATATTAGATTTAGTGCTAAATGTATTTTTTTATAACCTCACGACTGCCTAGAATTCTCTATAAACCATGCTGCTCTGTTGTCTGCTTGTTTAGGTGTAGCTACTCTGGTAATCTTTCCTCTAGCTGCTTATTGACTATGTAAGAACGTGCCCTTGGAAACAGAATTTATAGATATGCGAAACTGCAGGATAATATGTTCCTTCAGGACATGGCAGTCTGCATTAGCATTCAGAAGATGAGCTGTGATTTGACAGTCAGTAGCTGGATGTGTTTTCATCCAGGAGAGGACAGATGAGAGGTCACTATTTCCATGTAGTAATGTGACCTACCCAAGAACCTGTGCTAAGAATGAAGTTGGGGCAGTTCTGCTGCTTCGTATCAGCAGTTGCTGGCATTATGTCATCCCTGAGTTGAGAACTTCTTTTCAAGAAACTTATTTTTTACAATATATCATTATTTTAAAAATTTTATGTATATAAGTGTATGTAACTGCACCTGTGTTGTGCAGTGCCTGCAGAGGTCAGAAGAGGGTGTCAGATCCCCTTGAACTGGAGTTATGGATGGTTGTTAGCTACCATGTGGGAGCTGGGAACTAAACTCTGGTCCTCTGCAAGAACAGCCAGTGTTCTTAACCACTGAGCCATTGCCCTAGCCCCTCAAGAACCTTCTTAAGCTTTAAGGGACTTGTCTGTAGTTTGTCAGAAGCTAAAATTTGATAGTCTCTTCATCCTGTTAATTATGTATATTCAAGCCTCAGTGTGTCATAGAATGCTAAGATTGAATAGCTATGTACGACACTTTAGGATGCCCATTGTATCGCGTGTACTGTGGGCCTTCTGACTTTGCTGAGTGACGGCCCTAGAGTTTATTGATACAGTACAGTAGCAAAATTTAGATGCTGTTTTTTGAAAAAAAATAAACAATTTGCATACTATTATTTTTTATTTTTTTATTTTTATTTTTTTTTGGTCTTTTCGAGACAGGGTCTCCCTGTAGCCCCAGCTGTCCTGGAATTCACTCTGTAGACCAGGCTGGCCTTGAACTCACAATGATCTGCTTGCCTCTACCTCCCGAGTGCTAGGATTAAAGGCGTGCGCCACCACACCCAGCTTAAGAGTTTATTGATACAGTACAGTAGCAAAATTTAGATGCTGTTTTAAAAAAATTTTTTTTCATACTATTTACATGTGTACTGACACCATTAGTGTGAAACATCATCTTCAGTTGAAATGCAGAATTCCCAGTGTATTTTGGAAAATAAATTGGTTGATGTAATTTGGCTTAGTTAGCTTTAACTGTTAATTGATACAGCTTAGAATCATCTGAGGAGGGAGTCTCAACTGAGAGATTTCCCAGGCCTTATTGGCTTGTGGGCATGTCTGTGATGGTTTGTTTTGATTGTTATTTGATGTAGGTGGGCCCAGCCCACTGTGGGTGGCGCCATTCCCTAAGCAGGTGGTCCTGGGCTGTGAGAGAAAGCTAGTGAAGCCTGGGAAGCAGCCAGCAAGCCGTGTTCCTCTGTGGCTTCTCCTTCCATTCCTGGTTGAGTTGCTGCCACGGCTTCCCAGCCCTCCCAGCCCTCCCATGTGCTGCTTTTGGTCATGATATTTTCACAGCAACAGAAAGGAAACTAGAGCATAATTCAAGCAGAAGGCCAGTATTTTAGAAAGATGAATTACATAACAGTTTGTGCATATTTACTTAAATGCCAATAACTGTAAACTAGTTTGAAAACTCTTCGCTTCCTGTTTCATTTCCCACTCTTCCTTTCTCTGTGTTTTTGGTGTTACTTTTTCACCATCTAAGGAATTTGTATTAAAGTAAGAATTTTATAGTTCAAATTATTTATTTGCTTAGTTATCAATTCTGTTACTTAAAACAACTGACATCCTAAGCTATTCTATGGTAAAGCATTACAAGATTAAAGAAAGGAATCCTTTAAATCCTTGTACTTTGCTGACAATTCTTTTCTCAGGGTGGTATTATGTTTTTTTATCCACATACCTTTTCGACTTCATTTTCTGACCATCTTACTTTTTTCCATTATCTAGTTAAAAGTAATTTCTAATGATAAATGTATATATAAGTGTATTGGTTTACATAATAGTATCAAAATAATCAGTGTGCAAAAGGCCTTCTAATGTATAAGAAATAACACATTATCCCATATATTCTTTGTAAGTTAAATTATGTTGTTCTGATTTTATGTATGTGCATAGGTGTGTGTCTGTCTTTCTGTCTGTGTGTGTGTCCTGTGCTCTGTAGCCAAGGCTGGCCTCTTAACTTGCAGTCCCCCTGCTTCCACTTCCCAAGTGCGGGGATTACAGGCACCACCATGCCTGATCTCTTTGTTTTAAAGTTTTTTATTACTCATAAAGGCATATTATTTCCCCTATACAATATGCTCACCCCTTTTTAAAGGCAATGAAAGGATTTTATAAACTTTTCTCATATAATTTGACGTTTTAAAATTTTTTTATATTTTTGGTCTTTTTGAGATAGGTTCCAGCTGTCCTGGAACTCACTCTGTAGACCAGGCTGGCCTTGAACTCCCAAAGATCCATCTGCCTCTTCCTCCCAAGTGCTAGGATTAAAGGCATGCACCACCACGCCCAGCATAATTTGACTTTTAACAAACAACCTGTGCCTTGTCAAAGAAAGTATGTACTTGAAATCCCATTAGACAAAGCTACTGTACATTTAAGAGCTGGATTCTTAGGCATACTGAACTCAAACGATGATTCAATTTACCTCTTACTGTCGTCATCTTGGCATCTTTAATTATAACTATATAATGGCATAATTATATATGATAGACATACATATGCATACATTTTGAAGAATGTAATTTTGATTATTTCTAGTACCAGACAATATTAACTTAATCCTTTTATAATATTCTTGGTGGCATTAAGTAGCTTGTCAGTTTATTTATTTTTGTTTATATAATATTTAGATTGTTGTACTAATAATTTAGAGTAGCTACTTTATAATATTATATGTTCACTCTATAATCATGTGTAGGATAAAAGACAGACATATAACAGACCCATGTATTTACATATTGGCAAATAAAATCTTACATAGGAAGTATATCAGATTCATATTATAGAGGACAGACTTAAGGCAGCTATGGGATTTGTGTGGTAGATATACTTAGATTCAAATGTATAAGATTTACTAAGAATTATATGTATAATGTGCTCAGGAAAAAGAGCATCCTTCTCTTTTAGAAAAATGTATAAAGGTATTGATTGGGTGAAGTATGATATCAACAAAATTTTAATGAAATATATTGAGCAGAATGTCCCCTATTTAGGCGATGGGTAAATGGTGTTCATGAAATTTGCTCTATATTTTTTGTTTGAAATTTTCGATGATATGATTTAAAATCAGGATTCTTTGAAAAAGGTGACATTTTTCATGATGAAACATAACACTTGTTTTTGTCTTTAAAGGAACCCATTCAGACCTCTGGATATATTTGCAACTTTGAGGATTTAGAAATTAAATCTGTTCTTTTGGATGAGATATTGAAGGTAACTTTAAAAAAATGGCTGTATTTCTGTTGCTGGCTTGACTTGGTCTCTCATGTGGAGTAGACGGCGTAGTGCCCCAGCTGGGAGCAGACCCAAAAGTCAGAGGCTCTCAGTTCCAGCCTGCTCTGTTATGTGGAGTTTGGTTCCCAGGGATAGAGGCTGATGTGATTTGAAAACTTGGCTGCCATAAAGGAGGGAGCCTCTGGGCTTTCTAATCAGTCTGCTGCAGGTGAGGCAGAAGGGCAAGAGAGAGGTGAAGCTCAAGGATTGTCAGCAAACTCCAGAATAGCGTGTTACACCCTAGGATTACAGGATTGATTACTGTGTCTGACTGTCTGACTCTTCTCTTTGTGGACAGCATTTCTGCAAGGGCAAAGAGAAAGATCATGCCCATGTTTAAGTTGAGTTTGTCATCCCTTAACATTCGGTAGCATCTGAGAACAGTTCTTTCCTTTTCTTCACATTGCAAGAAAACATGTTTGTTTGTTTGTTTGTTTTTTCACTTGTGCTCTTTCAAGTCTTAGGTGTTGTGAACTCTTTAGAAGATGTAACCTTCTCAGTGTCCCAAATAAGGTAGCTGAGGTATCAAGCCTGTTTTGGGGTGCTGATGTTTTGACAAAATCATTTTTTTTTTAATCTTTTGCATCTAGCAAGGGTCTATTGTAGTACTGATTTTCAGGAAGTATGTGCTCCATTGATTTTAAAAAAGTGAATAATCTAAATTGGATGGAGAAATGATGTATAATGTATGAAAAAGTTTAATAACAATAAAAAATATTAAAAAAATAAAGTGAATAATGACTTTACTGCTTTTTAAAATATATAGAATTAAATCATGAAAGTGTTGAGGACAAAGCAGATAAACAGCAGGGCAAATCCTACTAAATATCACCACGCCCATCTGTTCTCCTGAGTGCTGGGATTAAAGGTGTGCACCACCATGCTTGGATCAATTGTTAGCATTTTTTTGGGGGGGGGTCTTTTTGGGACAGGGTCTCCCTGTAGCTCCAGCTGTCATCGACCTCACTATGTAGACCAAGCTGGCCTTGAACTCACAGAGATCCACCTGCCCCTGCCTCCCAAGTGATGGGATTAAAGGCATGCACCCCCACACTTGGTTAGGTTTATTCCAAGATATTTCTTTTTTTTTTTGAGACTTATAAATTGGAGGGTTTTCATGTACTCCTTCTCCAATTGCTTGTTATTGGCATATAGGAAGGCTACTGATTTTTATAGATTAATTTTGTAACCTGTCACTTTACTGAAAGTATTAATTCAGCTTCTAAGAGTTTTGTGGTGGAATTTTTGACATCCTGTAGGTATAATATCACCTGTAAGAAGGGTTAGTTTGGCCTCTTCTTTTCCAGTTAGTACTCATTAAATTTCATTCTCTTGTCTTATCACTCTTGCAAGAGTTTCAGGCATTGAAAAGGCGTGGAGATAGTGAGTGGGCAGACTTGCTGGGTTCCTGACTTTAAGGGGAATGCTTCTAATTTTTCTCCATTTAGAATGATGTTGGGTTTGTTATACATAGCTTTAATTATGTTGAGGTATGTTCTCTCCAGTCTAGTTCCCTCTAGGACTTTTAACATAAATTCATACTGAATTTTGTCAAAGGCATTTTCTGTATTTGTTGGGATGAATGTGATTTTTGTCTTTGAGTCCATTTACATGATTTATGACATTTATTGACTTACATATATTCAACTATCCTTGCATCTCTGGAATAAATCTGACTTGATCCTGGTGGATGACCCTTTTGATGTGTACCTGTATGCTTTTTGCAAGTATTATGTTGAGAATTTTTGCATCTATATTCATTAAGGATATGGGTCTATTGTTTTAATTTTTGGTTGTATCTTTACCTGGTTTGGGAATAATGCTGGCTTTATAAAGGAATTTGGGAGTTATCCCTCTGTTTCTATCTTTTTGAATCAGTTAAGTAATATTGGTTGTAGATCTTCTTTAAATGTCTGGTAGCATTCTGCCCTAAATCCATCTCTACCATCTTTTAGTTGGGAGGTTTTATATTATTGTTTCAATTTCCTCATATGTTATGGGTCTGTTTAAGCTGTTGATTTCTTCTTGGTTTAGCTTTGGTTATTCCCACGATTTAAGATATTTGTAAATTTCTTGCAGGTTTTCAAATTTAATAGAGTATAGGCATTTAAAGTATTCCCATATAATGTTCTAGATCTTTTTGTTGTCTGTTGTGATATTTCCCCTTTCATCTCTAATTTTGTTGATTTAGAAATTCTTTCTTTCTTTTAGTTAACTGGTCTAAGGGTCTGTTTTACTGTTTATTTTTTCAAAGAGTCAGCTCTTCTTGGTTAATTGTTTCTTTGATAAGAATGAAGTGACCTTTATTTCTCCTGATTAGTTTTAGTTTGAAGTCTATTTTGTCTGATACTAGAATAGCAACTCATGCTTGCTTCTAAGTGCCATTTATTTGGAATATTTTTTCCCACCCCTTCACCTTAAGATAGTGCCTGTCCTTGAAGGTGAGATGGGTTTCTTGCAGACAACAAGCAGATGAATATGTTTCCTAATCCATTCCACTAGCCTGTGTCTTTTGATTAGGGGATTCAGTCCATTGATATTTAAAGTTATTATTGAGATATATATTTTGGCTTCCATCATTTTACTTTCTGTTTGCATTCTTTGTCTAACTTATTGTTTCCACAGTGACCTTAATTTTATTTATCTATTTATTTAGTCATTTTGGGATAGGTCTTCCTGTAGCCCCAGCTGGTCTTGCTACGTAGACCAGGCTGGCCTTGAACTCACAGAGATTGGCCTGCCTCTGTCCGGCCATTTCTTTTTCTTCCTTTTTTTTTTTTTTTTTTTTTAAATAACATGAAGAGTTAGCATTTATTGAGTACTTAATGATCACAGATTGGTCCTTGCAGTTTGTAACTACATCCTCATGTATACACATATATGTATATATGTATGTGTGTATATATACTCAATAATATATTATAGATAGTATTTTTTATTTATTATTTTTTATGTGTATGAGTGTACTTTCTGCATGTAGGTTGGTGCACCATGTCGTGCAATGCTGCGGAGGTCAGAAGAGGATGTTGAATTTCCCCTGGAACTGGAGTCAAAGACGGTTCTTAGCTGCCATGTAGGTGCTGGGAATCAAACCCGGGTCCTCTGCAAGAGCCATCAGTGCTCTTAACTGCTGAGCCATCTCTCCAGTCCCATAGATAATAATTTTTTATACCTCTTCCCTGCCCCCTCCCCACCAGAGTGCATGCATTCTGCCATATATGTTTTGCATCTTTTTCTCAGTCTTTTTTTTTTTAATTGCTTTGATGTAGAAGTTTACTGTTTTGGGCAAAAGTTTACTGTTTCCAGTTGGTTCTTTGACCCAGTCTTTTTGTTGTTGTGGTTCCTTCCAATTTGTATCACTTCAAAATATGCATTTATACTTGCCAAACATATACCAAAATTATGATGTGTGAAATCAAACTGTAGGTTAATTCCAAACCATGTTTAGGGATTCACATTTTGACAGTAGAGTTGTTTGCAGGTAAAGAAAAAAATGCTACTACTTTACATTCCTACATTACATAGCATGTTGATAAGTAACATCAGATATTATATTTACAAAAAAAAAAAGAAAAGAAGTCAGTTCGCCTTACAGAGAGGGATTTGGTGCTAGGATACACAAACGAGGGACACCATATGTCATTTGTTTTTCTGAGAATTTTTACTTCACTTAGTATAATGGCTTCTATTTCCTTCCATTTAACTTATTTTTATTTTTTTTTTTTTTTGTCTTTTCGAGACAGGGTCTCCCTGTAGTCCCAGCTGTCCTGGAACTCACTCTGTAGACCTGGCTAGCCTTGAACTCACAAAGATCCGCCTGCCTCTGCTTCCCAAGCACGAGGTTTAAAGGCGTGCGCCACCACGCCCAGCTGATGTCATCTTTCTTTACTGTTGCATAGGACTCAATTATATAGATATGTTGTCTTTCTCCCTGTCCTGGCGTTCCTGCCTCCCAGCTCACCAGCCTCTTGGCCATAGGTATGTCAGCTCAACTGCCAGACTCCAGGGAACTGCAAGGAGTGAAGCAGGAGGGCGCAGAGGATGGTCCCCAAGATGCTGATGAACCCTAAACAGATCAAAGAAAGACCCGGGAGTCATATTAGTGAGCAAAACTCATTTATTGCAAGGGTTTTAAGCACTTATATAGTTTTGTTGGGTTCTTTGACCAGGTGGTGGGGTGGGAGGGCAGAGGAGAAGCCTACGTGTATTCTGCAATGGCTAAGTTTTATGGCAGGAAAACTGTAGCACCCTCCCCCTGCCCCCACCATAAGCTTATGGCTTGCACCATTTGCCTCCAGAGGACAGGGTGGACATGCCTCAGGAAAGATAAGCTTGGGAATGCTACTCTTCAAGCTACACTCCCCTGGGGTTTGGGCTGCAGGTGCCGGATATTCAGTATGGTGAGTGGGAGTAGCTCCCATCTCCTGCCTGTCTTCTAGGTTTTGGGGAGAAACCAACCTTCTAGGTTATTAGGTACAGAAGCCAGGTGTCTTATACTCAGCCATAGTGGATTTATCCAGCTCCACATAGCTATACCACATTTTCTCTATCCACTCATTGGTTGATAGGCATTTGGGTTGGTTCCAGTTCTTTGCTATTGTGAAGAAAGCTGCAATAAACATAAATGTGCATATATCTCTGTAATAGGATGAGTCTAGTGGTTATATACCTGGGAGTGGTATGACTGGGTCAGGTGGTAGGTTCATTTTGAGTCTTTTAAGAGTTCTCCACATTGATTTCCATAGGGGTTGCATGAATTACATTCCCACAACCTCTCCAACATTTGGTATCTTTTGTCGGTTTGATTATAGCCAGCCTTACTGGAGTAAGATAAAATCTTAAAGTGGTTTTAATTTGCATTTCCTTAACTATTAGTGACATTGAACACTTTTTAAGATGTTTCTCAGCCATCTTTACTTCTTCATTTGTGAAGTCTGTTCAGCTCCATCTTTTGAGTGGGTCATTTGTTTTCTTACTCCTTTGTTTTTTGAGTAGTTTATATACTCTGGATGTTAATGCTCTATCAGATGTTTCATTGTTGAAAGATTCCTCCCACTCTGGGAGTTTTCTATGTACTTTTTTGATTGTTTCTTTCACTGTACAGAAGCTTTTGAGTTTGATAAGGTCCTCCTTATCTATTGTTGACCTTGTTTCCCGCACAGGTGCTGTAGAAAACTCCTAGAAACAGTTAACAGCTTCAGGAAAGTAGCAGGACACAAAATCAACCTAGGAAAATCAGTAGCCTTCCTTTATACCAATAACAAGCAATTAGAGAAGGAATACAAGGAGACCTTCCCATACATAATAGCCTCAAAAAAAAAAAATCTAGGAAAACACCTGACCAAAGACACTAAAAATCTCTACAATGAAAATTATATATTCCTAAAGAAGGAGATTGAAGTCGACACCAGAAGATAGACAGACTTCCCATGCTCTCATGTATGGGAAGAATTAATATAATAAAAATGACTATCCTGCCCAAAGTAATATACAGATTCAATGCAATCCCAATTAAAATCCCCATGAGCTTCTTCACAAGTCTAGATAAAAACATCCTAAAGTTCATATGGAAAAATGCAAGATCCCCGATAGCCAAAGCAACCCTGAGCAAAAAGAGCAATGCAGGAAGGATTACTATGCCAGATGTGAATTGTTCCTTTGATAAAGATGTAATGGCCTTCTTTGTCTCTTTTGATTTCTTTTACTTTGAAGCCTATTTTGTCTGATATTAAAATAGCAACACCTGCTTTCTTTTTGGTACCATTTGCTTGGAATATTTTTTTCCATCCTTTCACTTTAAGGTGGTGTCAGTCCTTGAAGGTAAGATGTGTTTCTTGTAGACAGCATATGGATGGGTTCTGTTTCCTAATCCAATCTCCAAGTCTATGTCTTTTGATTGGGAAATTTAGTCCATTAATATTTAAGGTTATGACTGATAGGTCTGTGTTGCTTCCTTTTGCCTTGTTATCCATTTGCAGTTTGGGTTTAGGTTTCTACTTCTGCAGTTATGCTTTCATTGATTTCTCTTTCTAGGTGCCTGGGGATGGTTGCTCCTTTCTTCTGTTCTTTGAATTGCTTCCAGTATTCTCTGAAGGGTTGGTCTTCCGGACATGTATTCTTTCAACTTGTTTATGTCATGAAAGATTTTTCTCTCTCCTTCAATTATAATCGACATTTTTGCTGGGTATAGTAACCTGGGTTGGCATCTATTGTCCTTTAACACTGGAAATGCTTTGCTCCAGGTTCTTGCTTTCATAGTTTGCATTGAGAAGTCAGTTGTAATTCTGATAGGTTTCCCCTTATAGGTCACTTGTTTTTCTCTTGTGGCTTTAAGGATTTTGTCTTTGTTTTGGGTGTCTAGCATTTTAACTATGATGTGGCATGGAGAATTTCTTTTCTGGTCTTGTCTGTTTGGAGTTCTATGTGCTTCTTGTATTTGTATTGGTTTGTCTTTTTTAAGTTTGGGGAAGTTTTCATCTTTTATTCTGTTGAAGATCTGGTCAATACCATTGTCTTGAGATTCTTCTCCTTCCTCTACTCCTATGATGCAGAGGTTCTATCTTTTCATAGTGTCCCACAGTTCCTGGTTGTTTTGCTTTTGTGTATTTTTAAATTTTTCATAATCCTTCCTTGAGGTTTTTAGTTGTTCTGCATTATCTTCCAGGTCTGATATTCTTTGTTCTGCTTCCTCCATTCTGCTTCTGAGGCTTTTTCCACTCCTTTCCTCTTGATTGGATGAGTGTTTTATTTCCTTTTTCATTTCTTCTTCTGATTTCTTTAGTATTTCTACTTCTTTTTGGAGCTTCTCAATCTCTTCCTGTAGCTCTTTGCTTTGATAGTTGGTTTCCTTATCTTTTTCAGCATGGGATCTTTTCAGTGTTTCTATTTCCTTCCGGAGTTTGTCATTCTCTCTCTCTAGGTCCTTCTTGAGTTCTTTATTCTTTTTTTAGTTCTTTGATTTGCTCTTTATATTGTTGCAGTTCTTTAAATATGTTACCAATTGTGTTACTGATATCTGTGTCCTGGGCCATCCCCATGGGGATCCCACTGTAGGAATCTTCCATAGGGTTGGTAGAGCTTGATGGGGGATTATCCTGCCCTTTTCCTGTGTTGTCTCTTCTTCGTGTTCCTGGCATGTGAGCTTCTCCTTGCCTGTATTCCAATGTCTCTTCACTGTGTTGAAGGCTTGCTTTGCTTGCCTTCTTCAGATGCCTTCGTAATCTCAGTTGTGTGTTTGGTGGGGACACGGGATGGGACGGGATGGGACTGATGACCGACTGGGGGTGCGCTCTTTAGCCCATGCCCTGGCACCTGTGCTTGGCTGAGCTGGTCTCGGGAGATCTCAGATGGAGACTCACAGGACTCTACCTTTAATACTGGCTGGGAGGATAACTCTGCCCCTGTAGCCACAAAAGCCAATCAAGCCAAAGACAACTGGATTAACGGATTAACTAGATGAAATCAATCAACAATCAGCCTTACTGAAGCACTCAGCTGCTGTCCATCTACCTACCTGCACTTGGCTGAGCTGGTCTCGGGAGATCTCCCCATTCATCTTTTTTTTTTTTTAATTTTTATTTATTTCTGTATGTGTATGAATGTACTGTCTGCAAGCAAGTGTGTGCACCCGTGTCGTGCAATGCCGCGGAGGTCAGAAGAGGGTGTCGGATTCCCCTGGAACTGGAGTTTCTTCTGGAATTGGAGTTACAGATGGTTCTTAGCCACCATGTGGGTGCTGGGGATCGAACCCGGGTCCTCTGCAAGAGCAGTCAGTGCTCGTAACTGCTAGGCTATCTCTCCAGCCCCATTCTTTAAATGTTTTATAGAATTTTCCCATGAAACTATCTGGGCCTGGGCTTTTCTTAGTTGGGAGATTTACTATTACATTTTCAATTTCCTCATATATATTATGGGTCTGTTTAAGCTGTGAATCTCTTCTTGGTTAAGCTTTGATGAATTCCAGGATTTCAAATAGTCATCCATTTCTCTTAGGCTTTCAAATTTAGTAGAGTATAGGTAGGTTTTTGAAGTATTCTCGTATGATTGTCTGGATCTTTTCTCTGTTGTGATGTTTTCCTTTTCATCATGAATGCTATTGATTTGAAGTTGCTCTTTCTTTTTTTTTTTAAAGGATTTGAAGTCTCTTTTTGGGGGGGTTGTCTCTTTCTAAAATTTTATTTATTTTTGTATGTGTATGAATGTACTGTCTGCATGTAGGATTGTGCACCCGTGTCGTGCAATGCCGCGGAGGTCAGAAAAGGGTCTCGGATTCCCCTGGAACTGGAGTTCTCCTGGAATTGGAGTTACAGACAGCTCTCAGCCGCCGTGTGGGTGCTGGGGATTGAACCCAGGTCCTCTGCAAGAGCAGTCGTTGCTCTTAACCACTAGGCTATCTCTCCAGCTCCACTCTTTCTTTCTTTTGGTTAAGTGGTCTAGGGGTCTATCTTGTTTATTCTTTCAAAAATATTTTCTTTGTTTCTATTTCATTGGTTTCTGCTCTGATTTTTGTGATTTCTTCCTGTCTGTTGCGTTTAGGGTTCATTTGTTGTTGTCTCTCAAGTGTTTTTAGCTGCATTTTTAGTTCATTTATTTGTCCTCTTTCTACTTTTTTAATGTAGGCACTGAGGGCTATAACCTTCCCTCTTAGGACTGCTTTTAGAGTATCTCATAGGTTTTGTGTGTTGTTGTGTTGTATTGTCATTTTGTTTAATTCCAGGAATGCTTTTATTTCTTTATTTCTTCCTTGACCCATTTATTATTCTGGAGAGTGTTGTTTAGTTTCCATGTGTTCTTGTAAATAATAGGGCTTCTTGTGGTGTTTTTGAGCTTTATTGCACTGTGGTCTGATAGAATGCATGAAATTATTTCAATGCTTTTGTATTTGTAGAGGTTTTTTTCTGTGTCCTAGTCTGTGGTCAATTTTGGAGAATGTTCCATGGGGTGCTGAGTAGAAAGTATATTCTCTGGTGTTTGTGTGGAATAATTGATAGATATCTGTGAGGTCCATTTGATTTTTTTTTTTTCAAGCTGGCCTCGAACTACAGATCCTCCTGCCTCTGCCTCCTTCAGCAAATCATACTGGTGGCTGACACCACCACTGGCAGATGATTTTTAAAATTTTAAAAAAATTTTTATTTTTTAATGTATATGAATGTATTGTCTGCTTGTAGGTTTGTGCACCCGTGTCATGCAATGCAGAGGAGGTCAGAAGAGGGTTGTCTGATTCCCCTGGAACTGGAGTTAAAAATGGTTCTCAGCTACCATGTGGGTGCTGGGGATTGAACCCGGGTCCTCTGCAAGAGCAGTCGGCACTCTTAGCTGCTAGGCCATCTCCCCAGCCCCTATTTGATGTTTTTTATTGTTCGGTTCAAACGTCTCTTTGTTTATTCTTTGTCCAATTGACCTATCTAATGGGCTCAGTAGGGTATTGAAATCCCCCACGATTAGTGTGCTGGGATCAATCTGTCAGGTCCTTTAGAATTGTGCTTATAACGTTAGGTGCACTGGAGTTTGGTGCATATATATTTGTGATTGTAAAATCTTCATGGTTAATTGATGGTTAATTTGATAAGGATATAGTGGCCCTCTTTGTCTCTTCTGATTAGTTTTACTTTGAAGTCTATTTTGTCTGATATTAGAATAGCAACTGCTGCTTGCTTTTGGTACCATTTGCTTGGAATATTTTTTCCATCCTTTTACTTTAAGTTGGTACCTATCCTGAGGGTAAGATGGATTTCTTGTAGACAATATATAGATGGTTCTGTTTTCTAATCCATTCTCCCAGTCTATGTCTTTTGATTAGGGAGTTCAGCCCATTAATATTTAAAGTTATTATTGAGAGATGTGTGCTGCTTCCTTGTACCTTATTTTCTGTTTGCATTCTTGGTCTAGGTTTGTATTTCTGTAGTTATACTTTTATTTATTACTCTCTCAAGGTGCCTGGGGATAGTTGCTCCTTTCCTCTGACCTTTGAATTGCATCAAGTATTTTCTGAAGGGTTGGTTTCCTGGACATGAATTCTTTCATCTTATTCCTTTTTTTTTTTTTTTAAATTTTTTTTGGAGTTAGGGTCTCTCGCTGATCCTGGAACTCACTCGTGGAGACCAGGCTGGCCTTGAACTCACAAAAATCCACCTGCACTCTCTTCCTCCCAAGTTCTAGGATTAAAGGTTAGTTGCACCACAAATGCCCAGCCGATATCTGATTTCAAAGTCTTGTTTATTCATGAACGCAATTTTTCTTTTCCCTTTAATATAATTAGACATTTTTGCTGGGTAATAGTTAAGTTGTTGGCATTAGTACTGTGAAAAATGCTTTGGTCCAATTCTGGCTTTCATATTATGCCACTGAAAAAGTCAGCTTGTTATTAAAGTCTGAATTTGTTTTTTTTTTTCCTCCCTTTATATGTAAATTATGTTTTTTCTTCTTTGAGCCTGCAAGTAGATTTGTCTTTGTTTTGGTAGTGGCATCAGCGTTTTTAACTATGATATGGCAAATGGGGTATTTCCCTTTATCTGATCTTGATCTATGAACTAGGTGATTCTATGCACTGTCATTGGATGTTGTATGGGTTTTGTCAGTATTTCAGTTTGGTGAATTTTCTTCATGTATAACTGTGGAGATCTGATCAATAACATTATGTCTGGAGATTTTCGTTCCTTTATCCATATTGAATGTGGGGGTTTGATCTGTTTCATAGTGCCCATATTTCCTGAGTTGTTCCACCTCATGGTGATTTAAAATTTTTTCATACTCTTTGTTAATTTTTTTTTTTTTTTAAATTGGTGCATGGTGGCGCTGCTTAATACCTAGCAGCTATGGGAGCAGAAGGCAGGTGGAGATCTTTGTGTAGTTCAAGGGCAAGCCTGGTCTACGAGGTGGATTACCAGGACAGCTGGAGCTATAGGGAGACCCTGTCTCGAAAAGGACAAAAAAAAAAAAAAAAAAAAAAAAAAAGAGAGAGAGAATTACAGTTCTTCCACCTTGTTTCCAGTGTTGACAGTCTACTTTCTGCTTCATCCAGTCTTTTACTGAGGCTTTCTCCCATCTTTTCCTGATGATTGGATGAGTGTGCAATTTCCTTTTTCACTTTATCCTGTGATTTCTTTAGTATTTCCAGTTCCCTTTGGAGTTTGTCATTCTCTCATTCCAGATCCTGATTCACTGGTCAGTTTCCTGTTTCATTTCAGCATGGGATCTTTTCAGTGTTTCCACTTCATTCCTGAGTTTGTCTTTCTCTTCCTTGATTTGTTTGAGTATGTCTCTTATTGTTCTTTTCAGATCTGTGTCCTGAGTTATATCCAGGGAGAACTCATTGTAGGAGTCTTCTATAGGACTGATAGAATTTGTTGAGGATTTATTATTTGCTTTTCCCATGTTGTTGATTTTCCTTTCTGCTCTAGACATGCGGATTTGATTTGTTGTTTACAGTCTGATGCGAACTTCAGGTGCTTCTTCCTTTGGTTGAAGGCCTGTTCCTCTAGATTGGAAGGTTTGCTGTCTCTTCTGTTACTTTGTGCTCTGAGTCACCTTCTCTCTTCTCACCAGGATGGCCACAAGGGGGGTGGGCAGTGCTGGTTTTTGTCTGCCCAATCCTGACACTGCCAGAGTTACTGTAGGGCCTTATCTGATCCTGTCTGGAAGTTGGAGCAGCTCCAGAGACCCTGCACCTGAAGCGAAGGGGCTTGGAAGCCACTGGGTTTGGATGGTCCTGGAGCCTGCCCTGCTCTGGAAGCAACTGGGCTGGGATGGTCCTGGAATCCTGTGCTGGAGGTGCTGGGGTTGGGAAGGTCCTGGAACCTGCCTGCTGAGAGGCCCACCCTGTCATTCTCCCTTGATGGAAGTGAAGGTGCTAGGACGGTCCTGGAACCCTGGGCTGGAGGTTTCTGGGCTGGGAAGGTTCTGGAACTCGCCTGCTGAGAGGCCTTCCCTGTCACTCCTGAATATGTGTTCTCAGTTTTGATTAATCTTTTAGTTGCCCAGACTTCATCATTTGTAGTATTTCCCCCAAAAAAGGGTATTAGGAGTAGTGTACTAGTGGTTGTGTCCCTGAGGAATATGATTTCCCTCTCTCCAAAAGAATAGTATCTATCTATCTATCTATCTATCTATCTATCTATCTATCTATCTATCTATGTATGTATGTATCTATGTATCTATCTATGTATCTATCTATCTATCTATCTATCTATCTATCTATCTGTGTTTATTTATTGGGCTGGAGATATGACTCAGCAGTTAAGAGCACTGGCTATTCTTGCAGAGGACACAGGTTCACTTCCCAGCACCCATGTGGTAGCTAAGAACTGTCTATAACTAGACTGTGGATTTTTTTCTTTTTATTATTATTTATTTATTTATTTATTTATTTATTTATTTATTTGTATGAATATGTTGTCTGCATGTAGGTTTGTGCACCTGTGTCGTGCAATGCTGTGGAGGTCAGAAGAGGGCGTCGGATTCCCCTGGAACTGGAATTCTCCTGGAATTGGAGTTACAGACGGTTCTCAGCTGCCATGTGGGTGCTGGGGATCGAACCCAGGGCCTCTGCAAGAGCAGTCGGTGCTCTTAACCGCTAGGCCATCTCTCCAGCCTAACTGTGGATTCTTTTAAATATAGGAGTTTTAGAATAATATAAAAAATTTCTTGGTGGACTAAAGAAGAAATACAAAAGAAAACCAGGAAATTAACATTTACCAACATGCCTTCATGTGAGGGAGGTGTTTGTTTGGCATGTGGCTCTGTACCTGCGCCTGGTGATACTGGCACACCCCCTTTATAGGTGAGGAAGGCTGTGTGGCTCTGCACCTGTGCTTGGTGATACCGACACACCCTCCCTTTTTTTTTTTGGTCTTTTTGAGACAGGGTCTCCCTGTAGCCCCAGCTGTCCTAGAACTCACTCTGTAGACCAGGCTGGCCTTGAACTCACAAAGATCCTCCTGCCTCTGCCTCTCGAGTGCTAGGATTAAAGGCCTGCGCCACTACGCCCAGCGGTAACACACCCCTTTTATAGGTGAGGAAGGCTATGTGGCACTGTGCATGTGCCTGGTGATACCAGCACACCCCCTTTATAGGTGAGGAAGGCTGTGCTGCACTGTACCTGTGCCTGGTGATACCAGCACACCCCCTTTATAGGTGAGGAAGGCTGTGTGGCACTGTGCCTGTGCCTGGTGATACCTGCACACCCCCTTTATAGGTGAGGAAGGCTGTGTGGCACTGTGCCTGTGCCTGGTGATACCTGCACACCCCCTTTATAGGTGAGGAAGGCTGTGTGGCTCTGCACCTGTGCTTGGTGATACCGATACCCGCCCCCCCCTTTTTTTTTGGTCTTTTTGAGACAGGGTCTCCCTGTAGCCCCAGCTATCCTCGAACTCACTCTGTAGACCAGGCTGGCCTTGAACTCACAAAGATCCGCCTGCCTCTGCCTCCTGAGTGCTAGGATTTAAGGCCTGCGCCACTACGCCCAGTGGTAACACACTCCCTTTATAGGTGAGGAAGGCTGTGTGGCACTGTGCATGTGCCTGGTGATACTAGCCCACCCCCTTTATAGGTGAGGAAGGCTGTGCTGCACTGTGCCTGTGCCTGGTGATACTGGCACACCCCCTTTATAGGTGAGGAAGGCTGTGTGGCACTGTGCCTGTGCCTGGTAATACCAGCACACCCCCTTTATAGGTGAGGAAGGCTGTGCTGCACTGTGCCTGTGCCTGGTGAATACTGGCACACCCCCTTTATAGGTGAGGAAGGCTGTGTTGCATGGTGACAGTGCCATTGAGATGAGCGCTTAGGTCTGTTTGAATCCACAGCTCATGTCCTTTCCTTACTGAATTCTTTAGGAAGTTCACACTTTCACCTGTGGTACTTCAGCTGCAGGGTAGGTGGGGTTTGCTGTAACTCAGAGCTCTGTTCTTTAGGACCCTCTCATTTATTACTATTTTTTTTTTTTTTTTTTTTTTTTTCGAGACAGGGTCTCTCTGGAGCCCCGGCTGTCCTGGAACTCACCCTATAGACCAGGCTGGCCTAAACTCACAAAGATCCACCTGCCTCTGCCTCCCAAGTCACTTATTACTATTTTAAGTCATCTGAGTGACTCATTGTTTTCATTAGTTGGGATGTGTAGAATGTTGGTAAATTGAGTATAATCTGCTTGTTTCCTTTCTTTGGCCATTTGACTCTTTCCTGTTCTATTGTTTTGGTCGGCCTGCTAAGTTACTGTAGGGAAGTCATGATGATTGACTCCTCTTTATCTCTTTGCTTCCTAACAGCACTGCAAATACACTATTGCTCCTAGTGAGGAAAGAGCGGTGAAGGGATGAGAGGGTGGAAGCAGGAACGCGGCGGAGACAGGAGTAGCACCCAGGGAAACTGAGCAGAAACACGAGGGACCCTTCTATCGCTGTGTCTCTGCTGGCAGACTGCCCGTGGGAGGCTACACTTGGATGCTTTCTAAATGACTCTTAAGTCCCCAACATGGGAGTTTCCTTTCTTGGGGTTTGCTCACAATGTGATACAAGTTTATTTCTTCTTCTTTTTTTTTTTTTTTTTTTTTTTTTTAATTTTAAGAAATAAATTTACTTTACAGGCAACCTTTTAACTTCCTTTGTTTCATCTTTCAGAATCCAGAGCACCCTAGCAAGGATTATATAATCAACTTTGAGATTCGGTCTCTGCGAGATAGTAGAGCATTGATTGAGAAGGTTGGAATTGAAGACGCATCTCAGTTCATAGAGAACAATCCACATCCCCGACTTTGGTATTTTACAAAATGTCCCAAACACTTCGGTTATGCTTTGAAAGGCCCAGCTCTTGTCAGCCCTGTGTTCTGGCACTAGACTTCAATGGGGATAGATACCCCTTCTTAATGTAGAAATTTATTTTAGACTTGGAAGTCTTCAGCATAAGCTTATGTTTCCTAAAAAATGTTTGCATGTGGCAAAAAATTTTTACTTAATTTTACCAGAATTTTTTTTGCCATGTTTCACTAAAAGCAATAAGTATACTAAATGAATTCTAATTCAAGACTTATGAATAATATGCTTTGGGCTTTCAATGTTTCTTTTTTAAAATAAAGGCGCCTGTTGGCTGAAGCAGCCCTTCAGAAACTGGACTTGTACACGGCACAGCAAGCATTTGTGCGCTGCAATGATTACCAAGGCATCAAGTTTGTGAAGCGCCTGGGCAATTTGCAGAGTGACTCAATGAAGCAGACTGAAGTTATTGCCTACTTTGGCAGGTTTGAAGAGGCTGAAAGAATGTATCTAGATATGGACAGAAGGTAAGTCATGAAGGGCAGGCATCCCCAAGTACTTCTCATTTTTTACAAATGGAGAATATAAAGTAGACTATATTGTTTCCTTTCCTTTCCTTTTTCCTTCCCTTCCCTTTCCCTTCCCTTTCCCTTCCCTTTCCCTTCTTCCCTTCTTTCCTCTCCTCTTACCCTCCTTCCCTGCCATCCCTCGACCTATACCCTCCCTTCTTCCCTCTCTCCTCCCTTTTTTTTTTTTTTTCCTCCTCTCCCTCCCTCCACTCCCTCCTCCTTTCCTTCCTTCCTTCCTTCCTTCCTTCCGAATCCTTTTTTGAAACAGGGGTTCTCTGTAGGCACAGATAGCCTGGAAGGGACTATGGAGACTTTGCTGGCCTTGATCTCATAGAGATCCACCGTCCTCTGCCTCCTGAGTGCAGGGATTAAAGGCATGCACCACCATGCCTGGCATTGTACCATTTCTTTTAGAAAATAATTTCATTTTGGATTATAACCTAGGTATTTTAGTTCCTTTCAGTTTATGTTTTATAAATTGGAAGCAGCTTTCTTCTTTGTTTTTAAAATATATTTTATTATTTTTAGATGTATGAGTTTTGCCACATTGTATGTAAGTGCACACCATGTGTGCAGTGCCCACAGAGGCCGAAGAGGGTGTTGGGTTCCCTGGAACTGGAGTTACAGAGGGTTTGTTAGCTGCCATGTGGGTGCTGGGAACCAAACCTGGGTCCTCTGCAAGAGCAGCCAGGGTCCTCTGCAAGAGCAGCCAGTGCTCTTAACTGTTGAGTCATCTCTCCAGCCCCTCTGGTTTTTACAAAATATTTATTATTTTTACTTTATGTGTATGAATATATTGCCTGTATAAGTGCACCTGTGTCGTGCAGCGCCTTTGCAAGTTTTAAGAGGGCATCAGATCCCCTGGATCTGGAGTTACAGGTGGTTGTTAGATGCCATGTGAGTGCTGAGAATTGAACCTGGGTCTTTTGTAAGAGCAGCTACTGCTCATAACTGCTGAGCCATCTCTCCAACCCCTTCACGTTGTGTTTTGAGACAGAGTCTTTCACTGAACCTGAAGTGGTCATTTTGGTTAGAGTAGCTGTCCAGCAAACCCCTGGGCTCTGTCTCTGCCTACCCAGTGCTGAGGTTACAGATACCTGCTGTTCTATCACACTTTTATGTGGGTACTGAGGATCTGAAGACAAATCCTGATGCTTGTGCAACAAGAACTTTGGCTACTGAGCCATTTCCCCAACTTCTTCTCTGTTTTTATGTATGTTAATGTACAACTATGGAGAATTTATTCATTTGGAAAAGAAAAAAGTTGATAGGACTGTAGAGACTGAGGACTATTATTTATTTTATAGGTAATAATTTTGTTTTTATTTGTAGAGCCTATTATTTGTCAGAAAGTATAAAATCAGAGGCAGATATTGTTTATGGTTCATATTTAATTTATCTTTGTATAACATAAGAACTTCATTTTAGCAGTAAACATTAATGTTGTTTATACTCCAAGAGATCCCTAATACAACTTAAAGCCCTGAAAATAAATATAAAACCAAATATTTATGCTATATGTTCCATTTTGAAATAAGCTTGATTATGTCTAAGAAATTAATGAAGTGATTGTTACTTATATAATTATATGGCTAAATAAGTTGAAAGTCTAGGAAAATGACACTAGAAATAACTTTTTATCCTGATATCTTTGCCTATTTGTGCTGCTATAAGAAAATACCGCCCGCCTGTTGGGAGGAGGGGGAGGTACACCAACAACCACAAACTTGAGTCATGTGATTCCACCAGAGCAACACAAGGAGCCTTCTATGGGAGCATGTGGGCAAGCCCCCCAGCCAGTTGCTCCCAGCCAAGCCCACCAGGCGGCTGCTCCACTTCTGCTTCCTGCCAAGTCAGCAGGCTGTCGGTGTGCAGAGTCGAAGCCCAGGGCTGACAGTGGTCTGTGTTCTGCAGCCCGAGCGGCATTCCCAGGCCGGGTTGGCTTCGCTGAGCGGCGGCGGTTGGCGGTAGGCACATGCGGCTGCCAACGCCTCCCCCAGGCCCTGCCACCGCCTCTGGGCGAGAAGGTAAAGCACAAAGCCTGAGGAAGCGAGGCCTTCCGCTAACTCCAGAGCCAGGAGAGGCAGGCGGCTGCAACCTGAAAACCAGGGTACGTGAGGAGAGCAGGCAGAAGAGGAGAGTGGTGGCCCAGGAGTCTGGAAGAGAAGAGGCTGAAGCCAATGAAAAAGGAAAAGTTAATGAAGCTGCAGGTGATGAACCACAGCCAGGATTGACCTGGGGAAAAAACCAAATACTCACGGGGGGGAGACCAGTGTCCAGAGAAAACACAGGAAAAAGATGAAGTTGTCTGAAAAAGAAGAAAAAGTTTTTGAACTTAATTTCTCTAATGTGTATAACAAGTCTGAGTTGATGTTATAGTAAAACCAATTTGGTATGGAAGGGAAAGAAGCAGAAACCTCTGCCTTAAAAAAGTGTTTTAAAGACTTTAAGAAAAACAAACTATAATACACTCTCTCCAGTGGATCATTTTTATCTCCCAGAAACAGTAGGGAAAACAACAAGCTCCAAACATCATGTAAATGCTATGTTTCAGAAGAACCTTGAATCACGTTTGAAGGAAGAAATGAAGACTACTTCAGAGTCCTTAGGATACAAAAGTATGGAGCTAGAAGAGTATTGTAAGTCTATGACTAGCTCTGCAGTGTTACCACCTAGTGATAGCCATCATGTTGAAAAGAGATCTTCATGGGAAGACTTGAGAAGTGAAGCTGAAGAATCAAAGTTTCTTCAGTTGAACCTACTCTGTGGTCATGAAGGATGCTCTAATCGGTGATAAAAAGATATACTCAGAGGAACCCAGCAGAAGTGGGTCAGAGATCATTTCTAGTGCTACTGAAGATACTCAGTCAAGTAATGTAACAGGAAATAAGAAAAAGAGGGGGAATTTAACAAAACTTAATTTGACAATGGTTTCCCAAGAAGCAAATAACTACAAACAAAACTATCCCTCGAAAAGCTTGTGCTACTAAACAAACATTTGTGGCTCCAGACTTAGTTAAAATATTAAATTCAGGACAACTCACTAATTTTAAAATTCCTTTACTGAAGAACAAGAGAGGAAAAAGAAAAGAAGTAAATGCCAGGTCATCAGAGAGAGAAGCTTACAGTCCCCTAGAACTACTCTACAATTTATCTGGAGTAGCGGCAAAACAAAATAAGAATAAAGAAAATGTCTGCACAGCAACTTCAGGATCTCAGTCTTTGAGCATACATAATAGTATAACTCCAGGGCAGGCTAGTTCTCACTTGTTCTACAGTAAGAATTCCTGTACTTCTCTAAGCTTTACAAAGAAAGGCTATGATAATAAAGCATGTAATCACATCTCTGAACCAGGCAATATTATTTCTAGTAAGGAACCTATTTGTCTTATAATTGAAAAAAGTACTTTTTCGGGCTGGAGAGATGGCCTAGCGATTAAGAGCGCCGACTGCTCTTGCGGAGGACCTGGGTTCAATCCCCAGCACCCACATGGTGGCTGAGAACCGTCTGTAACTCCAATTCCAGGAGAACTCCAGTTCCAGGCCCTCTTCTGACCTCCACAGCATTGCATGACATGGGTACAAGACCTACATGCAGACAGTATATTCGTACACATAAATAAAGAAATAAAATAAAAAAATATTTTAAAAAAGTACTTTTTCTTGTGATTTTGGGTATATTGAGCAAAGTTCCTTCTGTTCTAAGGAGCAAAGAACATTTGTTTGTAGTAGAACATTGTTTATAGAGGAAACTGAGTCAGTTTCCTCTGAAGTTAGTAGTAGAAAAATGGCTAAGAGCATTTCAGAACTCAAAGTGGGTTTCCATATATTCTTAAAGCATATGAAGATGATGTCCTCTTGATTGATGTAATTCAAGATGACTCTGAGCTCTTTGGAATCTCCAATGAAGGAGATTTCTCATTTGCTTCAGAAGTCTCCAGGATAAGCCAGGAGCCCAATATATCTGAAGAGCACTAATCTGCAGACTTTACGCACATGCAACTTCCAGGAAAAACAGAACCAAGTGATTTGAGTAAAGAACTTGCTGCACTGGCCCCTGGATTACTGAAGTTGAAGATCTGTGCTTCCTTGTCAGCAGCAAAGGAGATAAAATGTGATTCCAAAGGTGCATTCATTTCCTTAGAAGAGACCAAGGAGACTTGAAAATGAAAACCTGGGAGACCTCAGTGACCAAATGAAAGATTCAGACTTGGAAGAGAAGAAACTGAAGTAAATGGAAAAGAACATCCCTAGTTCCCACCAATATGTAAGACCACCTCCCTGCATCCTCCCAGCAGTCCAGCTTCTCTCCTGATACAGTGGATGAATTAAACTAGCCAGTGTAGAGGTTCAGACAAGACAACTATTAAAGAATAAGAAAATACTTTCAAAGTTTGCAAAAGCAAAGATTTTAGAAATGCAGAGGCTGTGGTTGACAAATGTCACTTAACAACACTGGGCCCCAAACCTCTGTGCTCATCAGTACTTTCTTTGAATCTAAGTGGCCCTCAAGAAGACACAGTGCCAAAGCCCTGGATGAGTGATTTCAGATTTCCAGGAAGACATTCTGTCCTACAGCTGCAGAATCCTGAGACTTGTGAAATATTTAAAAGAGAAAAAAATATGGTTGTATTCCAGAAACACTTAGGGTTGATGATACCCCACAGATACTGCAGATTTCATTCCAATACGTTGCGTGGCTGTGAGAGAGCACGGTGCAAGTTTGTACATGTGCCTGAGCAAGGAGATGAGAAGGTGTGCATGGATGTATTTAAGAAATACATAAGTGTCAATGAATTGCATTTGCTGCAGTGAGCAGCAAACATGTTTATGGAATATTACGGAAAGTTCCCTCCAGGGATACACTTTGACCTACAAGTGCTAAACGACCTTCTAATGTCCTTACTCAAGCATTGTTTACTGAAAGAGGTGTTTCAGGTGGTGAACCTCAACATAAAAGCTAAGATGCTGCCTGCTCTGAAAATACTACTAAAAACATATGAACATTTCAGAGCTCTGAAATTAAGGAATGCTGTGCCTGCTTTAATTGAGATCTTTTGCATGTTCGTTGAAGCTGGGATGATGCTTGATCCAGAACACTTTAACTATATTATTAAGTTTTTATACCAAGCACAGGCATCCCAACAAGAAATAACTATAGTTCTACAAATCAAATGCAGGGAAGGAAAGTCTTAGATACACTGTATGAATTAAAAATACATTTTGCAAGCTTAAAAGGACTTACAGGGCCTGAGAAGTTAGCACCAAGATGTCAAATTGTGAATATTGCAGCAGAAATTTTTATAAAAAGTGGAAGCCTGGATGGTGCCATTTGGGTATTGAGGGAACTGGAGTGGATAACCAACACACCACTTTGGCCTTGTGACAGACTGGATGTGCTTAACTGGCATAATTTGCTTTGTACCATTGCACATGAAAACTTGGGCAAGAGCCTTTACAGACAAACATTTGAATTTTTGCAGAATCTGCCAGGCTTTCAAAATTCTCAAGATGTGAAGAAAATAAATCTCAAAGCAAGGATGACTCTCAGGCTGCAGTAGAAAGACTGATCATGGCTGCTCGCATATCAGATCCCAAGCTTTTCATTAAGCACATGACTGTCAACACTAATAAGGAGCAGGTCTATAGTCTCGAACATTGTTCTGCCCTGAAATGGCTGAAAGAGAATATGAAGTGGGCTGGAAAGGTTTGGCTTTTCACTAACCATTTGTTAATAAAGGGTTTTGTTTGTTAAAAAAAAAAAAAGAAAGAAAATATCTCAGCTGGACATGGTGACACATGCCTTTGATCCTAGCACTTGAAAGGCAGAGGCGGACAGATCTCTGTGAGTTCAAGGCTAACCTGGTCTACAGAGTGAATTCCAGGCCAGCTGGGGCTACAGGGAGACCCTGTCTCAAAAAAAAAAGAAAAGCAAAAAGAAAATGCCTCAGACTTTGTTTCTCACAGTTATAGAGGCCGGAAGGTCTAACATGAGGGTTTGGCAGACTTGGTGTTTGATATGAGCCTGGTCTGTGCTTAGGATAGAGCCTTGAGTGGTGACAAGCAGAAGGGCAAAAACACAGGAACTTTCTCTGCTGCCCTTTTCATAAAGGCGTTATTCACTCACAGGTAGACTTCATTACTTCCCCAAAGACCTCTTTTCTTGATGCTACCACAGTTGGGACATGAGTTTTAGAGAGGACACACCTTCAAACCATAACATCTGATCTGGCTCATTGCCTTTTACCTGATCAGGCCATATCCAAAGTGTTTGGGGAGTTAACCTTTTCTGTCTGTATTCTATGTACCTAGAAGTATATGCAGAACTATGTACCAAAACTAATCCAAATTTTGATGAATTTTGTAGAATGTATTAATGAGTGAATGCATTCTATTTTTTTGTGTTTTTTTTTTTTTTTTTTTTTTTGTAGAGACCTTGCTATTGGTCTAAGGATGAAATTGGGGGATTGGTTTAGAGTACTGCAACTCCTGAAAACTGGATCTGGTGCTGCAGATGACAGTCTGCTTGAACAAGCCCACAATGCAATTGGAGACTACTTTGCTGATCGGCAAAAGTGGTACGTGACGTGTCTGGAGTACCTAGAACATTCTTGCATGCTTAGATTTATAGCTACCCAGAATACTTTCCCAGGAATTAATGATGCCAGAGTGAAGGCCATCCTCCTAAATACTGAAATCAAATAGCTCTAGATTCACAGTGGAGGGCAAAATATCCTTGAAGCTGGGATCCAAGCACTGAACAATGTTGGCATTTACAGACATTAAACTTAGACCTAGCTTTAGAACACATGTTGCTGTTTTGAGATCAGTGTACAATCTACGATATTATATATGATTTATTTCTGAACAAAGTAAAAACAGTTTATATTTGCTTGTGTTGTTAGATTCTTTTCAGAAATCATTGCTTTATTCTTAGGTTTTCATTGTGATTAGTATGCTTATGTTGGTGCTTGGGAGGACTCCCATGGAACTACAGATTAAAACACTTTGAGATGCTTAGCAGCTAAGAGAACTGGCTGTTCTTGCTCTGGGTTCAGTTCCCAGCACCCACATGGCTGCTAACAGCTGTCTATAACTCTAGTTCCATGGGATCCATGCCATCTTCTGGCCTCCTCAGACATTGTATACATGGGTGCACTTACATACAGGCAAGTGGAACACTCAAACATATTAAAAAAAAAAAAACCAAAATGAGAATATTCAATGAATGTTACAAAAAAGGAAAAAGTTACAACTAGAATGTGCTCCATGATCTTTAGCTTTTTGAAGGTATTGTGTGACTGAAGATAAGGAAGTAATACTAAAAGTGAGTAATTTTAGTAATACTAAAAATTTGTGGGGAGTGCCTTTCTATCTGGACACTCACGTATTAAATATAACACTTTTATTTTTTCCTCATAGGTTGAATGCTGTACAATATTACGTAAAAGGCCGGAACCAGGAACGCTTAGCTGAATGCTATTATATGTTAGAAGATTATGAGGGATTAGAGAATCTTGCCAGTTCACTTCCAGAAAACCACAAGTTACTCCCAGTAGGTGCCCCAAACTTTAGTTTTCGGTGTGTTAGGTTGTTTGTAAAATGTTTGTGCTTTAGCTAGGAAATACTCTCTGCAGTAAAGAAAACCGAAAGTTAACCTGTAGTTTTGTAGTTTCTCAGACTGAAATGATGGTTTCATTCTAGTTGTAAATTAGTGAATCAGTGTTACAGAACGCTTTAGGTGGAGAGAGAAGTTGGTCATATTCTTAGTCTTGTATAACTTCTTCAGTTTACTGCTTTCAAAAGCTGAATAGTGGAGCATTTATAGATGAAGTTTTGTATTAGGGATTTACTTTAAAAGCATATGAAAGCATTTAAATTCGATGGAAGTTAAGTTTAAAAAGATAAATTTTAAGTTATATTAACAGCGAAGTGTTTAACACTAAAAAAAAGAGAAACTAAAAGCAGAGTTCTTTTTCTTTTGAATGTTACTTTTGACTCTGAATTAATTGTTGAGTATTGTTAATTCTTGTATTTTATTTGTTTAATATATAAAAATCACTGATCTGTTCACACTATGAAGTTAGCCACTATCAGCAGCAGATAAGTGGCTTGTGAGTTCCATCCTAAAAAAAAAAAACAACTGTTGATTATTAGAAACAGAGAATTCAGGTATTCAGTTTTCTGATTGTGAAATGGACCAGCTATCCCTGTATTGAGAGTATTTTAATTTCTCCTATTTACAATCCTGTGTGTTGTTTTGAGTAGGAAACTTTTTTGGGGGGGATTCTTTTTGAGACAGGGTCTCCCTGTAGCCCCAGCTGTCCTGGAATTCACAACGCGTAGACCAGGCTGGCCTTGAACTCACAAAGATCCACTTGCCTTTGCCTCCCAAGTGCTAGGATTAAAGGCATGCACCACCACGCCCAGCCATGAGAAACTTAAATTGCTTCGAACCCTAGGCACGGGGACAGGAGCAGCTCTGTTAGTGCCATCTGTTAGGTGCGTCTGGAAAAAAATGCTGCATAGGATGCAGAGCAATAAGTTACTGACTGAATATTAAACAGTTTAAATTAAATGGTAACTAAAAAAGTTGTTTTATAAAATAAATAAATTTCAAGGAATCTGAAATATGGGATGATGTGCACAGCACTTAGGTGGGAAATGTAGAATGCAAAGTGGCACATTGTATGACCACATTATACACACATGTATATATGCAGGAACAGAGAGGGTGGGAAATGACACCAGAGCATTGAGAGAGGTTTCTTATAGGTCACAAAGTTTTGAGTAATTTCATTTTTTTTTGTTTTGTAATTTTTTTTTTTTTTTTGTCTTTTCGAGACAGGGTCTCCCTGTAGCCCCAGCTGTCCTGGAACTCACTCTGTAGACCAGGCTTTGAACTCACAAAGATCCGCCTGCCTCTGCCTCCCAAGTGCTAGGATTAAAGGCGTGCGCCACCACGCCCGGCTCTGTTTTGTAATTTTTAAACTAGAATATATTGATAAGAAAACATAAGCATTATTTTGAAAAAGATAGTCGGGGAGTGCACAGAGCTTAGATCACGGATTTCCCAGGACTATCTGAAGCACAGAGCACACCCCCCCTCCCAAGAAATTGAAAATGTAATAAGAAACCTTCCAGGCCCAGATGATTTCACGGCAAAATTCTATAAAACATTTCAAAAAGACTTACAGCCATTATTACTCAAGTTGTTTAGAAGGATACAAACAGAGGGAATTCTCCCAAATTCCTTCTATGAAGCCAGCATCACTCTAATACCAAAACCAGGCAAAGATACAACCAGAGAGGAGAACTATAGACCCATCTCATTAATGAACACAGATGCAAAAATTCTCAGTAAAATACTTGCAAACCACATACTGACCCACATCAAGAAGATCATCCATCATGTCCAAGTTGGATTCATACCAGAGATGCAGGTATGAAAAAATCAATAAATATCATAAAACATATAAATGGCCTGAAAGACAAAAACCACATTCTCAACTGATGCAGAAAAAGCCTTCGACAAAATCCAGCATCCCTTCATGCTTAAAGCCTTAGAGAGAATTGGATTGGAGGGATCTTTCCTCAATGTAATCAAAGCCATATACAGGAATCCCACAGCCAATAGCTTCCTAAATGGGGAAGCGACAGAAGCATTCCCTTTAAAGGTAGGAACTTGGCAAGGCTGCCTCCTGTCACCACTCCTCTTCAATATAGTACTTGAAACACTTGCTAGGGCAATAAGGCAAGAAAAGGGAATTAAAGGAGTTCTAATTGGAAAAGAGGAAGTCAAGCTATCCCTTTTTGCTGATGATATGATTGTTTACTTAAGGGATGATAAGAACTCCAGCAGGAAACTCCTAGAAATGATTAAGAGCTTCAGTAAAGTGGCAGGATACAAAATTAACCTAGAAAAATCAGTAGCCTTTCTTTACACTAACAACAAGCAACTGAAGAAGGAATACAAGGAGACCTTCCCACTCACAATAGCCTCAAAAACAATAAAATACCTAGGAACAAACCTAACCAAAGACACCAAGGATCTCTACAACAAAAATTTTAAACCCCTGAAAAAGGAAATTGAGGAAGACATCAGAAGATGGACAAACCTCCCATGCTCATGGATTGGGAAAATAAATATAGTAAAAATGTCCATCCTACCCAAACTAGTGTACAGATTTAATGCAATCCCAATCAAAATCCCCAAGAGTTTCTTCACAGGCTTGGAAAAAAAAATCCTCAATTTCATTTGGAAAAACAAAAGACCCCGAATAGCCAAAGCAATCCTGAGTGAAAAGAGCAATACAGGGGGGATCGCTATACCAGACATCAAACTATACTACAGGGCTATAGTCATAAAAACAGCTTGGTACTGGCACAAAAACAGACCTGTTGACCAATGGAACAAAACTGAAGATCCAAACTTGAGCACATACAATTTCAGCCACCTCATATTCGACAAGGGGGCCAAGAAGACACAATAGAGGATAGATAGCATCTTCAGCAAGTGGTGTTGGCGAAACTGGATCACCACTTATAGAAGAATGAAATTAAACCCCTACCTCTCACCCTGTACAAAAGTCAATTCCAGATGGATCAAAGACCTCAGCGTGAAACCTCAAACTCTGAAGGTGATAGAAGAAAGAGTTGGCAGCAGCCTACAAGACATAGGCATAGGAAAAGACTTCCTAAATCAGACAGCGGCTGCACAAGAATTAAGGTCGACAATTGACAAATGGGACCTCATTAAACTCAAGAGCTTCTGTACATCAAAAGAAACAATCAAGGAAGTGAAGCAAAAAAACCACAGAGTGGGAGGAAACCTTCACAGCAGATATATCTGACAAAGCATTGATTTCCAGAATATATACTCAGAAAACAAAGAAAACAAATGACCCACTCAAAAGATGGAGCAAAGAATGAACAGAGACTTCACCAGTGAGGAATTAGAGATGGCTGAGAAACATCTTAAAAAATGTTCAACGTCGCTAATAATTAAGGAAATGCAAATTAAAACCACTTTAAGATACCATCTCACTCCAATAAGACTGGCTAGGATCAAGAAAACAAATGATACCAAGTGCTGGAGAGGTTGTGGGGAAAGGGGAACACTCATCCACTGCTGGTGGGAATGTAAATTTGTACAGCCACTATGGAAAGCAGTGTGGAGAACTCTTGGAAGACTTGGAATGAACTTGCCACCCGACCCAGCCATACCACTCCTAAGTATGTACCCACAAGACTCATCTTACTGCAGAGACACATGCACAGCCATGTTTATTGCAGCTCTCTTCACAATAGTAAGGAGCTGGAACCAACCCAAGTGCCCCTCAAATGACGAGTTGATAGAGAAAATGTGGTACATCTACACAATGGAGTTCTATGCAGTGGTAAAGAAAGATGACATCATGAACTTTTCAGGTAAATGGATGGAGCTAGAAGATATCATGTTGAGTGAAGTAACAATAGTCCCAGAAAAACAGCCGACGAATGGCATCCCTCATCTGTGGATGCTAGTACTATTACCTAATTGTATGGCAAACTGAGCAACGTTAATATGATCTGAAAACAACTGTCCTCTTATATTGTAGAATCCCTTAAAAAAAAAAAAAGCTAGTCAGGTACAAAATACATGCTTATACTTAAAAAAAATTTTTTTTGGTGTTTTTGAGACAGGGTCTCCCTGTAGCCACACCTGGTTTGGAACTTGCTCTGTAGACCAGGCTGGCCTTGAACTCACAGAGATCTGCCTGCCTCTGTCTCCCATGTTCCACCACTCCCTTCTTAAAAAATAATTTTTAAGTGAAAGGTAGGGAAAGGAAAAGCTCTGATTGGATATGCTGAAAGAAACAAAAGATAGTTTTCTGAAAATGGAGAATACAAGCCAAATATTGGTGAGATTTGTTGATGTGGTAGCCTTCTGCCTTCTGCTGGAGCTCTGCTTTGGGTTAAGCTTCCTGAACTGATGAAGGTGCAATTTTTCATTTTTATTTTTCCAGTGCTGGGATTAAAACCTGGGGTCTCATTAATGCTACACCCTACCCAGTCTACATTTCTATTTTGCTGTTTTATTTTTGAGAGGGCTCTTGTTTTGTTGTGTAGGCTGATCTTCAACTCCTGGACCCAACTGATCATTCTGGGCTCAGCCTCATGTGTAGCTGTGGTTAGAGATGTGTAAGGCAAGGGCATTTCTTTATATGAAGTGTTTTAGAGCTCTGTTTGGGAGCTTTCCCATGAGCCCCTAATTGGTGATTAGCAGTGAACATGTCATCAGTTCATATATATATAATCTATTATATTATATATATATATATATATATTTAACTGTACCAACTAGTAAGGGATTGTTTAGCAGCATGCATTTCTTTTTTCCTTCTCTTCCCTTTTTTTTTTTTGAGATCAAGTCTCATTGTGCAACTCAGGCTGACATTGAGTTTGCAGCCTCAGTCTTCTGACTGCTCTGATTTGGAGCCTGGCTTTTCTGAATACCAGCTACTAATCTCAAAGAGGAAAGGAGGCCAGTGTCTTCAGCTGAGCCATTGAAGTTCTGTGGAATGAGGTGCTTTAGCATCAGTTCTGATTTGTAGCCTCTGCTCCTGTCTGTTTAAAAGAAAAATCACTCTAATCACCAATTTAATAATCATGTTCCCCCAATTTAATATTCCTATGTCCCTGTGGAGTTTTGGTAAATTAAAATCTAAGTGATTTCCTTGGTCTGTGAAATCTGATAATAGCACTTTGTGCCCACAGGAAATAGCACAGATGTTTGTGAGAGTTGGAATGTGTGAACAAGCCGTGAGTGCATTCTTGAAATGTAGCCAACCAAAGGCAGCTGTGGATACCTGTGTACACCTCAACCAAGTAAGCAACCTGGCCCTTGCTGTCTGTGCAGCTTATTGTTTTAGGGATCTTCAAGTTAAAGCAAAATGACAGTCTCTGTAGTCATTTTGCGGAGCTGGTCTCCAGTGCAAGGCTTGGAGGGCTGGGAATGGAATTCGGGATGTGTGTTCTGAGTTGAAATGAGAGGGTGTAGCCTTTGCACGTAACCTCTTGAAGGGCCACCGTGAGGGGAGGGAGGTGCACTCATAACTAACCCAGCCAGGGAACTCGGAATAGACCTGGACTTTTAGTCTGCAAGTTTTTGTCTGGAAGTAATTTCATAATTTTCTGCATTTTAGTAGGGTTGGGTTTTATTTTCATGGAGGAACCAAGTTAAATGGTCAGTCATTGCCCGAGGAAGGAATTGAGTTACTTTATCAATATTTGTTTTGGCAACTCTAATTTCCTTTCTTTTGATAGAAAACATGTATTTGATATTTTTAAAAACTGAAATTTAATTAAAGTTAAAGTACAGAATTATAGAAATGTGACTGGCAGTGTATTCTTTTAAGTATTTCCTTTGAGGTGTTTTATAATACTCCATTTACTTATAAACATAATTTTTAAATGTTAAATCTGATAGGATATTTTCTTAAATGAAATCATATATTTTGATTCATTATAAAGCATAAAGAACAGAATCTTTTTCTGGCTCATAATATGTGCATGAATGTGGTTATAAAATGTGAGACTGTCCTTTTCAAATGTCCTTCTATAAATCAGTCTTAGCTCATTCAATCATTTTGACACATTTAGCTTATGTAACTTATAATTGCTCTGATTTTAAATGATACTTAGTACACTAGTCTTGTATTTTGAAGTAGTGCTACGTTTTATGATGTGTTACTTAAATATTTGTGTGGCCGAATGGCATAATTTTTTTTCCCTAGTGGAACAAAGCTGTTGAATTGGCTAAAAGTTATAGTATGAAAGAGATCGGGTCTCTGTTAGCTAGATATGCCTCTCACTTACTGGAGAAGAACAAGACTCTTGATGCCATTGAACTTTATCGGAAAGCCAGTTACTTTTTTGATGCAGCAAAACTGATGTATAAGGTAATGTAATGGTCTTGGTGAGTATTTTGTTTCTAGTTACATTTTTTAAAAATATAGTGCTAAACAAGTTCACCTTCTTTGTAAACAATTATTTGTTATGGCAAAACCCCTCCTATTTTATTACTGCGCAGCTATGTGTATTATTACCTTCTATTAACAGGGTGTTTATTGATGCCAGCAACTTATTAGTACTTAAACAATTCTGTATTTATTATGGAAGCTAACCAAAGAGTTTCCTGGGACTTCCAAGAACATATTCCCTTAAGTGGAATTAAATTATACTGATAGGATAGTTTTGAGTCCTTGTAAAATGTATACATTTTTTAAATGTACACATTTTAAAGCAGTACATTTTTCATAATACCCATAATAAAGTAGTAATACATATTTTTATATTCTTCTGTCTTCTTTTCTTGCTTGATTTAATAAAAAGAGAAATTTTGCCTCAAAATCACTTAAGGAAATTAAAACTTCTGAAAGATGTACCATCTCCTTCACTCTTAGTTATTTAATAGAGGCTATTATTTTCTAAGGTTGTTAATTTCAGTTCCAGTGACTCAGTATTGAAGAAAAGAAAATAGATTTTAAAATGTTAAAGAGAATTGTATTTATATTTCATCCATCTGCTCTTCTTCCTCTTTTAGAAAATCAGATTTTAGATAATTTTGGAAATAAATTTTTTTTTAATTTTTAATTTATTTTTTATGTGTATGAATGTACTGTCTGCATGTAGATTTGTGCATCCGTGTCATGCAATGCCGCAGAGGTCAGAAGAGGGTGTCAGATTCCCCTGGAATGGGAGTTAAAGACGGTTCTCAGCTGCCATGTGGGTGCTGGGGATTGAACCCGGGTCCTCTGCAAGAGCAGTCTGCACTCTTAACTGCTAGGCCATCTCTCCAGCCCCCGGAAATAATTTTATTTGTATAAATGTACATTAAGAAAGATCTTCCCTCAATTAAAAAAATGTTTAAAGATTGCAGATGAAGAGGCAAAGAAAAGAAGCAAACCTTTACGTGTAAAGAAGCTCTACGTGCTGTCGGCCTTACTCATAGAGCAGTACCATGAACAGATGAAGAATGCCCAGCAAGGAAAAGTCAAGGGCAAGAATGCAGAGGTAAGGTAGAGCACCAGCACCAACACTGCCAGATCATCCAAGTTTTTCAGTCACACTTTTCCAGGACACGCCCTTTAATCTGTACACCTGCATTTATTTCATTTAAGCAGCTTGAAGAAAAGGGATGCTTTATTAAGATTAGGTATGCAAATTCAGAAATTTTTAGTTAGAAATGTTTAAAACCTTTTCTCTGTGTCTAGTTTGTAGTCTTTCCTTTAAGTTTGTTAACATTTTTACTTGCCTAGTAAATCTTTTCTAATCAGAGAATTAAAATAGAATACACATTTTTTTTACTGTAAATGAACCTCATTAACTTAAATAAATCTCACTTTAACTTAATCAGTTCTATTATAAAATGTGATCTTATCAGTTTAGTAGTCTGAAGTTATAATGGAAAACTTAAGCCTGTAATGACAGTATTATAATAAAATCTGCTGCTTAGATATGTCAGCAAATCAGTTTTAGACCTTACCTTCATCACAGTGGTGCTATTGTGTGGGGTGACACTTCCTGTGTTTGGACTGACAGAGTGCATTGGCTCTTCCCTCAGGCCACTTCTGCTTTAGCTGGCTTGCTGGAAGAGGAAGTTCTGTCCACAACCAGTCATTTCACAGATAATGCTTGGAGGGGAGCTGAGGCTTACCACTTCTTTATACTTGCACAGAGGCAGCTCTATGAGGGATATGTTGACACTGCATTGAAGACAGGTAGGTATGGCACCTAATGTATGTAGTATGTTTGAAAAATATCAGAGTGCATAGGAAGTATTAGCTTCTTCAATTTGCTTTTATATTAATTTTGCTATTTCCCCCATAGATTTGTTTTCTTGTATTGATATTATGTATATATAATTATTTTGTGCATTCCCCTTTTTGAAGTTTTTTCCCCAGTTTTTGAAAACAGCAGTATATAATTTCAGTTCACAGAAATATCAGATGCTTGAGATAGCAAATAAAATTTTTTAGCATTTATATACTACCTGTTCAAAGTTAAGTACTTTGCTGGGTGTGGTGGTGCATGCCTTTAATCCTAGCACTTGGGAGGCAGAGGCAGGCAGATCTTTGTGAGTTCAAGGCCAGCCTGGTCTACAGAGTGAGTTCCAGGGTAGCTGGGGCTATAAGGAGACCCTGTCTGGAAAAGACCAAAAAAAAAAGTTAAATACTTAATAGGCCAGTCCATAGCCTTTTGGAGATACAGATATCTATCTATCTATCTATCTATCTATCTATCTATCTATCTATCCATCTTTCTATCTATCTATCTATCTATCTATCTATCTATCTATCTATCTATCATCTATCTATCCATATATCTGTATATAAAACTTTTTACAGTATGTTGGGAGTATAACAGAAACATACTTTATTATTTTTTATTCCTTTTTTTTTTGGTCTTTGCGAGACAGGGTCTCCCTGTAGCCCCAGCTGGCCTGGAACTTGCTCTGTAGACCAGGTTGGTCTTGAACACACAGAGACCTGCCTGCTTCTGCCTCCCAAGTGCTAGGATTAAAGGGGTGTGCCATCATGCCCGGCAATAGCAATATACTTTAAACAATGTTTATTGATTTATTTTTTGGTCTTTTTTAAGGCAGTGTCTTCCTAGCCCCAGGTGTCCTCCCTGTAGACCAGGCTGGCCTTGAACTTACAGACATCCATCTGCCTCTGACTCCCAAGTGATGAGATTAAAGGTGTGTACTGGTATACCTGGCTCTCAGAAGATGTTTTTGCATCATATGGGTCGTTTTGGGTATACTTTCTTTGAGACATTTTTCCACTCCAGAGCTTATTTTTCTCCTCAAGAATGTTAAGCATAGATCTTTCTCAGTTTTATTTTTATTTTTTAATTTATTTATTTTATTTTTTTTGTCTTTTCGAGACAGGGTCTCCCTGTAGCCCCAGCTGTCCTGGAACTCACGCTGTAGTAGACCAGGCTGGCCTTGAACTCACAAAGATCCGCCTGCCTCTGCCTCCCAAGTGCTAGGATTAAAGGCATGTGCCACCAAGCCTGGCTAGATCCTTATCAGTTTTAATAGCATAAGTTTATGGTTTTTATGTGCTATAATTTATAGATTATTTACATGCTCTATGGATATAGATTTATATCCTAGAGTTTAGATATATTATCTTTTCTGTTTATTAACGCTAAAGAACATTGTTATGAGATTTATGCTATAAACAAAGCACATAAATGAATGACTGACACATGGCAGCAGTGCAGACACTGTCACCCTCTGCCCTGTCCTCCATTACACTAGGTGGGCCACTGTGTGTATTACCCATCTGCTGACATCACCAAGAGCACACACAGCACACTCTAATACTGGTGACACTCATCTGTATTCTAACAGAATGATTTTTAACCATCTTTATTAACCATCTTTAAAAATTTACTTATTTTGGGGGCTGGAGAGATGGCCTAGTGGTTAAGAGTGCCGACTGCTCTTTTGGAGGACCCACAAGTTCGATCCCCAGCACCCACATGGCAGCTGAGAACAGTCTGTAACTCCAATTCCAAGAGAACTCCAGTTCCAGGGGAATCCGACACCCTCTTCTGACCTCTGCGGCATTGCACGACACCGGTGCACAAACCTACATGCAGACAGTACATTCATACCATAAAAAATAAAATTAAAAAATTAAAAAATTAATTTATTTTTATGTATATGTAATGTTTTGCCCCCATGTAAGTACACTATATATGTGAAGTGCCCTCAGAGGTTAGAAGAGAGCATCAGATGTTTATATGTCTTATATTTGTGTGATTGTATGCTAATATATGACCTCAGAGGCTAGAAGAGGATGTTGGATCCCCTGGAGCTGGAGTTAAAGGTGGTTGTGAGCCATCTTATGTGGGCGCTGTGAACTAAACTTGGCTACCGGAAGAGCAGCAAGTGCTCTTATCCTCTGAGCCTTTTCTCCAGGCCCCTTTTATTCATCTTTATAGTCTACTTATTATCTAAGATTTCCAATACCATTATTTTTCCATGAAATTTTTTTTGGAAATTTTCTTGTATTTGTTTATCCAGATGAACTGAATAATCTTTTTGAGGATGGGGGAATTTCAATCAAGTCTTAGTGGATTTTGTTTTAGAACTGCATTCATTTATCAATACGTGATCATTGATAGGTTAATGATTTTCTTGTCCAGAAACATCAACTTTTATAAGCCATTTAATGTGTCTGTTTCTTTCCTCTAAAGAGTCATAGTTCTTGCATGTTCCAAATGCTTCCTTTGCAGTTCATTCCTATTTTTGTTGTCATTAGCAATAGGACTGTAAAAAGGGTTTCTAATTTAAACTTGTTTCATAACTGGCCATTTAATTTAAATTGATGCCATATAAATCATGAAGTGCAAAAGAAAACAGATTTTTGAGATTCTTCATTATTGGGTGAAGTTATTCATATACTTATTTTTTGTCTTAAAGTGATAAGATGGTCTAAAATAGTATATAGCTTGTAATTATTGCCTGTGAAGCTGTTATATTCCAAGTGTGAAATGAGAGGGCTCTGTTTATTGTAACTGATGATATATATTTTGAAGTTCTCCCACTGAACTTTGTTGTCAGAAGCAGCTGATAGGAATCTCATGATAGGCACACGAATGTATTCTGTTATGTTTCTCTGCTCCACTCTATACTATGAGAAGGTATTTTTAAGATTTCAGGGTCTAGAGAAGAAAAGCATACAAATCTGATATTAATTTGGAGTGCACTTTTAAGGCCGATTGTATCTGTAGTGCAGAAAAATTATAGATAAGATGTAGCAGCTGTTAAAATAAAGGGTCTGCTCTGATAGCTTGGAAGCTCATTGGTACTTTCCCTTCCGAGTCCTGCTAGCTCAGCAAGACAAACAAGCAAATAGTAATCTCTTCAGAGAGACACAGAGAGCAAGATTCATGTAGCATAGCTTCTTCTTTGCAAGAATAAATATATTATGTTAAGAATTATAATTAATAATATTAATTTACCTTGTCTGGAGTGGACATAGATTTCTGAATTAAAAGGAACAAAAGATGCAATGTTTCAACACCGAAACTTTTTGTCTGTAGCTCCTTGTTAAGCGAGCATGGCCTTGTGCATCATGTTGGTGATTGTTGACTTCTCACTGAGGATCATCTTACTTCTCCGGCTAGTGCTCCTGCCCTCAGCATCACTGTTTGTAAAAGCTCATGTAGGTTAAGTTAGAACAGCACACCATAAATGCTTTCCCACGCTCATTCACTGACATCAGGATGGTCTTTACCAATGCGGACTGCTTTCACTTCCAGCTCTTCACCTGAGGGACTATGAAGACATTATTCCTGCGGTTGACATCTACTCTTTGTTAGCACTCTGTGCTTGTGCAAGTAGAGCTTTTGGCACCTGTTCAAAAGCTTTTATTAAACTTGAATCTTTAGAGACCCTCAGTGCAGAACAGAAGCAGCAATATGAAGATCTTGCTCTAGAAATCTTCACCAAACACACTCCGAAGGATAACAGAAAATCTGAGCTGAACAGCCTCCTTGAAGGGTAAGTGCATTTTAATTAGTAGATGTCATTTACTTAATTAGAAGCTTGGATATAATTATATATATATATTTTGAAGTAATTTATGTTAGCATTAAAGTCTTACAAGTGTGTTACTGTATTTTTTTTATTTTAAAAAGGTTATTTGAAAAAATTTTGAGATGAAAGGACTTGAAATTTGTCTTCAGATTTTTTCATGGTTGTTTTTAAAGCATATTAGTTATGCTAATTACTCATTTTAATGCTTAATTGTCTTCCCTCTTGTTTTTGCAGTGGAGAAGGAAAGCCGCCAACCTGCATTGCCACTGGAAGCCCAATCACTGAGTGTCAGTTCTGGGTGTGCAAAGTATGCAAACACTATGTTCTTGCTCAGGAAATCAGCAACTATAACTTCTGTCCTTTATGCCATAGTTCTGTAGAATAAAGCAGAGAAGAACTGTCTTAATTGTAAATTTTATGTAATACATGTTACCTATCTGCACATGTATATGTAATGTTTGATTTCCTTGTTTTATATGAAAATGGGCTTCATCATCTTGTAGTAGTTTGGTACAAAATATGTATTATTAGGACAAGAAAGCAAGGGCCGGGATGTAGCTCCATTGGAGAGTGCTTTCCAAACACACTTGGGGCCCTGAGTTCCATTGTCAGCACTGCCAAAAGAGAAAGAAAAACAAGGAGATAATGTTTATTATCAAGGTTACTAGTTCATTATAAAATCTTGGTGAGGTAAGTGGGCGTGGAGGAGACATGGGAGTGGGCAAATGTGAGTTCAGGGAACTGACATGACCTTTATCATAAGGTACAAAACTCTCTTAGGAAATGAGTTCTATTTTCAGCTGTATTTACTTTAAGTATTGAATGCTTTCTATATTTTATTTTCGTAAGTGAGGAGGTAGCATTTTAAGACTTTATAATTAGAAATTTAAAAATTGTTTTTTTCTCATTCAGGAGGAGGCATTTGACAGCCATTTTTCTTGCAATAAACATGAACTGACTTACTTTGAGTAATGCTGTCATTTTTATTGTCATCAAACTTACCCCAAGTTATGCTGCTTCAAAGTATTCAAGGGGACTTGAGTGCTAAAATGATAGACCCAGCCGACAGTGCAATACAAGCAAGCAGTGCACCAGTAAGCAACATTGGTGTTAATCCTCTGTCATTTGCAAACAGAAACTTCATTGTTTTTTCCTAAAATATACTTTAAAATTACCTTTCTGTATTCCTAGGGCTGGGATTCTAGGTTTTTATGAGATATTATTTGAAGTATGAAAGCAATACATTCTGAAGAAACTATAACATATTTATCCCATGTTTCCTTTCTCAATAACTTATGTTTCGTTTGTCTAAATTTAAATATTTTTTGAGGGTTGAGAAAGGAGGCAAGATATACAGGACACACAGACACAGAGAGAGAGAGAGACAGAGACAGAGACAGAGAGGGAGAGAGGGACAGAGAGACAGAGACAGAGACAGAGAGAGACAGAGATACAGAGACAGACAGAGAAATAGAGACAGAGAGAGAGAGAGATTCATATACGTCTACCTATTTGTCCATCCATCCATCCAAATAACTTCCGTTTTCACACAGGGGAGACAAACCCATGTCTTTTTTTTTTTTTTAATTTTTTAATTTTTTTTTTATTTTTAAGGGATTCTACAATACAATGACACAGTTGTTTGCAGATAACAATGATGTTACTCAGTATGTCATACAATTAAGTAATTGGTGCATTTTGCAAGTATCTATGTCCAAATTTTGAACAACCCAAGGTTCCCATAGTCCAGTTGGAGAAGCTTGTATGCACAGGCATGTTGATCAATCAGGTGTCCAGATTATATTCCTATAGTCTCATGATTCACCCCTGTTTCTCCACAGCCCTTACAATCTACCACGCCTCCTCTTCCGCAGTTTGTTCCCTAGGCTTTGGGAAAGGGGCACAAGTGGGTGAGAAGAAAACAGTCTAATTTCTTTGGAGTTGTCATTTTGGACTCCGGTCTGTTCAGTTTGTTTCCCTTCATGGATTGACAGCTTTCACAGTGATACCCTTTTCAGTCATACTAACAAAGCTCAAGCTATTGGATGTACAGGCATTTAAGCAGTACCACTTATTGTGTCAAGCTAAGCTGTGAGCATAGACACAGATGCTTGGATGGTATGCTAATCCGCAAACTGTGGTTCCTCTATAAAGGGTGACAAGTTCTTATTGTGGCTTATAACATCGCCTAACCACTAGAGGACATAAGCTTGTGGCATCCGCTGTGAGTTATTCCTCCAAGGAGAGAGCTAATAGCCAAATAGTTTTGGGATATAATATAGACACTTGGCTGCCACTGTTGCACTGTATCTCCAGGCTGTTGAGGTGTAGCTGATATTTTCGGAGGAGTCTTGTTTGTCTCAGGGAGACCAATATTTTGCTGTATTGCTGTAGTGGCCTTTGGTAACGCTCTCTAGCATTTCAGAGGCCAGTTGTATGCTAGCAGGTGACGTCTCATAACATTTTTCATGCTCACACCAGGTCTTCGACAACAGGGACTTACTGCCTTTCTCCTTGCATATATCCCATTTATAGGCAAAAGGCCTTTATAATTTGGGGGGGTGGCAAACCCATGTCTTATAAAGGTATTAGGTAAATAACATGTGACTGGAAGTGTCAGAGAATTATTCCTTAAGAGGTCATACTGAGTTCTCATTTAGAAATGAAGGGAAAAAAAAGTTAGTAGACTATGAAAAAAAAAAGAGTATTAAATTTGTTGACATAGCTCCAAAATCTTGTTCTTGGGTTTCCAAAATGAAAACAGCAATATTATGTTGCCCTCTACTGTCTATTTCTGATTATTTTCTCAATTTTTAAAGAAAGTAATATTTGTTTTTTTCTTTTTATAATGCTTTTATTGATGTTTCGTGTATTTCAGACATCATATCTCAGTTCAGTTTAGACATATTCCCCTTTCCCTTCCCCCACCCCACCCCAGATCATGCACTCTGCCATAATTGTCTTGCATCATTCTCTCAGTCTTTTTTTATGTTTAGGAATTTATATTTTCCTCCTTTAATTTTATATTACTCTAAAATATGAATACATATTTTCCACTCATATACAGTAATTACAGAGTCTGAAAGTAAGTGGTGGATCGATTCTAGAGCCCATTAAGAGATTTACATTATAACAACATAGTTGCAGAAAGTCATATTTGCTTTAATTATAAAAAATAACAAGTTTATGGTAGAAAGTTTCATAAATCCATAGGAATATAGATGAGAAAATAAAAATAGTTGTAACTTTTTTAAAAATAAAAAAAACATTCATTTATATTTATTTGAATTTTATAAAACAGGTGAAACTGAAAAAAATATAATCAAGTGTTTTGTAACAAGAGTTGCTGTTCTTAAGATATATTTCTTCAATATTAAAAAAAATACTGGGGTTGGAGGGATGGCTTAGTGGTTAAGAGCACTGGCTGCTCTGCAGAGGACCAGGGTTGGGTTCCCAGCACCCACATGGCAGCTAACAATCATCTGTTACTCTAGTTCCAGGGAATCTTATACCCTCTGTGGGCATTACATGGCATGGGTGCACTTACATACAGGTAGGCAAAATATTTATATACATATAATAAAATAAAAATAGATACAAAAAGCCCAAGGCTTATTTAAGTAGTTTCTTATTTGGCACCGATTAAATTTTTAGCTAGTAAAACTTAATTTGGGGCTAGGGAGGTGGTTCAGTAGGTAAGGTGCTTGCCACACAATTGGAAAAGACCTCAGTTCAGTTCTTAGCACCCACATAAAAGTAAGGTGTATGGATATACACCTGTCATCCCAGGTGGAGACAGGAAGATCCCTGGGGATTGTTGGTTAGTCATCTAGGTGAACCAGCAAGCTGCAGGTTCAGGAGGAGACCTTGTCTCAAAAAATCGGGGGAGGGTTGGAGAGATTGCTCAGCGGTTAAGACCATTGACTGTTCTTGCAGAGGACCTGGGTTTGATTCCCAGCACAGACATGGTGGCTAACAACCACCTGTAACTCCAATTCCAGGGAATCTGACACTCTCTCCTGACCACAGACATTGCACAACATGGGTGCACTTACATACAGGCAGGCAATACTCTCATACATATAAATAAAAATAATAAAATATGGGGCTGGAGAGATGGCCTAGCGGTTAAGAGCGCTGACTACTCTTGCAGAGGACCCGGGTTCGATCCCCAGCACCCACATGGCGGCTGAAAACCTGTAACTCCAATTCCAGGAGAACTCCAGTTCCAGGGGAATCCGACACCCTCTTCTGACCTCCGCGGCATTGCACGACACGCGTGCACAGACCTACATGCAGACAGTACATTCATACACATAGAAAATAAATAAATAAAAAAAATAATAAAATATTAGGAGGAGGCATTTGAGACATCCACTGTCAACCTCTGGCCTATGCACACACACAGTAACATAAATAAAATTTAGAGATAAATAAGGTAACTCCCATGACAAACCGAGAGCTCTTGGTGAGGATACAGAGAAACTGAAACTTGTACGTTGCTAATCAGAGTGCAAAATAGTAACCTCACTTTGGAAAACTTAGCTTTATCTGTAGTTAAGGATATATTTATTGTAGTTCTGGGAATCCTACTCACAAGAATTTACTCAGAGATAATAAACTTCCACATGAATACTTCTATGCAACTATAAACATTTTTTTTCTGTAGTAGCCCAAAGTTGGAAGCCAAATATCCATTGATATGTAACAAGCTGTGGGTAAATAGATACTACTGAGCAATACAAAGGAACAAACTGATACATGTAACAATGTGGATTCCCAGAACCCACAAAATATTTAGACAGGGTTGGTGGCCTAGCTGTAAGCCCAGCAAATAAGAGGTAGAGATGAGATCTTGCAGAGCTGCTTGGTAGACTAGTAGAATCAGCAGGTTCTAGATTCAGCAGGAGACTCTGTCTCAGTAAGTATAGTGGAGAGTGATTGGGAATGACACTTACCACCAACCTGTGACCTCCACACATGCTTGCACACACATGTGCACACACAGATGTGAACCCTATTCCCACATATACATGAAAAGTCGAGATATGTTAAAAGGATGAGAAAAGATGTGCCACGCGCACAGTAAGGACAAAAGAGCATGTATGGTTTTATATTTTATGTGTGTTTTGCTTGGATACGTGTAAGTGCACTGAGTGGGTTTAATGCCAGTGTGGGATGGTGGATCCCCTGGAACTGGAGTTCTGGATGGCTGTTAGCTGCTGGGAACAGAACCTGAGACCTCTGCCAGAGCAGCCAATGCTCTTCACCACTGAGCCATCTCTCCAGCTCCCATGTATGGTTTTGTTAAGTAGACTTTAGGACAATGGTTATTGCCAAAGAGAAATATTTTAAATAAAATTCAATTCAGTAGAAAGGTACATTTTTTTCAGATTGTTAGTGTGTAAAAATACAACTGATTTTTTTGTGTGTGTTGATTTTGTATCCTATTTTAGAAAGCTCATTTACCAGGTCCACGAGTCCCCATTTCCCCAATTTGGTAGAATCTTTAGGGCCATCTATAAACAAGAGTAGGTCATGTGCCAACAGTGATCATTTTGCTTTGGCCTTTCCAATTTGGAATTCTTTTAATTGCTCTGCCTAGAGCTACCCTGCAATGTTGAGAAGGGCTGAAAGCAAGCATATTGTTTATGACTTTAGAAAAGTCATTATTGAGTTTGGTATTCACTGTGGGTTTTGTTATAATAGTTGAAGTAGATTCCTTCTATTCCGAGCTTGCTGATTTTTTTTTTATCATATAAGAGATGTTAGTCTTTCGTTGAGTTTTGCATTGATTTCAGTTATAATGGATATTGGCCTGTAGTTTTCTTTTAGTGTCTTCGATAGCAGAGCAACATTGACTTTACAGAAGACGAGTTCCTTCCTGTCAATTTTTAGGAAGAGTTTAAGGATTGGTGTTGATTCTTCCTAATATTTAGTAGAATTCATTGGTAAAGCCAGCAGGTCTAGGGCTTTGTCATTAAATAAACCACTACTCTTACTAGAGGTCTGTTCAGATTTTCTGTTTCTTCAAGAGTCAGTATTGGGTTTTGTTTCTAGGAATCTGCCCATTTCATCCTATTATCTAATTATGCAGTTGTTCATACTATGCTCTTATTAATGCTTATTCTTTAATAGACTTGGTAGTGGTATTCTTTCATTTCCCGATTTTGAGTTTTAGTCAATATGCCTCAAGATTTACTAAGTTTTCTGATATTTTCTGAAGAACCAACATTTAGTTTTATTAACTTTCTCTTGTTTTTCTGCTCACTATTCATTTGTCTCTGTTCCATCTCTATTCCCTTTCTCTGCTAGCTTTGGGTTTTCTACTTGATATGTTAATAAAGAATATATACTTGCTTTATAAGTCAGTTCCTACTTCCTCAACTTTTTAAAAAAATTTATTTATTTTCGTATGTGTATGAATGTACTGTCTGCATGCAGGTTTGTGCACCCGTGTCGTGCAATGCCTCGGAGGTCAGAAGAGGTTGTCTGATTCCCCTGGAACTGAAACTAAAGACGGTTTTCAGCTGCCATGTGGGTGCTGGGGATCGAACCCGAGTCCTCTGCAAGAGCAGCCGGCGCTCTTAACCGCTAGGCCATCTCTCCAGCCCTTCTTCCTCAACTTTTAATAAAATTATTGAAACACTGCATTTTAGTGCACTTAAAAACACAGGAGCTATAGACTTCACCAGATTGTCAAAGGGGCTTTGGCACACAAAGGAAGAATCTTACTTCTTTTGGAAGGACAACACCCCTGAACTCCTACCAATTGCCCGCTTTGGTTACACATCTTGCTACTTTATGGCATGTGAATATCTGCTATTCTGTGAACAAAATCAGATCTTCATGTCTTTCAACAATCGCTGTTCCTTTGTCTCATCATCAACATGGCTTGCACCATTATTGCTTTGGAACTTTATTTACAAGGTCGCTTCCATGAATTGTTTCCATTCATCTTTTTTTTTTTTCACATAAATTTATTTTTGTTTTTTTTAACAAATCTAGACCCGTGTTCCCCCCATTCCCCCACCCCGTCAGAGCTCATGCATTCTGCCAAACATGCTTTTCATCTCTTTCTCAGTCTTTCTCAATATTCTCCAGGAGGAAGTTGACTGTTTTGAGCAGAAGTTCACTGTTTCAGTTCTTTGATGCAATCCTTTCTGTTGTTGTTGTTGTTGTTTCTAATATGCATCATGCCCAACTGCTTTGGACAAAAGCTCAGGGGGCCCAACACAAGAACTACTTACAACTAGGTAATTGGCACTAGCATCCACAGATGAGGGATACCATTCATCGTTTGTTTTTTGGGGACTGTGTTACTTCACTCAGCATGATGTCCTTGAGCTCCAGCCATTTTCCTGCAAAGCTCATGATGTCGTCTTTCTTTTCTGCTGCATAGAACTCCATTGTGTAGATGTACCACATTTTCTCTATCCACTCGTCAGTTGAGGGGCATTTGGGTTGGTTCCAGCTCCTTGCTATTGTGAAGAGAGCTGCAATAAACATGGCTGTGCATGTATCTCTTCGGCGGGGTGAGTCTCGAGGGTACATGCCCAGGAGTGGTATGGCAGGGTCGGGTGGCAGGTTCATTCCAAGTCTTCCAAGGGTTCTCCACACTGCTTTCCATAGTAGCTGTATGAGTTTACATTCCCATCAGCAGTGGATGAGTGTTTCCCTTTCCCCACAACCTCTCCAGCACTTGGTATCACTTGTTTTCTTGATCCTAGCCAGTCTTATTGGAGTAAGATGATATCTTAAAGTGGTTTTGATTTGCATTTTCTTAATGATTAGTGATGTTGAACACTTCTTAAGGTGTTTCTCAGACATCTCTAATTCCTCACTTGTGAAGTCTCTGTTCAGTTCTTTGCTCCATCTATTGAGTGGGTCATTTGTTTTCTTTTTTCTTTGTTTTTTGAGTAGTTTATATATTCTGGAAATCAATGCTTTGTCAGATGTATCTGCAGTGAAGGTTTCCTCCCACTCTGTGGGATTTCTCTTCACTTCCTTGATTGTTTCTTTTGATGTACAGAAGCTTTTGAGTTTGATGAGGTCCCATTTGTCAATTGTCGACCTTAATTCTTGTGCAGCTGCTGTCTGATTTAGGAAGTCTTTTCCTACGCCTATGTCTTGTAGTCTGCTGCCAACTTTTTCTTCTATCACCTTCAGAGTTTGGGGTTTCACGTTGAGGTCTTTAATCCATCTGGAGTTGACTTTTGTACAGGGCGAGAGGTAGGGGTTTAATTTCATTCTTCTACAAGTGGTGATCCAGTTTTGCCAACACCACTTGCTGAAGATGCTGTCTTTTCTCCATTGTGGTTTCTTGGCCCCCTTGTCAAATATGAGATGGCTGAAATTGTATGTGCTCAGATTTGGATCTTCGGTTTTGTTCCATTGGTCAACAGGTCTGTTTTTGTGCCAGTACCAGGCTGTTTTTATGACTATAGCCCTGTAGTATAGTTTAAAATCTGGTATAGAGATCCCTCCTGTGTAGCTCTTTTCACTCAGGATTGATTTGGCTATTCGGGGTCTTTTGTTTCTCCAAATGAATTTAAGAACTTTTGTTTCCAAGCCTGTGAAGAAACTCTTGGGGATTTTGATTGGGATTGCATTAAATCTATACAAGAGTTTTGGTAAAATGGACATTTTTACAATGTTAATTTTCCCAATCCATGAGCATGGGAGGTTTTTCCATCTTCTGAGGTCTTCTTCAATTTCTTTCTTTAAGGGTTTAAAATTTTTGTTGTAGAGGTCTTTGGTGTCTTTGGTTAGGTTTGTTCCTAGGTATCTTATTGTTTTTGAGGCTATTGTGAGTGGGAAGGTCTCTTTGAATTCTTTCTCCAGTTGCTTGTTCTTGGTGTAAAGAAAGGCCATTGATTTTCTAAGGTTAATTTTGTATCCTGCCACTTTGCTGAAGCTGTTAATCGTTTCTAGGAGTTTTCTGGTGGAGTTTTTTGCATCCCTTAAGTAAACAATCATATCATCAGCAAATAGGGATAGTTTGACTTCCTCTTTTCCAATTAGTACTCCTTTAATATCCTTTTCTTGCCTTATTGCTCTAGCAAGTGTTTCAAGCACTATATTGAAGAGGAGTGGTGATAGGGGGCAGCCTTGCCGAGTTCCTACCTTTAAAGGGAATGTTTCCGTCATTTCCCCATTTAGGATGATATTGGCTGTGGGTTTCCTGTATATGGCTTTGATTACATTGAGGAATGATCCCTCCAATCCAATTCCTTCTAGGACTTTAAGCATGAAGGGATGCTGGATTTTGTCAAAGGCTTTTTCAGCATCAATTGCGATGATGGTGTGGTTTTTGTCTTTGATTCCGTTTATGTGTTTGATGATGTTTATTGATTTTCGTATGTTGAACCATCCCTGCATCTCTGGTATGAATCCAACTTGGTCATGATGGATGATCTTCTTGATGTGGGTCTGTATGCGATTTGCCAGTATTCTGTTTAGAATTTTGGCATCTGTGTTCATGAGGGAGATGGGTCTATAATTCTCCTTTTTGGTTGTATCTTTGCCTGGTTTTGGTAATAGAGTGATGTTGGCTTCATAGAAGGAATTTGGGAGAGTTCCCTCTGATTGTATACTTCTAAACAGTTTCAGAAATAATGGTTGTAGGTCTTTTTGAAATGTTTTATAGAATTCTGCTGTGAAACCGTCTGGGCCTGGGCTTTTTTTAGTTGGGAGGCTTCTTACTACATCCTCTATTTCTTCATATGTTATGGGTCTGTTTAAGCTGCTGGTCTCCTCTTGGCCAAGCTTTGGTGATTCCCAAGATTTCAGATATTCATCCATTTCTTCTAGATTTTCAAACTTGGTAGAATATAGGTTCTTGTAATATTCCCATATAATTTTCTTGATCTTTTCCTTGTCCGTTGTGATATTTCCCTTTTCATCACAGATTGTATTGATTTGGAGTTGTTCCTTCTTTCTTTTTGTTAACTGGGCTAGAGGTCTGTCTATCTTGTTTATTCTTTCAAAGAACCAACTTTTGGCTTCATTGATTTTTTGTATTGTTTTCTTTGTTTCTATTTCATTGATTTCTGCTCTGATTTTTGTTATTTCTTCCTGTCTGTTGCGTTTAGGGTTCATCTGTTGTTGCCTCTCAAGTGCTTTTAGCTGTAGTGTTAGATCATTCACTTGTGCTCTTTCTGTTTTTCTAATGTAGGCACCCAGGGCTATAAATTTCCCTCTTAGGACTGCTTTTAAGGTATCCCATAAGTTTTGTTGTGTTGTATTGTCATTGTCATTCAGTTCCAGGAATGTTTTTATTTCTTTCTTTATCTCTTCCTTGACCCATTCATTATTCAAGAGTGTGTTGTTTAGTCTCCATGTGTTCTTGTAGGCAGGAGGGCTTGTCCTGGTGTTGATGTTGAGCTTCATTGCACTGTGGTCTGACAGGATGCATGAAATTATTTCAATCTTTTTGTATTTGTAGAGGTTTCTTCTGTGTCCCAGGATGTGGTCGATTTTGGAGAATGTTCCGTGGGGTGCTGAGTAGAAAGTGTATTCTCTGGTATTAGGATGGAATGTTCGGTAGAGGTCTATGAGGTCCATTTGGTGTATCATATCGTTCAGTTCAGATGTCTCTCTGTTTATTTTTTGTCCTGTTGACCTATCCAAAGGACTCAGTGGGGTATTGAAATCTCCCACTATGAGTGTGCTGGGGTTAGTCTGTGACTTGTGGTCCTGGAGAATTGTCTTTATAAAGTTTGGTGCACCAGAATTTGGGGCATATATATTCATAATTGTGAAATCTTCTTGGTGGATTGTTCCTTTGATGAAAATGTAATGGCCTTCTTTGTCTCTTCTGATTTCTTTTACTTTGAAGTCTATTTTATCCGATATTAAAATAGCAACACCTGCTTTCTTTTTGGTACCATTTGCTTGGAATATTTTTTTCCATCCCTTCACTTTAAGGTGGTGCCTGTCCTTGAAGGTAAGATGTGTTTCTTGTAGACAGCATATCGATGGATTCTGTTTCCTAATCCAGTCTCCCAGTCTATGTCTTTTGATTGGGGAATTTAGTCCATTAATATTTAAGGTTATGACTGATAGGTTTGTGTTGCTTCCTTTTGCCTTATTATCCATCTGCGGTTTTGATTTAGGTTTCTACTTCTGCAGTTATGCTTTTATTGATTTCTCCTTCTAGGTGCCTGGGGTTGGTTGCTCCTTTCTTCTGTTCTTTGAATTGCTTCAAGTATTCTCTGAAGGGTTGGTTTTCCGGACATGTATTCTTTCAAGTTGTTTATGTCATGGAAGGTTTTTCTCTCTCCTTCAACTATAATTGACATTTTTGCTGGGTATAGTAACCTGGGTTGGCATCTATTGTCCTTTAACACTGGGAATGCTTTGCTCCAGGTTCTTCTTGCTTTCATAGTTTGCATTGAGAAGTCAGTTGTAATTCTGATAGGTTTCCCCTTATAGGTCACTTGTTGTTTTTCTCTTGTGGCTTTAAGGATTTTGTCTTTGTTTTGGGTGTCTAGCATTTTAACTATGATGTGGCATGGAGAATTTCTTTTCTGATCTTGTCTGTTTGGAGTTCTATGTGCTTCTTGTATTGGTATTGGTTTGTCCTTTTTTAGTTTGGGGAAGTTTTCATCTATTATTCTGTTGAAGATCTGATCAATACCATTCTCTTGGGATTCTTCTCCTTCCTCTATTCCTATGATGCGGAGGTTTGATCTTTTCATAGTGTCCCACAGTTCCTGGTTGTTCCACTTTTGTGTATTTTTAAATTTTTCATAATCTTTCCTTGAGGTTTTTAGTTGTTCTGTGTTATCTTCCAGGTCTGATATTCTTTGTTCTGCTTCCTCCATTCTGCTTCTGAGGCTTTTTCCATTCCTTTCCTCTTGATTGGATGAGTGTTTGATTTCCTTTTTCATTTCCTCTTCTGATTTCTTTAGTATTTCTACTTCTTTTTGGAGCTTCTCAATCTCTTCCTGTAGCTCTTTGCTTCAATGGTTGGTTTCCTTATCTTTTTCAGCATGGGATCTTTTCAGTGTTTCCAGTTCCTTCCGGAGTTTGTCATTCTCTCTCTCTAGGTCCTTCTTGAGTTCTTCATTCTCTTTTCTTAGTTCTTTGATTTGCTCTTTATAATCTTGTAGTTCTTTAAATATGTTCCCAATTGTGTTTCTGATATCTGTGTCCTGGGCCTTCCCCATGGGGATCGCACTGTAGGAATCTTCCATAGGGTTGGTAGAGCTTGATGGGGATTATCCTGCCCCTTTCCTGTGTTGTCTCTTCTTCGTGTTCCTGGCATATGAGCTTCTCCTTGCCTGTATTCCATTGTCTCTTCACTGTGTTGAAGGCTTGCTTTGCTTGCCTTCCTCAGATGCCTTCGTAATCTCAGTTGGTGTGTGTGTGTGGGGGACACGGGACGGGACGGGACGGGACTGACGACCGACTGGGGGTGCGCTCTTTAGCCCATGACCTGGCACCTGTGCTTGGCTGAGCTGGTCTCGGGAGATCTCAGATGGAGACTCACAGGACCCTACCTTTAATACCGGCTGGGAGGATAACTCTGCCCCTATAGCCACAAAAGCCAATCAAGCCAAAGACAACTGGATTAACGGATTAACTAGATGAAATCAATCAACAATCAGCCTTACTGAAGCACTCAGCTGCTGTCCACCTACCTACCTGCACTTGGCTGAGCTGGTCTCGGGAGATCTCCCCATTCATCTTTTTTTTTTTTTTTAAATTTTTATTTATTTCTGTATGTGTATGAATGTACTGTCTGCATGCAAGTGTGTGCACCCATGTTATGCAATGCCGCGGAGGTCAGAAGAGGGTGTCGGATTCCCCTGGAACTGGAGTTCTCCTGGAATTGGAGTTTCAGATGGTTCTCGGCCGCCATGTGGGTGCTGGGGATCGAACCCAGGTCCTCTGTAAGAGCAGTCGGCGCTCTTAACCGCTAGGCCATCTCTCCAGCCCCCCCATTCATCTTTTATAAAACAGACTATTACTCTCTTTTCATGATACTAACCTCCATCAGACTTTGATTAGGTTTTTTGTCCTCCTTCTAGGCTATAAGGTACTGATGATAAGAACTTCTTTGCACACTATATTAATCCCAGAGTTAAATATTGTGTCTGCAACATAGCAGTGTGCAATAAATAGTCTTTCAGCAGGAAACTGTTAAAGACGGCAGTTATTTTTAGTTGATTTCTTTTCTGCCCTTTATTGTCATAGTTAATTCTACCAAATGCTCTATAATTTTTCCTTCTTGGTCTTCATTTTGTATTGCTGTAACCGTATACTGTAACAGAGACTAAATACATTTGTCTCACAGTTTTGGAGGCTGAGAAGTTCAAGGTTGTGGAACCACCTGTGGCAAGCAGGCCTTGCCTCATTATAGTATGGCAAAAGGCTGAGTTTGCTACAGTATCTTTGCCTTTTTTTTTAATTTATATTTTTTATTTTTTTAATTTTTTATGTGTATGAATGTACTGTCTGCATGTAGGTCTGTGCACCCATGTCGTGCAATGCCGAGGAGGTCAGAAGAGGGTGTCAGATTCCCTTGGAACTGGAGTTTCAGACGGTTCTCGGCCGCCATGTGGGTGCTGGGGATTGAACCTGGGTCCTCTGCAAGAGCAGTCGGTGCTCTTAACCGCTAGGCCATCTCTCCAGTATCTTTGCCTTTTAAATGACCCTTAAGTCTGTTCTTGAGGGTGGAGCCCACTAGTATTGAGTTCACTTCAGAACGCTGATGCCTTGCGTTTCTAAAGGAAACCTGGGGGGAAAGGAATGAATGCTACAGCACATTTTTTTTTTTTTTTGGTCTTTTTGAGACAAGGAAACTCACTATGTAGACCAAACTGGCCTTGAACTCAGAGACCCACCTGCCTCTGCCTTCTGAGTGCTGGGATTAAAGGTATGCGCCACCACCCACATGGCGGCTGAGAGCCGTCTGAAACTCCAACTCCAGGAGAACTCCAGCTCCAGGGGAATCCGACGCCCACTTCTGACCTCCGCGGCATTGCGCGACACGGGTGCACAGACTTGCATGCAGACAATACATTCGTACACATACAGAAATAAATAAAATTAATAAAAAAAAAAATTTAAAGGTATGCGCCACCACGCCCAGCAGCACTCTTTTTCAAGTATTGGAAACCCTGCTGTACTTAGATAATTATATTCTACTTTTTGTTTTGGGGATTCAACTTAAAATTAACTTTGTATTTTTTCAGAATCAACACATCAGTGCTGTGTCAACTGGTATGTATGGTGCTTCCTTAGAAGCAAAGGATCCTCCCTATGACCCCCCCCCCCAAACCCAAAACTTCAGGCCAATATCTCTTCCCCCTGTTTCAAGATCCTTTAAAAAAGGTGTAAGTTCTAGGGCTGGAGAGATGACCTAGCGGTTAAGAGCGCCGACCGCTCTTACAGAGGACCCGGGTTCGATCCCCAGCACCCACATGGCGGCCAAGAACGGTCCGAAACTCCAATTCCAGGAGAACTCCAGTTCCAGGAGAATCCGACACTCTCTTCTGACCTCCGTGGCGTTGCACGACACGGGTGCACAGACCTGCATGCAGACAGTACATTCATACATACATACAAAAAAATAAAATAAAAAGAAGATGTATTCTAAGGCCGGGTGTGGTGGTGCACACCTTTAATCCTAGCACTTGGGAGGCAGAGGCAGGCGGATCTCTGTGAGTTCAAGGCCAGCCTGGTCTACAGAGNGCCAGCAGTGTTGGGCTCCAACCACAGGGTCACTGCCAGAGCGTGGCATTTCCGTTGTTGCCAACGTTTGAGTAAGTGGAAAGAGTCCAGTAGCCCTCAGGTTGATCGCTCGGCTTAAGCAGCATCAGTTCACCCCGCCATCGTGTTCGTTTATGAACACATTCCCGAAGGTTAAGGTTTCCTAAAAAGACATCTGTCTATCACAAGGTACCTTACACAAGGGACATGCAGTCAGCGTTGGGACTTTGTGATGGACGGTAAAGCTCTGTGTTTGGTCGCCTGTGTTGTAGCAGCTGGCTCAAATCAAGATCTGATCCCTGTTTAAGCCCATTCCTCTTTAACTTGCAGTTTGTTGAGAAAACAGATTTGTTTGTCGAGAGGTTTCGTATTTTGGACCTGCTGAATTGAGTCAAATGTCATTGACTATGGTCCTGCATCTATTTGTGAACCGGTAGTTACAGCTTGAGATTGATCCAACACAAGAACACTTTTTTTTTTTTATCAGGAGGCGCACGTTTCTACTGTGGGCACCCATCGGTTGTTTTACTTTTTTTTTTTATTTTTTTTATTTTTTTTTAAAATTTTTTTTTATTAATTTTATTTATTTCTGTATGTGTATGAATGTACTGTCTGGTTGTTTTACTTTTTATGCTGTTAGCAGGTTCCGTATCTTTTCGGTTTATTCTTAGATATGTAGCATTATTTAATCCAAGCTTTGTCTTCGCTGTGCTTGTGAATGGTATGAACACAGAGAAATGAGTTGGACAGTTTTTTGACACTTGTGTGAACTGTGCACCATCACGCTTCCTGTCTCTTGGGAGATTTTTTTTTTTAGTTGATTCCAAGCTTGTCTTTTGCATGAGGATAAAATAAACACAAACGATTGCCTTCTTACATGTTTGTAAGACTTACGGAATTAAGCCAGAAAAGCAAAATTGCTTTCTCATTTCGATACTGTCAGCAGTTGAACGCTGTTTACCATTCCTACCTTTTTTCCAACCCCCAAGCCCCATAAAAAGGTTAGAAAACAGGTAAGTTAGCATGCTGTTCTTGTTTAAGGCTCTAGATGGCCTAGCGGTTAAGAGCACCGACCGCTCTTGCAGAGGACCCGGGTTCGATCCCCAGCACCCACATGGCGGCTGAGAACCGTCTGTAACTCCAATTCTACGAGAACTCCAGTTCCAGGGGAATCCAACACCCTCTTCTGACCTCCGCGGCATTGCACGACACGGGTGCACAGACCTGCATGTAGACAGTACATTCATACACATACAGAAAATAAATAAAATTAAAAAAAAGAATTTTAAGGCTCTCATAGGCGTACTTAGGAAGGTTCAAAACAGGCATCAGTAACATATGTTGAGGCTGTCAAGGCTTGTAATTCTAACTACTTTGTACATCTCAGCCGATGAATCCATGTCTTTCACTCTAGTTTGTCGCATTTTCTTTTTACTGTCTGAGGTGTAGCTTTAGTCAGAAGCTAATTTTCAAATATTTCATCTTGGCCAAAGTTAGTAAATACTAAAAATCCACATTTGGATTAGGTAACTTGGTTAAATTTCAGCACAAGAAATACAGCAAGTAAATTCTGCCCTTTATAGGACAGAAAACATGCCTGGCTTAGATGAGGGGTGCCCAGTGTCCCTGGGCTGCTTGCGCAGCTCCAGTGCTTCTCTGGCACCTTTCCTCAGCCTTAGTTTCTCATCTGTAAAATGAACCTTCAGTTTCCTTAGAGTGCAAAAATTCTGGGAACTCATGATTGCTACGAAATTCTTTAAGTTCAGCTTTTCCCCTTAAATATATTTTTGGGAGTTTAAATTTATTTTTGAAACATTGGACTGATGAATCATTTTGATACAGCACTTGCAATCTCTGACTTTCACTCTAGTTTGTTGCCTTTTCTTTTTACTATCCGAGGTGTAGCTTTAGGCAGAAGCTAATTTTCAAATATTTCATCTTGGCCAAAGTTAGTATATACTAAAAATCCTAATTTGGATTAGGTAACTTGGTTAAATTTCAGCACAAGAAATACTATCTTAGGGGCTGTCAAGATGAGTCAGTGGGCAAAGGTGCTTGCCACACAAGCCTGATGACCTGGGTTCAGTCCCTGAGAACATGGAAGGAGAGAACAGACTCCACAGAGTTGTCCTCTGACCCCCACACACAGCAGGGCCTGGCCACCCTGTAATTATGCACATACAATAATAGCTAAAAAATTTAAAAATACTATTTTTATAAAATTTTCAACATTACAACAAAAGTCGATGTTCATGCTGGAGAGATGGCTCAGTTAAGAGCACTGACTGCTCTTGCAGAGGACCTGGGTTCGATTCCCAGCACCCATACAATGGCTAACACCTACTGATAACTCTAGTTCCAGGGGAATCCAACGCCCTCTTCTGACCTCTAGGGCCACTGCATAACACAGGTGGATTTACATACACACAGGCAATACACTTATACATGTAAAATAAAAATGATAATATATGTATTTTTTCCGGTCTTTTTGAGACAGGGTCTCTCTGTAGTCCCAGCTGTCCTGGAACTCACTATGTAGACCAGGGTGACCTCTGCCTCCAGAGTGCTGCGACTAAAGGTGTGCACTGCCATGCCCCGAAATAAAATATATATTTTAAAAAGTGTTGCTGCTGGGCGTGGTGGTGCACACCTTTAATCCCAGCACTCAGGAGGCAGAGGCAGGCAGATCTATGTGAGTTCAAGCCAGTTTGGTCTACAGAGTGAGCTCCAGGCCAGCTGGGACTGAAAGGGAGACCCTGTCTTAAAAATACCAAAAAAAAAAAAAAAAAAAAAAAAAACAAAAAAAACAAAAGTATTGTGGGAGTGGTGGCACATGCCTTTAATTCCAGCTCTTGGGAGGCGGATCTCTGTGTGTTCAAGGCCAGCCTGGTCTACATAGTGAGTTCCAGGACAGCTGGGACTACAGGGAGACCCTGTCTCAAGAAGAAAAAAAACCAAAAAACCCTGTTAATAGTCCATCCCTTTAAAGATGCAAACAAACTGCTTGACTTTAGGAATTTTTTGTAAGGCTAGAGAGATGGTTCAGAGATTAAGAGCATTTGCTCTTACAGAGGACCTGGGTTTGGTTCCCAGCACTGACATGGAGACTAACTCCTGACTTTTTAACTCTAGTTCCAGGGGATTTGATGCCCTCTTCTGGTCTCTGTGGGCACCAGGTATTCATCTGGTGCCGTACATACATATAGGCAAAACATGCACATAAAAATAAATATTAAAAAAGAATTTACTTATTGAAATCTAATTTTTTTTTTTGGTCTTTTCGAGACAGAGTGCTAGGATTAAAGGTGTGTGCCACCACACCCAGCTGAAATCTAATTCTAAATCTAACATTCTGTGATTCTCTGAATATAAGAATTTATAGCAAAGCTTTGAAACCTCAACTTAGCAATGAGAATTTTACCAAGTCCCAAGTCTGCATTTTTCTTTGGTCTGAGGGCAGCAGTTCAGCTCATGCCCTAATGCAGATGAAGGACATGGATTAATGCTGGTGATAGTGGCATCCAGAAGTATCCTTGTCAGTCTCTCACAGAACTTACAGAACAAAGCATTTCTAAATGACAGTAGTTGTATTTCTTTTCCGTTGTTAGTGAGTTTAGACTGAGGACCTCCGTGGGCAGCAGTAGTTAAAATCCTTGTCTGTTCTCAAGACACTAACAGGAAGATAGCTCATTGGGTAAAGGCTCTTGCTGCCCAAACCTGCTGACCCAAGTTCAGTCCCCAGAATTCATATAAAGGTGGAAAAGAGAACAGACTCCACAGAGCTGCTCTTAGATGCCCTGTGTCTGTCCCCTGGCATGCACACTCACACACCATGAGCACACACACCATGCATACTTGCACCATGCACACTCACACCATGCACATACACACCATGCACACACACCATGCACATTCACAACATGCACACTCACACCATGCACACACCATGCACACTCACACCACATACACCATGCACACACACTCCATGCACACACACCATGCACACTCACACCACACACACCAGGCACACTCACACCATGCAAACACCATGTACACACACCATGCACACACACCATGCACACACATTCCATGCACACACACTCCATGACACACCATGCACACTCATACACCATGCATACTCACACCATGCACACTCACACCATGCATACTCACACCATGCAAACACCATGTACACACACACCATGCACACTCATACACTATGCACACACATCATGCACACACCACGCACACTCACACACCAGGCACACTCACACTCAATGCACACATACCATGCACCCTCACCATGCACACACACACCATGCACACACACCATGCACACTCACACCATGCACACATTCCATGCACACACACACACCACGCACACTCACACCATGCAGACACTCCATGCACACTCACACACCATGCACACCCACACCATGCACACACATTCCATGCACACACACACCATGCACACTCATATACCATGCAGACACTCCATGCACACAGGCCATGCATACTCACACACCATACAAACTCACCATGCCCATTCACACACCAGGCACACACTCCATGCACACTCGCACACCATGCGCACGCACCAGGCGTGCACACACACCATGCACACTCACATGCAATGCTAATAAATTAAAAAAAAATAACTGGCTTTAGTATTTTTTTGTTGATATAAAGGAGCTCAAATCTCATTGCTTTAAGGCCACTTAAAATTTTGAGAGTAAAAATGTTGATCACTGGGACCCTCAGCGCACGTCTCCTGGAATTGGCTGGCCTTGCTCATGCCTTATCTGTTTTCTTTGCCTCTCCATTGTGGGCTTAGAAAATGTGCAATAATCATTTTATTATCTTCAACAAAACATGTTGGCAACGAACTTGGGCTTTGAACACCATGAAATTTGTGTGCTTTCAAACTGATGTTTGCCATAGCTTTACAAAAGTAGGTAATGGGGATAACCAGAAACTGATCGCTGTTCTTTATGTGTGCCATGCTTCTTCAGCCTGGTATTGTTAGTGTCAATGCATTTTGTTATAGGCTGTGAAGCTTGACAGGACCCAAAAGAGAATGGGAATGGAAACGAAAGGGATTTGGGAACACTGTTTCTAATGTGAACTTTTTGTTTAAAGCAAATGCAGCCCAGAGGATTTGGCTACTGCATATAACAACAGGGGGCAGATCAAGTACTTCAGGGTAGATTTTTATGAAGCCATGGATGACTACACATCTGCCATAGAAGTCCAACCCAATTTTGAAGTTGCGTATTACAACAGAGGGTTGATACGTTACAGGCTGGGTAAGAGTTTTTGCTTTTCTGATGGACTATAGATTCTGTTGTTTCTGAGCTCTCAACTGTGTAAATGAATCAGTAGTCAAGTTTGAAAGTTACCTGAAATGTAGGTTTTAGAGCTTGGAACAAAGGAAGCATACCTGAGTGTGCTATATAGGCTGTTAGAGAGCATTATAGATCACAGTGGAGCCCTAGGGTAGGAATTGGACCTGGGCCCAGGAGCAGGGGTGACCTCACTACTTTATGCCTGTGCAGTCCCAGCTGCAAAAGGATGGTAATGCTGACCAGCACCTGCGACACCTCCCGGATTAACATCTTTGAAGACACAGGAGACACTAGAAAGTGAGAATTTTAGCTCTTTGGATTACAGTGACTTTGTGTACTCTTTCTCATTTAAAATTAAAAAGAAAACCCAATATTTCTTAATTTTATTGCAACTGTGTAAAGCAGGTAATATAGTTTGTTGAAATTTTGTCATGATTTATTCTTCTGTCTTGTTAAATCTGATAAACAATTCCACCCACCCATTTTATTTATTTTAATTTTTTTGTGGTGTTGGAGATTTTACCCAGTGCCTCATGCATGCTATACAAGTTTTGTACCACTGAGCTACACCCCTAGTACTGCACAGCTATTTTTGGATATAATTATTCCATAGGGGCACACAACATTATTTTGATACATCATTAAGGGAAGAAAGCTTCCTTCACTAGGAGTGGTTGAGAGTTCAGAAATGTAGCAGTGTGTACATATATCCAAACTTTGCTGTGAACAATTTACAGAGGTACTCAACTCTTTTTTTTTTTTTTCCTTTCCACTTTTGGGATTCGGGTACAGGGTATTTTGATGAAGCTTTGGAAGATTTCAAGAAGGTATTAGACTTAAATCCTGGATTTCAAGATGCTGCTTTGAGCTTAAAACAGACGATTATAGACAAAGAAGAAAAACAAAGAAGAAATACTGAAAAAGTTATTGAAAAATTAATTAATGACCCCTAAACCTGCATTTGTTTGCCTGTACTTTAAAATGGGTTTGGAATTATTTTTGTTTAAGGGAACACATTTAGGATCAAAACTAAAATAGTATATATGGTTGTTAATTTCAAGTTGAGAAACTGTAGGATAGGTCTTTTAATATAGAGTATATGAATATCAATGTCTAAATTGATATTATTACAGTAAAATATTTAAATCAATGTGTTATTCTTAGTAAGTTTCATTTTTACTATACTTTTTAGTCCCAGTTTAAAAATTTATTTTTATTTTATGTGTATGTGTGTATTGCTTACATGTACCTAAGTCCATCTGTTTTGTGTAATGCCCACAGAAGTCAGAAGAGGGCGTAAGATCCCCTGGAACTGGAGATGGTTGTTAGTCTCCATGTGAGTTCTGAGAATTGAACCTGGGTCCTCTGCAAGAACAGCCAGTGCTATTAACTGTTAAGCCATCTCTCCAGACCTGATTCCCAGCTTTTTATTTAAGTTTTTTTTCTTCATTTACAGAAAAATTGCAAGTAAAATACATGCAAGATATAGAAACTCTTCATCTAGGTTCATCAATTAATGTGTCTCATTTGCTTTTTCCAAAGTCTTAAAGACAAAGCTTTTCCCTTGCTAGACTGAGGCAGAAAGGTATTACTGTGGGCTTGAGGGTAGCTTAGGCTGTAGAATGAGGCCGTCTATGAAACCAAACAAATTAAAACCCAGATAAAATTTTTTTCTGACTCTGTTGAGAGTAAGGTGCAGGTATCACAGATACTTCACCCTTAATACTTCAGTTTGCAGCTTCTAGGAATAAAGCTGTGTTTCTCTATAGCCACACACCATCTGAACACCTAATAAAAAGAATTTTGTAGCATGCTCCATACCCAGCCCATATTTACATTTCTCTGATTATTTCCAGACAATTACACCATGTTCTAAATCTGTGTTCTTTTACTCTGGAATTACCCCCCTGGTCACTTTCTCCCGACAGCACTCTCTTTGAGAGCTAAGCTGTCTTATATATGGAGCCGGGCTAAGGAGACAGGGCACTTATGGTTAAAAATAAGTGCTTATCCTCCAAGAGAAGAGTTGGAAGTTATTCATCCTACATGTGATTTTTCTCTACGAGTCATTAAAAAGATAGGTTAAGAATTACTTAGTATAGTTTCTGTCTCAGGAATAACTGTAGTAGTAGTCAACATCAGTGTTTTTAAAAAACTCATAAGCCAAGCACTGTTCAAAGTCTTTATGAGATGATGTGGGGTAGAGAGAGAGGTGACAAACTGACAAAAACATATCAATGTAAAGCTTGAAAATTCTGTTTTATTTGGATTCTTCCAAAAATGACTGGGCTCTGACAAGCCTCTCAAGAACTGGGAATAACTTGAAGGGAAAGCAAGCCAAAGCCAGCATGTCCAATCTACAGTTTTAAATTTTTATTGTTGTGGTTTGGCTTTCCAAGGTAGAGACCCTCATCTTGAGGTCTCCTAAACTAGTTTATTACTGTGGTGGGAAAGCTGTTCTGGGTGGAAATTACCCTCATCGGAGAGAGACAAAGTGTGTTTGCCTGGCCTCTCAGAGGGAGCCTAGCATGACTGTGGTCTCAGATGCAATCACCAGCGTCAGTTTTAACAGGTTTTCTGTTTCTCTAAAGTGATCCCACAAAGCAGACAAAGTAATTTCCCTGTTTGTAGTTCATAAATAATATCTGGAAAAATTCATGGAGAATTTGTGCTGCAGGTGAATGAATATGGAGAGGAAGCTGAGTCCAATGGCCGGAAGTGGAAACCTGCTCCATTTCTGGAATTGTCCATGGTTTCCAGTATGATTTATCTGTGTTTGTTGGACAGGGTTTTAAAAGAATTTACAAAGTTTCATGAAAACAAAAAAAATTTCCCTTTTAAGAAAATCTTTTATAAAAAATGCAAAATCTCTAGATCTTGGGATTGCTTCACACTGTTCCAACCCAGAGAATCAAATAATACTTAAACAATTTTATTTTCTCTTGGCTCATATTCTCTCTTTTTTATTTTTACTTATGACCGAGATCAGATGTAGTATGAAAAAGAAAACATTAAAAGTTTTCATTTGGTTTGCTAGATTTTATTATTCAAAGTTTCTTCATTTCTCAGAAAAACAGAATCACTGAATTCCAGGATCAACCGTTGCAGAGTGGGGACCCAGACGCTTACTTCCTTTTTGTCTTTACTGGACTAATTAAGCAATAGTGCATTTACCTAGTTACTTCTTCAGAATGGGCTTTCTACGTGCATAGTCTGTTTCTCATTGACCAAGTAACTTTGGTATTTAAACATTTTTAAAAGTTCGTTATTGTTTATTCCACACATTTCAGTGCTTGTTTGCTTTTTCTACTAGATAAGAGCTCCAAACTATATTATTTTCCAGTATTTTTCTCCTGCAAAAGCAAAGCAAAAATGAATTATGTTTTGTTATAAGAATTTTTCCACAAAGTATAGTAAAATGAAATAAAGTTATTCTTAACACTGGTTGAAAAGGATAGAGTGTTTTTTTTCTCTTCAGTATCTGGAACTAAATGACTTGACATGGACTGACTTGACAGTAGTAGACTGTGCTACGCCAAAGCAAACTCCATCTCCGTGTCAGTCTTTAGTCATGACCTGGTTGCTCTTTTTTGTGTCTTTTCTGGATTTTGTGACCTTCACTGGCATCTCTTACCCTACAGTGTTACCCTTATGCCATTTTGGAAGCTGTGTGTGAGTCTTTCTTAGGGGGCATAATACATTTTATCTTGCCACTCGGGGCAAATCAGTTCAGTATACAGTTCTTTGGGTCAGTGTTTTCATTTCCTGACTCCCGCCCCCTTGGAAATTTATCTGAGTGTTTCAGATAGTTAAATCTTTCTCTTACCTAATGACTTCAGTTTGTCCTTCAAAATGCTTTTAAGTGAAAAGCTGCTAATAATAAAAAATGTTCTGTTACTTTTAATTGGATAAATTATGAATGCTGTTTTATCTTACTGTGTCCTCACAATGATACTTCACAGATAGAAAAGTCAGTCAGTTAAGCAATGAAAATCAAGTATCTGTATAATTTGAAAATAAGCAGTTTGTACAAAAACTTATAGCATGAATGTTAACTTTTTTTCCTGGAACATTAAAAACATTCAATTAGTTGATTTGAAATATATAATTAGGTGGTTTTAATTATATTCAGAGTTTCTGCACTATTTTTTCAAAACTTTTTTCAGGATTATGGAGTCTCATGGTGTCTTGAGTGTAGAGCATACTTAAAAAGTTAACATGGAGGGGCTGGAGAGATGGCTCAGCGGTTAAGAGCACTGACTGCTCTTGCAGAGGACCCGGGTTTGATTCCCAGCACCCACATGGCGTCTGAGAACCGTCTTTAACTTCAGTTCCAGGGGAATCTGACGCCCTCTTCTGACCTCCACAGCATTGCATGACACGGGTGCACCAACCGACATGCAGACAGTACACTCGTACACATAAAAAATAAACTAAATTAAAAAAGTTAACATAGAAAAGCCACTTCACTCAAATTAAATACTAAACTCAAAAGTGCTTCAAAAATGGCACATACATGGAACAGATCAAAGGCATACCTCTCTGGCTTTGTTCAAATACACAGCATGGTTTAATCCTTTGTGATATTCTCTGGCTAGAAACTGTGTTGAGGAAATGGTTTATACTCTGTCTGGAACAATGTTAGATTTCCTTGGGGTGTTTAAGCTAACATGATTATTTAAAAAAAATTAATTGGGGCTGGAGAGATGGCTCAGCAGTTAAGAGCACCAACTGCTCTTGCAGAGGACCTGTCTTTGACTCCAGTTCCAGGGGAATCCGACGCCCTCTTCTGACCTCCGTGGCATTGCATGACACGGGTACACCAACCTACATGTAGACAGTATGCTCATACACATATAAAAAATAATAAAAAATATAAAAAATTGTTGACAAGTGTGATGTGAAAGCCCAGTGAACAGCCTATCAGATGGCTGCTGTGTGGGCTGTGTACAGTTTTAATATCTCTAAGTTGAGATTTTAGTATTTTCTATATTTCTAAAAAATGTGCCAATAAATCAGTAGAATGGCATTCCAATTTGAAATGGCATTGGATCAAAGAGCAGAGAGAGATTTGTTACATTCACATCCAGTGTTAAGGGGCTTCAAAGATACTGTGTCACTCTATGAAAATCAAAGGTGGGTAAATACAGTTGTTTTTGGAACATAATTGGTAAGATTAAAATAACATGATTTTTAAATTATGAGAAGATAAAAGCCCAAACCCAAGTGCAAAAGACAAATAATAGAACTCTATAAGAACGTAAAAGAACCAGAAAATAGTGCTGGATGTGACAGGAAGATAAAGGACACACCCCGGGTTTGTGTGGCCAGTAACTTGTCCCGCATACAGCAGAAGGTAAACACGACCTTGTTTTTCACAGAGAATGAAGCTGGGGGTAAGAAATTCAGTGACTTGAGCGCTAAGTTACTCCCCAAATCTGTATAAACATCTGAAACTGCAATTAGCATCATTTGATTGTTTTTGTTATTGCATTGGCATTATATCAATAGATATGCAGGCTTTAAAAAAAAGCCTTATTGGGGGCTGGAGAGGTGGCCTAGCGGTTAAGAGCGCCAACCGCTCTTACAGAGGACCCGGGTTCGATCCCCAGCACCCACATGGCGGCCGAGAACCGTCTGAAACTCCAATTCCAGGAGAACTCCAGTTCCAGGGGAATCCGACACCCTCTTCTGACCTCCGTGGCATTGCACGACACGGGTGCACAAACCTGCATGCAGACAGTACATTGATACACATACAGAAATAAATAAAATAAAAAAAAATTAAAAAGCCTTATTTAAAAAAAAGTTAAATTGCTCATAAAATGTTTTAGTGCCCATCAAGGTGAGTATCCAAACAATGTTAAAGTTTATTTCACTTTTATAATGAAATTGCAGTGGTAGACTTGGTTGAGGGTCAGTTTTCTCCTGATTGAAAACAGACACAGAGGATGGTGCAAAGCAGATTAATATTAAGAGCAAACTCCATTTGGAGACTTGAAAACCACTGCTGCCAATACGTAAATTTGTATCTTATGTTAAGAAAAAGCATCCAACACTTACAAAGAAGGGAATGGAGGATTGCATGTTCTTTCAACATGCTGAGCCCAGTCTAACAGACCCATCCAAAGGCTATTTAATTCTGTTGATTGGGACCCAGACTGAGGTTATATGAACTTGTCCGTTTTTGTCCAGAGAACATGCAAATCAATTCTGTCTGATAGAAAAGATAATCTCAAAGGTTACTGTTTCATTGCCCTCCAGAACACTTAACTAGTTTTGTGCCTAACTCTGCAACTTGAATTCTTAAATGGAATTCTCTCTGTGTTGCCCGCAAATACTCAGTTCTTCAAATGCTCCCTTACCAGTCCCTGGGTTCTTTTTATTGATAAGTTAAACATTTGCCATGATTTCATTCAGTATTCTTAGAGTCGTATTTAACATTTTTATATTTTATAATGTTTTTAAAAACACTTTAAATAGAGCTTTAATTACACAACCACATTATTTTTATTGGGAATGAGTAAGAGAGAACCCAAGTGTCTGTTTTCTTGTTGGCTGTTTTTAAAAACTATTCCTCCATTTCTGTTTGGATCATGTGGAGTTTACTTGTGCACTAGGTGAAACAAGATAACAGGGAAAGTTTACACCTTAAAACACATAGAAAAATACAGTGAAAAGTAGCAAAAACTGCAAAACACCTGTAAAAAGCAAAAGTCTCCCCACCATTTCACTTTCACTTTCTTGTAGGTATCTGGTGATAACCACTGTTCCTATTTTCTAGACAATTTTCTTTGTACAAATATATGGACCCTAATACACATCTATGACCAAAGGATTATGTCATACACATCATTCAGCAGCTTGAGCTCTATTAATATTACAGCCATTTTTATATGTAAGAATATAGAAATATACCTCATTCTGCTTAGACCCATAACTTTAAAATCACCTTAGAGTAATTGCTTATACTTTGTTATAGAGTCAACACAGAGTAAGAACAGTACAGGAGTTGTGGATGAAAAGTAAGATACCTTGTATGAAATGCACAGAGCTTCAATAAGGCATTGGTTAAAAAAAAAGAAAAGTAAGATACCACCTACATATTCTCCTTTTAAGCTGACAACTTAAAAATGTATTTAATTGTTTTTAACTATTTGTATACGTGTGTCTGTATGTCTTTCGTGCATCTGTGAACATGTGAGTATAGAATCCAGAGGAGTTGTATCCCCTGGAAGTGGAGTTGTAGGCAGTGTGAGCTGCCTGATAAGGGTGCTAAGAATTGAACTTGAGTCCCCTGGAAGAACAGTATGTGCTCTTATCTACTGAGCCATCTCTCTAGCTCTGAGGTAACAACTTTTAACCAGCACAACTAGAAACCAAGGGTTAAAAGAACTTCCTCTATTCCTGCTGGTCACAGCTTCAAAAAAAATGTTAGTTTTGCTTAGGTATGTGATGCATGCTTGTAATACGAGCATTTAGAAGTGGAAGCAGGAGAATCAGGAGTTCAAGGTCATCCTCAGCTGCATAGTGAATTTGAGCCCAGTCTGGGCCACATAAGACTTGTTTCAAAAAGGACATAAACAAAAAGAATTTTTTTTTTTTTAGCTCTGTCAGCATCTTAGTGATTATTGTTTCTGGACAGTTTTAGCTAGTCTGTATGGAGAATGCTTTACTTCTGAATGTACTTATTTGAACCTGTTTCTACTTGGTGAAAAAGCTCTTTGGAGAATTGCAGAGTTGATGTGGCCTAAACTTCCTTTAGTCCAGGCTCTTGGTCCTGCCCAGTAGCTGACAGTGCTGTCCTGGGTTCTCAGACATCACCCCTAAACCCTGCTAACCTTGCATGGACCCAGGTTCCATCCTGCCTGCCTCCCCTGCAGGCCCAAATTTACCCCTTGCCTGTGTAGTGCAAGTCGCCTGCTGTCCTCACGCCCAAAGTGTGTTTCTACACAGCTCCAGAGTGTTCACCACATATAAGGGTCCCATCACTGGCTAAGAAGCAGCGACCTCACATTGGCCCATGCTGGGGAGGCTTGTCCTGGCTGCTCCTCTTGGGGCTCCTCACTTCCTAGCTTTGTCTGGTCCCTTCTCTGAGCACCTGCTTAAGATCACAAATCTGTCACCCCTTTCCTGTGCCTTTACGTTCTTTCAACACACTGTGTTTTATTTGTTTTGTCCTCATGTCTGCTTGTGAGTTGTGAGGGGTGGTGGTCTGTGTCTGTTTTGTTCACTGCTACACCTTCAGCCCCTGAAGCCCCCTGATAGCAGAAGGGTCTCAACTGTAGTAAGGAGTAGTAAGGAACCAGTTTTTGGAATCTGCTCATGAACTTGTTATTCAGATTTTGTAGATTCATCCCTGGCTGATAGGTGGAGGAGGGGCCAGTGTCTGATCCCTTCTCAGTTGACCTTGAGGATTTTGTCCAATTTATAGTTAAGTTTTCATTTTTACTTAAAGCATCCCATTCTTTTGCTTTAATTTAGAGGAAGAAAGTCCTTGGAGACTGGTTAATTTCAGCAGGGACTTTGTTTTAATTCAGCTTTGTAACAGGTACCTGTGATGAGTTGAATTGTATTCTTCTAAAAGACAGGATAAAGTCTTAACCATAGGTACCTCAGAAGTGACCTTGTTTGGGAAAGGAGGTATCTAATTAGTTAACTAATTGCAGATCTAATTAGTTAAGGGAGGATGCATCCTTAAGCCAGTATGACTTAAGTGTCCTTATACAACACCATCCTGTAGAATTGATGTCTTTAGAAAAAGAAGGAAATTTGGACAGAGATACAAGAAAGGACACTTGTGAGGATGGTTAGAGTTATGTTGCTAGAAGCCAAAGACTGTCTGGGCATGCCAGACACTGGAAGTGACAAGTAGAATCCTTTCCTGTTGACTTCGGAAGAAGCATAGCCATGTGTACACCTAGACTTAGAACTTCTAATCTCCAAGCTATGAGAATAAAGCCACCAGTTTGTAGTACTTTGTTATGGCAAGTGCTGGCAAACTAAGTACTCCAATAGAAAATAGTTTGATTTTCAAGGGACAGGCTCTTTGTACAAGTGCTTTTGTGTCCATGCACCCACAAAGTTATGGGCTACAAAGAAAGGATATGCCTTTTGTTGGAACAAGCTTATAAACAAAAAATCCAAGGTAGGGGAGGGATGAGAGGGCTGTTTTTTTCCTTTGATAATGACCTTGACTGAGGTCACCCATGACTAAGCATTGTATAAAACATGTTGGTTTGCTCTGGCCGCCTGCTGAGAAAATCGTAACCACTCTGTGTGGCTTCAGGATACTCCACTCCTGGAGCATGAAGCTCTTCTAACTTGAGATTGGAAAAGAAAAGTGGGAGTCACTTCAGGCTGCCAAAAACAAACCATTACTAGCAAGCCAGGTGAAAAAATAGCCAAGTTGGCTGACAGGCAGGTTTCAGAGCTGTCAGTCTGGGGCTCACAGAACAATAATTATTTCCATCATGAAGACCAGCTGCCAGTAGACTTACTGGGTTTGGACTAGCCTCCTGAGCAGGGAGGGTAGAGTGGAGGCAGATGGAGTAAGGCACCTGTATGTGGAGCCCCAAGCCTCCATCTGTCGCTTCAGAGTGTGTCCCTTCCTAGCATCCACTTCTCTACCCTTGCTCTTCTCATTCCCCACCCCCCAAGAATATCTCCTTTACTTAAATCTTGCTCATTCTTCAAGAACTAGCTCAACAAGTACCATTAAGTCTTCTCCAGTATTAACCCCAACACCTTATTTTTCTATTTCCACTGCAAGGATGGCAGAGCTCCTTAGCTATTGAGTGGGGCCACAGAGTGGCCCCTTGGTGTGTCTGGGCCTTGCTAGAAATGTAAACTCTCGGAGCTGGAGGTGTATCTTAGTGGTTGAGTCTATACTTAGTGTGTGTGGGATGAAGAGAAGGAGGAAGAGAGGAAGGAACAAAAGAAGGGAGGAAGGAAGGCAGAAGAGAAAGAAGGATGCCAGGAAGGAAGGACAGATGGGAGGAAGGCAATACAGACTGTTAATCTGCTTGAGATTGCTGAATCATGATTTTCATTCTACTTTCCACCAGTTGGTTCTGATGCAACACTAAATGCAGGGAGCCCTGGTTTATGGCCCTGCTTCTCAGACCGGCAGCTCCAGCAGCACCCAGGTACTTAGTAGAAATGAAAGTTTGGGACCTTGAAAGCATCTGAATGTGACTTCCTGGAGTAGGTCCCAGTGTGCTAAACAAGCTCCTTAGAGATTTTCATGTGCACTTAAGTCTGAGAACTGCTAATCTAGTTAGCATCTAATCATGTTCTTTCATTCTATGAGAGTTTGCCTCCTCTTCAAGTTGGGACCTGAGGGCAAGAGACACTTTGGTTGTGTCTTTGGCATTCTTTCTAGTTCTAAGCACAGGGAGATGGATGCACAGAGTCACTGATCAGTTTCTCCTCTCAACTGCTCTGAACAAGCCTGGAGAGGAGGGAAACACAGCTGGAAGAAGACTTGTCTTTCTTCCTGAGTCTTGGGGATTGAGTTTTTAAAGGTGTTGTGCTTTTTATTTCAAACCAGAGGTCATCAGTACCATACAATTTGGTTATCTCATCACAGCCTGACTTGATCCAGAATCTGTCTCCAATAGTTTTTTGTGGGTTTCCTCCCTAGAAAAAAAATCACTTTTATTGCTATTAAAATAAAGCAAAGCTGGCTTACTTGCTTTTTCTGGATCAATAAGTCCTTCATCTGGGTAGTGGCTGAGCTGGCTCCTCAAGGCTATAGTATCAGTGAGAAGGAATCTCAGACATGAGTAATGTATGGGCTCCTCAGCTTCCTACCCATGGACTCTCATAAATCACTGCTGTGTTCCATCATCATCAATTACTGCTGCAGCCAGGGTCCGGGGCCAGGGAGCAGACTGTGCTTGCCCCAAGTGCTCTTCCTTCTCCGCTGGCTGCTAGCTTTCTGATTGCCAGACCTAATTCCTTTTGAATTGCTTAATGGGTGCACAATTTTCATCAGAGTCACGGAGTGCTTGAGCTGGAAGGAACTGAAGAAATCGTCTTTATTTTACAGTTAGACAAATGGGGGGAGGAAGTTCCAGGTTAAACATTATGCGTTGGTTAACCATAGAATGATGAGTAGAGTGAATCCTTTAAATGCTCAGTTCAAGAGTCTGTTGAATGAAAGACCTCAGTTTACTATTCCCATTAATATTGACTCCACACCTTAGTCTATCCCAGGATCCAGTTCTTTACTCAGGACCATCCTCCAGGATGAGAGCCCATGGCCCAGCCTTGTGAGGAACTTTCAAAGGCCTATGTTCTAGCTATGTGACCAAATTGCTTGATTTATATACACCTTAATGGAGGAAGATTCACTTTGGCCCAAACTTCAGAGGGTTCAGCTCACTACTGTTTGGCTCCATGTACTTCGGCCAAATGTGAAGGGATCAAGAGTTAATGGCAGAGGACAGCTGCTCACATGGCCATCAGACAGGAAGCAGAGATGGACAGGAAGTAGAGGTGGACAGGAAGTACCAGGGATGATATAACATAAAGTACCCATCCCTAGTCACCCACTTCCTTGATTAGGCCTTACAGTCCCAGGTCTCCAGAACCTCCTAAAATACTGCCAGCAGCCAGGGCCAAGCATTCAAAACACTAGCCCTTGGGGGAAACTTCAGAATCAAACTATGATGCTTAGAAATCTAGCTCAGGATTTCTAGATACTCAAAGAAAGTTCTGGAGGTAGACCGGAGGCCCCTAGGGCAAAGCTGAGTTGTGAGGTGCATGTCCCAAGCTAGAGACTGCAAGAGGAAGTTGTCATGAAGAACTTTGGGAGAGGGGCAGATAGGACCCTGGTACATTTCCACACCCTGAAGAGTTGTTTACAATCTGATTTACAGGTATGGGTATGAGAATGGTGATTTCACATAAGAATTCAAATAGCAAGTAGGGATGGGGAGAAAGAGTGGACAGTGGTAGAGAACCTTCCAGTAAGCAAATGCTCACTGTTTTCCAAGTATTTTTATTGAAGCAGTACTACATCCCTGTAAAACTGATGCTATTTGTATTTTAGAGGGTCAGGCATTCAGGGAGTTTGCTTAGGCTACAGTTAGAGTCAGGAGACAGCCAGGTTCTTTTCTTCGCAGCCAAGGTCCCTCAAAGGTGACCAGCTTGTTCTGGTTGGCATATTACCTTTCAGCCCAGAGCAAACCTCACTTCCCTTTTCTTTTCCCACTCAGGAAACAGGCGTTCTTTCCCAGAGCTACCTTGGCTTCATGGACCCAGACTTAGGCCCGTTATGCCTAACTGATGGGCAGCTGGCACCAGGGGAGACTCCCACCTCTGCAGCCAGCACTGGAGGAGGCTGGAGCCACGGCCCTGGGGCTGGCTATGGCTCTGCCAGCCGCTGTCACACTCCATTTTACTGTGGAGTGTTGGTCACCAACAGCAGTGCCTGGCCTGCCTTCTTCTTCTAGTTTGTTTCACACCTACAAGAAGTTAGATGTGAGGGAGACAGACAGGAAGACGAGTGACTCAGCCATTGGCAGAGCCAATTCCTACTGCTTCTGCCGTGGATAAATTTAGCTGCAAGAGTCTCAAACTTACAGTTAACTCAAGGCAAAAGGGATTTGTCTGAGGGGAGCAAGAATGGTTTCGTGAGCAGGAGTAGGTAGTGGAGAATGGGAGTCCCTTCACCAGGCCTTCAGGACTAGCAGAGGCCAGAAGTAGCAGTGGGTTTTGAACCATCTGCTAATGTACATAGCAGACCTAGAGGGGGTGCCGGGCTTCTCTGGGGGAAGCACTGGGAGGAAGATGCAGTGTAGAGTGATGGCAATGCTCCTCCAGGAGCAGAGCCCTGGGGTCAGGGCATGGTCTGGGAGGGTGGCAGGCATAGCCACAGTGGGGCGAGGAAGAGGGCTGAGCTATGAGCCAGGGGAAGACACACTACCCTTCTCTCATTGTTTAGGCTGAGAAGATAACACCTGCCACTTGAAGACTAGCATTTTAGAACAGTTCAAGTTTTAGACAACGCTTTAGACATCACTTCTCATTAGGTCTCCTTCAGTGAACAAACACTTTGTACTTACACTGTTCAGCTCTCTCTGCTTGATGTTTTTAATTTTTCTAAATCCTGATGGTGAACTGCGTACCTGACAAAGAGAAACTCTTAGAGCCCAGCAGAGACTTGGGCGGCCAGGGTTCTTCAACTATAAGGCAAGTGTTCCCACCCCCAATACTCTCTCATAGTTAACCAACACCTGCTGCTCAGCTAAGTTAACGAGATGGACCACCCATTTTTACAGGGTGAAACATGGCCCTTCTGAGACATTGCATGGGCCAGGAAAGAGTGTGGGCTGAGCTGAGGGTTACGCCATTACAACATGATCAGAAAAGGAGGCCGGCTTGGTGACTGGGCTCCAGGGGGACATTCTTACCACCTCCTTCAGGGCTGCTTCAAGCCCTGGCCAGCAAGGGCTGCAATCAAGAGGCGACATCTCAGTCATTAACTCTCCTAAGTCAGATGGTGTTCTGTGAACTCTTGGAGCTGAGATAAACATTGACCCTGGAGGTGAAGATGGATGACAGTGGAAGGCCATCACGGAGAGCAGAGAACAGGCTGGGATTTGCACATAGTATGAAGTAGGACGGAACTATGTTCCTGAGAAGTTCAGCAGGCTTGAAAGAAAGAAGAATCAGGCTACAGAATGGGAGCTGTTAAGAGCTCATGGAGGGGGGGTTCCTGGGCAGCCCACCAGACTGGACGGATCCTCTCAGGGCTGGCCTGGTCCTCTGAGGGCCGGCCTTGTCCCTTGGGTGTAGGCTGGTTTTTACAGGTCTGGGCTGGTTGCCCATGTCTGGGCTGGTCCTCTCGGGGCCAGACTCCTCCTCTGTGGGCTCTGCCTATCCCCTGAGAGCTGGGCAGGTTCTGTTAGGGTTGCACCCATCCTCTCAGGGCTGGGGTTTTTAGGGCAGTTTTCTTTACTTAAAGACTGCAGATGGGCTTTGTCTGCTTCTCTCTTGCTAGTAGGTCTGTTAGAAACTTGGTAGTTACATAATGCCACTTAAGTAAAATACTTCATTTACTAAACAAATCCTGAGCCAGCAGGGTTCAAGGACCTTTCTGACTGCTGAGCGTTTTCCCCGTTTGGGGAAGACTAAGGACTGTAAAGCAGAATAGAGCTGAGGAGAAAGTGGGTGGTGTGTGCTTGTTAAATGTGCTTGTTGCACTTGGGATTTTGTGCCTTCATGGGATGACTTATAGTTCATCTTTGATGGCACCTCACAGAGGCCCACACTGTGACCAGGAAGGTGGCCACAAGGACCAGTCAGGATCTCCACGGAGGGAAATGGTAGGGTTTGAGTGTAGTAGGGATCGCAAGCAACATGCTTTCTTCAGAGTTCCCACCAAGAACCTGAGGTTCAGGCTTGTGGGCGTATAAGCTCTATAGTCCCTGAAGCTGAGACTAGATGTTCTCCTGGCTTGAGTTCAAGGTGAACACAGGGTGTTGGCATCACCCTGTGTTGCAGGGAGACTAGCACCTCCTGGCTCATAGGAATGTTTTTCCAGATTCCCTTTTTCTAGAAGGCTAATCAGATTTGTTAAATGTCTCATGAAATGCATGAAAATTAGCATAGTCAGACAGTAGACAAGTTCGATGGGGAAGAGCCAGGCATTTTTGGCCAAAGAGCCTTCAGAAGTCACCCAGCTCTGTATTCAAGGTCTCAAGCAAGGAGTTCCTGTTGCACTCCATTTTACTGTGGAGTGTTTGTCACCAACAGCAGTGCCTGGCTGGAACAGACTGGGCCAAAACAGTTGACCCCGAGAGCTGCTGACGGCCCTTGGCAGAAGGGCAGGGTGTTGTCAATCTGGTCAGCATTCAAGTGAGCCCTATGTGTTTCTGAGACCTCTTGGTTCTTTTTGAAGTAAAGAATTCAGTCACAAGACATACACAGTTTGAGCAGGAGTTTATTTAGCAAAGCTTGGTAAAGCCAACACTCCAAAGAGAGATTGGAATGGGCTGATTCCAATCTATAATTATAAAAATCTGCCGGGTGTGGTGGCGCACGCCTTTAATCCTAGCACTCGGGAGGCAGAGGCAGGTGGATTTTTGTGAGTTCAAGGCCAGCATGGTCTACAGAGTGAGTTCCAGGACAGCTGGGGCTACATGGAGACCCTGTCTCGAAAAGACCAAAAAAAAAAATCTATATTTTAGGTTTAAAAATTTTAAATGTATAATCAGGCTGCTGTCCACCTTGGAGTGGGCAGCAGCCTGATTATAGATTTCAAAGAACATTTTATGAATATTAATGAAATAGGTAAAATATTTATGGGGTAAGGTGACCTTTTTTTCTGTCCCAAATTGTAGAAGTCCGAATCTCCCTTTTAGGCATATGTCTTCCAATGATTCCCATAAAAGGACAGGGTGTCAAAGCCACATTGCAGATGATATTACAATGCTGTCAGGTCTTTGAGGATGGAGCTCTTCACTGGTGCTCACGTGGGAGAATGCCCTGGCGCCTTAGTTTCTGATCTTTTGGGGACAACCCAACCGCACCTTCAAGGATGCCCCACAAGGGGCATTCTGAGCATCAGGTGCAGCTTTCTGGCTACCTCACGTCTGACTCCTTGCCTCCTGGGTACAGTTTACCCCACAAGGACCGGGAACCCTCACATTCATTTTGGTCCTAACACCTGTTCTCATTGTGTTAGCACATTGGGCTCGTTTGGAGCTGGTGAGCAGAGAATTCATGGGCAGAGCTGGTGAGGTGAGCAGTGTGGTGCTACTGCTGCCCAGCCTGGCAAGGGTTGCTTTCTCTTCCTCTCTCCTCAGGAGAGCAGCAGCACCCAGAAAGACCAAAGTATAGGCAGACTGGAGTCAGTTAGTGCAGATGACCTGTGGACAGAGGTAGATGGCCGGCCAGGATTATGTTTCAACAGGAGAGAGACCTCAAAGAGCCAACAATCTTTGGCTTCTCTGTGGCATGGAAGCCTGCTTATTTCGCCTTACCACATGGGGAGGGTCTCTTGCCTTTGCTTATCCCGACAACAGGCCATTGAGAGCCTCCTTCTTATGCCTGGGCTGTGCTAAGAGCTCCCATACGTGAGCCTCTTCTGCTGGGCATCTGCTCTAATGACATACCTGGCAAAGGCCCATCTGTTCCAGAAAGGGTGAAAGTTTCTGTGGCAGAGCCTAGGAAATCAAGGGACCCAACACTGATTCTTGTTGGAGTAGGGCAAGCACAGGAACACCCAGGCCAGGGTGGTGTTGAAGTCAAGAGAGCATCTTGGCCCCATTGTTCTCCAGTTCCGTCATCTTCCCTGTGGCCTACTGGGACACCCTCTGCCATACACAGAGCAACTCCTAGAGCTTGGAAGACAGGCGTGGCATGGACTGCACAGCAGCCAAGCATGAGAGCTAAAGGAGAGAGTATAGAGCAGAGATGGTGGAAGAGATCACACCCCATATGTGTGCTTGAGAGAGAGAGAGAGACAGAGACCTGCTTCTCTCACCTCCTCTCAAGCACAAGGCCAGGTAAGTCATTAGAGGAGATGCCCAGCAGAAGGCCACAGATGGAAGCTCTTAGCACATCCCAGCATGGCTTTATAGAGTGGACAAAGAAAAGCATGCCCTATTGCACTTACACTGCAGGACCTGCTCGCTTGCTTTCCCAATTGGTTCGTCTCCAGCACCTCAGCTACATGGCTGCAGCATATATGGGGCGAGCTCAAGCAGCCCACAGGCTCCTTGTGTTCAGGAGAGGCTTAGGGAGCCAAGGTGTTCCTGGTGGGCTAAAAAGGGAGGAGCCCAAGGTGGAAAGGCAGGATTGGATGTGGCCAGGATGTGGACATGGTGGAAGGCAGGACTGGATGTGGCCAGGATGTGGACATGGTGGAAGGCAGGATTGGAGCCCCGCATGGCCAAGACTGGGGGTCTGAGAACATCGGGAACTCCTGGGTGCTGTTGAACAGAACAGAGGTGACATTACACACCAGCTCTCTGTTCCCCATCCCCACTGCTCTGGTCCACTCTGCTCCCGTCCCTGTGCACCACCACTTGTCTCCTGACCTGAGAGTCTCACAGAGCTAAGAGGGTCTTGGCCAAACCCTGCTCTTTAATGCTTAGCAAGACACCGCCTCTGGCGAGACACTGAGGGGTAGGTATAGCTGTGTGTACTTAGGGGTACCAGTGCTACCCAGTCTAATTTCACTCAAACTAAAATGTATAAATTTAATATTTTAAACGAATTTACTTATTCTTATTTCATGTGTATGAGTGCATTGCCTGCATAGGTCTAAGTGTGCCAGCATTGTGCAATGCCTGCAGAGGTTGTAAAAGGGTGTCAGATCCCCTGGAACTGGAGACACAGATGGTTGTTAATCACCATGTGGGTGCTGGGAATTGAACCCGGGTCCTCTGCAAGAGTCTCTTAACCCCTGAGGTATATCTCCAGTCTAATATTTTATATTAAAATATAAAAATACTTATTTCAGGGGCTAGGGAGAGATGACTCAGTTAGCAAAATGCTTGTTGGATTCTGGGGAAACGGAGCAAGCAGATAAGAGTTGAGTGGCATGCATCCGTAACCCCATCTTGGGGCCTTGCTGGAGACAGGCAAATCCCTGGAGCTCCCTGGCCAACCATTCGAGCCAAATGGGTGAGTTCCAGGTTCAATGAGGGACTCTGTCTTAAAAATAAATATGGAGAGAGGCTGAAGCTTAGAGGTTAACCTCTGGCCTTCACATGCATGTGTATGCACACATGTACATCTGCATGCACATGTGCACACACATATGAACATGCACATAAACACACACAACACACATACACATTCACACACACGTGCACACATGCACACACACACACCTAGTTCAGTTACTAAAAAACTGAAAACCATGTTTGGAACAACAAATTCATATTTAAAGATTGTAGATGTGCAACTGTGAAGCTTAGGAGATCAAATCAAATATTTCTGATGAAAATTTAATGTTCAAATTGAGATATGCTGCAAGTGTTAAATAGATACCAGATTTTGAAGACTTTGTGCAAACAGAAGAATGCAAAACATCTCTAACATTTTTATATTGATTATGTGTTGAAATGATAATATTTTGGATATATTGGATCAAATAAAATCATATTAAATTTAATTTCACTGGCTTTTGCCACTTACTAGCTCTGTGGTTTTGGGCAGGTCCCCCAACTCTCTAGGCTTCAATTTCCCCTTATCTAAAGTCACTGAGTGGAAAGGCCCTCTGGGCTCATCACAGACTGTGCTGGCTGAAGATGAGGATATTTGGAGGCTAGGAGGTCTCCAGCCACACAGTTAGGCCGGCCTTGGAAGGATCAGAGCCCCAGCCTGACAGGAAGCATGGGCCCAGTAGGAACATTTAGCAGATGCTTCCCAGGCTTCAGAACTAGCACTTACCTAACAGCCGCTGTCCAAGAAGCGGACCCTGCCCTGGCTGTTGGCTTTGTCTGATGCAATAACGACTTCCTGGAAATCTTCCTTCTAGCTAAGTGTAGCAGGGCCAGGCTCCTCTCGGTACCTGGGCTTCAGAGTCTGCCTTGGGCCAGGCTTACGGAGGAAAAAATAGAGGTGAACTGGTCTGCCTTTCTCTTGGCATTTCCTGTCTTCAGGTAGCTGCAGGGATTGGGACGAGGGCCATGGTGGACAGAAGCTTCTAGGAGGGAGTTATTCTGGGCGTGTGGCACCAATGTGGACTTGACCCCAAGGCACTCATCGTGGGGCCTCAGGTAGTTGTGCTGTGTGCATCTTCTCTGCCCTCTCCTTTACTCGCTCTGCACAATCTCTGAAAGTCATGGCTGCCAAGCTGCGGGAAAGGCAAGGCCCATCCCCACTGAACTTCCTTGATTACTTACCTCCATGTACCTCTAGCTGTCTTGGGTTGATGTAACTGTTTTCTTTAGAACTCATACCATGAGCTCCCACCGTGAGGAAGGCCCCACTCAGGGATATTTTACACATAGTGTATCATCAGATCTTCAGGTTTCCTTTTTACACACTGTGTGTAAAATACACTGTGTGTAAAAAGAAGGCTGAAGGGGCAATAGAAAGGTGAATTACTCAAGGATATAGATCTGGGGTGTGCAGAGGCAGGATTTGACCTTGGTTCTGACTGTAAGAGTCAGGGTCTCCAAAGCTGCTCATTGTCTCAGAGCTGCACATGGCCCTGATGTGGTTCATTTATTCCCCACCTGATGTTTAGCTATTTCACGGGAACTGGAATGCTTCCTCCTGGAGGGAGAAGGGAGGACCGCACTAGGTACAGGAAGCTCACAAACCCCAGGAACTCAGAAAAAGATCCACAGGCCTCCCTGCCCCCAAAGTAATGTTAGCAGTGAGTGCTGGGGGGCGGGGGGGACACTCTTTGGTGGAACCTCCTGTGCTTGGGCGGAAGATCCAGGGGCGCCTATTCCCTGAGCCACTCCTGGTTGGGTGGATATTTGCTGATACCTTTGAGTCATGATTCTCCTGTGAGAAAACTACATCCACACTCCCACAAGTAACCCAATGGAGACACTGGGTCACCAAGCCAGACTTGTGTGGAATTGCTCTTTGGTTTTTGTGCCTTATCTGGGGTGAATAGACATCTGTGTATGTCTCCCCAGGAAAGCTGGTATCAGATCCTCCCACCCCATCCTGTCTGCTTCAGTGCTGGGGAGCATGAATCCAGGCTGGGATGCAGCTTGTTCCAGGGTCCTGGGGCAGAGCCTGACCTAGGGCTCCACTGAGCACTGAGTTCTCCCCATTTTCTGGCACAGGGCCTGCTGGAGGAACCTGGAGCCCTGGAATATGCGGTCCCAAGTGGAAGGAAGGGCATACAAGGTGTGTTCTTGAAATAGCTGTGGATGTGACCCAATAGCCTTGAAGGGGAGGGAGTCTTGTTTTCCCTGCTAGGACCTGGAGTCTCAGCTTGGGAGTCCAGAAGACGTGGGACTCAGCTCTAGCACTCAGCTGCTGACGCCTGGCTGAAGTGGGGCTGATGGATGATTTTCCTTTCATAGCCCAACCTGCAGGCCTAAGGCTGCCATTTTCCAAATGGCCACTGGGTGTCGCCGTCACTCCATGAGTGGGGAGGGCTCCTGCATGCTGGCCTGGCACAGGTGTGTGTTGCCCTGTCCAGGATCCGTTCTGAAAGCCCACCTTTAGCCAGATGCTGCTTCTAAGCGGCAGCATGGGGGTTCATCGCGACTTTCAACAGTACGCTTTTCTGGGGAGGTCTTTGAGGCTAAACCACTTAAGAATCCTCCAGGGCTCCTGGTGTCGGGTCCCATTTTTGCTCCCTGCAATGCCCCAGCTCACCGCCTCTGGGCATGGAAGGGCTGGAAACTAGGTTCTATGGTCATATACGCGGCTAATGTAAGCCTCTGAAGTCTGGCGAGTGGAGACAATACTGAGAACTTTGAAAAAGTCAGCTGGGCTGGAGAGATGGCCTAGCGGTTAAGAGTGCTGACTGCTCTTGCAGAGGACCCAGGTTCAATCCCCAGCGCCCACATGGTGGCTGAGAACCGTCTTTGACTGCAGTTCCTGGGGAATCCGACGCCCTCTTCTGACCTCCGCGGCATTGCAGGACACGGGTGCACAAACCTACATGCAGACAATACATTCCTACACATACAAAATAAATAAAATAATAAAAAAAGAAAAAGTCAGCTGCTTGGCCCCCATGTGAGAGCATGCAGCGAGCAGGTGGACAGGGGCCCAGACTTAGCACATTCCCCACGCCACCCATCCAGGCAGGTCACCAGAGACTAGATAGGGGAGTGATTTGTTTACAGTTGCTCCTGTGGTCGAGCCTGGGCGCTTTCCTGTTCCAATCACCCAGGCATAGATGCCTATTAAGTAGGGATAATCATGTTTTCGCCAAGTCTGTATCTGTTGAAGTCCTGACCCCCAGAGTGTGACCTTATTTGAAATAAAATCACTGTGCATATTGTTCGGAGGTCATACTGAAGTAGGGTGGACCCGTGATGGAAGCACTGGAGTCCTTACACAGTGGCACACTTACACAGACAACCCCAGGGCATGCTAGTGCAGACTGAAGCCAAGGCTGGGTGTTGCATGCCAGGAATCCCAAGGGTGGCCCAAGAGAGGCAGGGTCAGATCCTCCTTCACGCCCCAGAGGGAAGCATCAAGCTGACGTCTTGACTGTCAGGCTGGAGACAGTAAGCTCTGGTGTTTTAAAGGCACATGGCTGTGGCTTCCCTATGGCAACCCTGGCAAGTAAGTCCAGTGCCTGTGTCTGAGAGGCTGCTTCAGGTCCCTGGTCCTCCCTCCCTCCCAGGCCTCTGATGAGATCTGCCAGCTCTTCTTTCTCTCCTTATTTGGCCCTCTGGCTGAACAATTCCTCTTTCTCTCCCATTCTAAGCCTTATACTGCACTCTCTGTCCCACTCTGCCTCAGATTCCACCAGAACCCATTCTTTCAGGAATCTGAATTCCACCAACAAATAGCAGGAAAGCAGTCTGATTAAACCGTTTTACACTAAAGGGTGAGTGACTAATACCAAAGTGGCACAATTCCAGGGAAAGTTCCCCCTTGATTCTCCCAGGGCCACTTACCTGCTCAAAGAGGAGTTTACTGAGTTCAGCCTTTTGTTGAATGAAGAATAATTCTGTAATGCGAATGTTTATCTCCTAAGTAATCTGTTAGGCATCTCAGCACGTTCTCCAAATGAAGGCTAGAGACTAGGAGCCTCGTCTGGGCTGGAGGCACCTTCCAGGTGGGGTCCTCTGTGCAGGCCCATCCTGTCCCTCCCGCTCCCAGCCGGTGGAGCCTGGACCAGGCTTCCCGCTCTACCTCTTAGGGAGCCCTGGCCAGTCCCCAGCCTCTCCTCTTATCCCACATGGCTCCAAACTGGCCTTGTAAAAGGGTGGCTGCTCTCTGAGACTGGCCTGCTTTCAGCCTTTCTGACCAGACAAGTTGCCCCTGGGGATGGATGGTGCTGGCTGCCAGGCCCAGTTGGCCTCCTGGGAGCAGCACTGGTTGGAAGCGATGATGCCCAGAAAGAGCTGGCACTGGCCAGGCATGTGTCTGGCTCTAATGAGCCGTGACCTGTGGCCTTCAGCTGTAGAGGTCTGGGGAAGGGGCCACAGAGGGGTTCGGGTTAGAGACACAGAAGGCAGAGGCGTCATCTGATCAAGGTGCCTGGGGAAGGCCTACATGGCTGTGAGTAGGGTTTGGGCTGAGCATGGGGGTGCAGACTGGATAGATCGGCCCTCTCCGTAGCCAGTCTCCGGCTCTTTGCAAGTCCTGGTATTCCTGAACCCAGGTGAAGCATACAAGTAGACTTTATCTCCTTTGGGTGGTCTACTGGGTCATGAGGCTGCATACTGCCTGGGCCCACCTCCAGGTGGCCTTGAGGTCAGAGCAGCACAGACAGTACTATGGGAACGGGAGCCGTGGAGGAAGAAGGCTGTGACCTGCACAAGGAATCCAGGATGCTCCCTGGAGGAGCTAGAACTTGAGCAAGGCTGGGTGGATTCGTTCTGGAGCAACCCCTGGTAGAGGACACCCTGTTGGCAGAGACTTCTGGAGAGGATAAGGGCTGGGGTTTTGCACACCACAGACCTTCCTTCCTTCCTTGCCTTACAAACATCATCCTTAAAACCTCTCAGTGAGTCCCTCAGCACTCAGCAGACACTCGCTGAGGCTACAGCTTGCTGAGTGCTGGGGATCTATACCCCAGCTCACAGGATGCGTGGGACAGGTTAGGTCCAGAATGAGGTCCATTCTAGCTGCCTGAGAAGCCAGGGTCTCTGCTGAGTCCTTGGCCGTCTGCTCTACTGTCCCCAGCACACATTCCCTTCCTGCCAGGGGCTGGGCAGGGACAAAATGCCTGTTTTCCAAGAGTAACCATCAAATCCATTTTGAGTGGGTTTATGCCTGCAATTTCCCAAAGTATTAGGTCACCCAGGCTGTTGGCGAGGGCCTTAGCTTCTTGGTATGAAACTTTGGTTGAGGCAGTTGGGCCTGCTGGTCCAGGGACATGGCGGTCATCAGAAACAAAATCCTCTTTCTGTTTCACCACAAGCTCTGGGAGTTGAAGTATGCATGGAAATACAATTCATAAATTGATGGACATTATTTTCACCGTTCCCAGGCTTTAATTTCGAGAAACAAAATGTCAGTGTTATGGCTGAAGTTCACTTAGTTTTAGGAAACACATCATAACCCAGAGCTGTTTATGCATAGTTAATATATTATATGACAAGGGTGGGTTTGAGAGTAACGAAGGGTCACAGCATTGCGGTTACACTGAAACAAGACGATCTGCGGGATCCATCCTCGCTGTTATTTATATTGCAAACCCTGCCCTTACTCTCCCCTCAGGAAAAACAGAAGGGAGTAGGGTTTCTTCTGGAAGCCGAGGCTATGGGTAACCAGCCGCCAGAGTATGCCCGGGTTTTCTCATGCAGACAGCTTCTGTGTGTGTGTGTGTGTGTGTGTGTGTGTGTGTGTGTGTGTGTGTGAAACCAGAGCTCAAATCCTGTCTGCCACTTACAAGCAGTGAGACTTTTCACCCCATACTCCTTATCTACATGGACATACTGATCCCTCCTCAAAGGTCACCCAATTGCTCCCTAGTCTGTGTTTGGAGTTAGGGAGGCACAGCCCCAGGGAAGCCTGGAGAGTCTGGAACGGGGTGGCCGGAACTGAGTAAGTGAGATGCAGAAGTGGGGCTTGTTTCAAATGGGGTCACTCAGGTCTTGGTGGCTCCCTTGCCCTTCCTTTCCTTTCTCAGATCCTGGGCATACTGGTTTGCACAGCAGCCGAGCAGGAAGGTGAACTCTGCAAGCAGCTCTGATAACCTCTTATCAGGCCCTTTTGGCCTGGGTGGCCCAAGACCTGGGCATTGTCTGCTGGGAACAACGCTGGGCAAGTCTACCTGGGAAGGGGGTGCACTTCTTCCAGGTGGTGGGCTGTCTAGAATCTCCCCCCAAACCTCAAATGAGTTGCTATTGGAAGCACTCAGGGCATCCTGTAGACCATGTGACTTAGGGCTTGCTGAGCAGACCTGGAGGCTGCCTTCCTCAAGGGAGCTATGGCTGCACCTCTGAAAAGCTACAGAGAGCCTTATGGGAAGACAGAGCCCCTGGGTCCAGAAGATGGCTTCTATAGATGCTGCAGGAAACCTCTTTTTTTTTTCTCACTGCTACAAAGTCACTGGGGAGGAGATCTCCCTCTGGCAGGAGACACTTGACCTCTGACAGGTGTTCTGGATGGGCTTGGTTGGTGTGCTTTGGTTCCTTCTAGGACTTTGTCCTACCTCCTCCAGATACACAGCTGTCTTTGGAGCCACAAGCTTGGCAGGTGGGATAGCTAAGAACAACATTGATTATCCTTTCTAAGTGTGGTCTGTCCACTAGTCACACATGTGAATGCTCCAGCCTTGAGCCCTTTCATCTCCAGTCACACTGATTCAAGATGGAGAAATGGAGAGAGGAGGCTTTGAAGTCATCAGAGGTGACAAGTGGGCCAGGAGGACAAGCTCTTCATGACAGCGTGTGGACTCCATGCGAAGTGTACCAACAGCTCTGCGCTGCTGCCTGGGCAGGCGTCGTTTTCCTGGGCCATTGCCTGTGGGTCACTGTGAATGACACCCTGGAACTCATGGTTAGGCGATGACAGCCTGCTCTGCCAAGTACCACTAGACACTGGCACACTTCAGCTCCTAAGCACGCAGGCAGTGAAGCAATGGAGAATGTCCTAGTTCTTTTAGTTCATGGTGGGCTGTCTGGACTCACTGTTAATTTGGGGGAGGGGGGCTGGCTTCTTCCAGAGAAGCACAGAACACGCATATTTTAACAATGAAGTTATATCTTGCTGTGCTATAGTATTTCTGGATTCCGGGGCATTGGGGCAGCAGTAGTTTAGCATGGAAGATGTGCATTACACAAGCATTTCCCCAAATCTTCTTTAAGCCAACCCACCCAGACCATTGCTAGAAGCTGGGCAGCAATGCTTCTAATGCCTCATTCACTTTTTCTGTATATGGCATTAATTTTTGTTTAAAAATTTTATGTATCATTTGTGTGTGTGTGTGTGTGTGTGTGTGTGTGTGTGACGGGGGTGTGTGTGGAGGTCAGAGAACAACTTTGTGTGGTCGGTATTCTCCCTCTGTCTTTATGTAGGTTTTGGGGAGAGAACTCCGGTTGCGAGGCCTGCATGACAGGTGCCTTTACCTACCGAGCTCACTGGCCCTACTTTGGCTTTGTTGAGACAAAGTCTTGCTGTATAGTCCAGGATGGCTTTCCACTTACCATGTAACTCTAGAGTGACCTTGAGTTCATGGTGATCCTTCTGTCTTTTCAAAGGCTGGGGTTACAGGGGTGTGCTATCACTTCAGGTTCCCCCCATTCTTCTTAGTTATTTTTCTTTGTGCTACTGGGTTGAACCCAGGGCCTGTTTTTTTTTTTTTTTTTTTTTTTTTTTTTTTTTTTATTTTTTTTTGTTTTTTTGGTCTTTTTGAGACAGGGTCTTCCATTAGTTCCAGCTGGCCTGGAGCTCTCTATATAGACCAGGCTGGCCTTGAACTCACAGAGATCTGCCTGCCTCTGCCTCCCAAGTGCTGGGATTAAACGCATGTGCCACCATGGCCGGCAAACCCAGGGTTTTATATATATCAGACAAGTATTTTGTCATTAAACTATATTCCCATCCCTCTTTTTATTTTTAATTTTGTGACAGGGTCTCACTAAATTTCCCTGGGTAGTCTTGAATTCATTCTGTAGCCCGGGCAGGCCTTAAACTTGCAATCTTCCTGCCTCAGCCTCTGGAGAGGCTGGGATGATGCTACCAGGCTAGGCTCTCTTTAGCCATCTTTGAAGGTGTCTTGAGGTGCAAGAACAGAAGACAACGTGATGGCTTGCTGGTGACGTGGAACCTGGCTTGAGCCGTGGCGCTATGGCAGTCTCTGCTTCCCTGGGACTTCTCCCTGGGCCTTGGTCCTGTTGGCGTGAGCAGAGAGAGACAGGAGGGTAGCAGGGGCACGTCTGTATTCTATGAAGACTGACCCTGAGGATCTCATGTCGCCAGCTCTCCCACAGCAGCTTGTGGTGGGAGTTGATCAGGTGGGTTTGAAGCATTGGAACCTGTCCAGGGGCCACAAGGTGAACTGAGCCAGGAAGCTCACTTCACTCAGTGTGGATGTGTTAACGGAGGGCTGTGCAAATTGAGATGTCTACTTCAGGGCCTGCATGTTTTCAGGCAGTCATTCAGGGAGGAAAGCAAACCTGAAGAGCCAGTATTTTGAAAAGTTAATACTAAGAGAGGAGACAGATGAAGAAAAGATTTCTCCCCCTCATTTTTCCTTAAAAGGTAATTTGAAAAAAAAGGTCACCCTTTGAAACATTGCCAGCGGTGAACGAGTGAAAACTAGAGAAAGTTCAGAAGTTAGAGCCCTACTCTGGTTTCAAGTAAGGTACTTAACGATCCTTTCCCGTCATTCAGCAAGAGTACATATCCCCGACGTTTCTGCAAAATTCGATTTTGTTCTCCATTTCAAGGAAAAAAAAATGCTGTAAACACTCTGAGCCCAGTTTCCCCAGCCATGGTAATTTCTCAGGAAACCCATGTGTAGGAATTGGATTTTCAAAGCTGCCTTTGGAGGGGCCGTGTGTCTCCACTGCAGTGGGGAACTGCCCATGCTGTGGGCTTTTGGGCAGGGATCTGGAAGGAACTGAGTATAAATTGGATTCAAATATAATTGATATTTAAATCTCTCCCTGGAAATTTAAACTTTGATAGTTTATATATCTGCTTAATAGCATATTAAATCATTTTATAAGCCTTACCAAGTGTTTAATCCTTTCATTGTTGAAAAATGAGGTAATTGATCTAAACCATGTTGGAATACGCCAGAAAAAACTTATTTAAATATATACCACCCTTGCCATGCGCTCAGGGCATTCTGGGGGCTCTTATGTGTTATGTGTTTAGGGCGACCCCTCTCTCTCACAGTGGAGTCTTACGTGGAGCCAGGGGCTGCAGTCTGCTGGGGGCAGTGCAATGAAGACTAGAGCCCTGGATTTGGCCCTAGGGCTAGGGTACTGCCGCCATCTAGGGTTCTGGTTCCTAATTGGGCACTGCTGAAAGCAAGCTCTTCTGGCCGGCAGCGGGTTCTATTATTTCTTGTTGCCCAGCAGAGCTGTTTGTGCGCACATTCAATCTCAATGTTCATGGCTGGGAAAGGGAGCAAGAGTGAGGGAAAGAGCGAGAGAGTGAGAGAGCTTTGTTATTCCAAAAACAAGTTCTCCTTGGGACTGACACCAGAGAATACCTTCTAAATGAAGCATGTTTCCCTTCAGAGATTACAGCATCGACTGATCAAAGTCCCCTGGAAATAACTTTTGGCAACTCTGAGGTTTTCTGTAACTTACTCTACTCAAGCAGGGCGGTCCTGATCGGAGAGCAGCAGCGACCTGGCGTGGGAGGCGGAGGAGCCAGGGGCGGTGGGAACCTAGAGGTATCTCATGCGCCTGTGACAGCTTTGCAAACCCTGTGACCTTGTGTGGGTTTGGGGCATTGGAAATGGTTTCGTTCCTCTGGAAAACTGACTGTGGCGCACAGGCTGGTGTCCTCTGTCCAAGTAACGCAATACAGGCATCTCCTAAACTTAAACAAGGCTTTGGCAATCTTGGTGAAATGGATTGTCGTCAGCTACGTGTCCTGATGTCCTCTGTAGAGTTGAGGAATGTTTGGATCTCAGCCCCCGAGCCCTTTCTGGTTTAAGTTTAGTGAAAGTCCAGGCAATCCAACTGTCTACCTGGCAGCAGGGAGGAACCACTTCATGTTAATTATTGCTAGGCTAAACTGTCTCTTTCTAAGCCCTATATACAGCCCTACACATTTGTATACATTTTATATGGTCTATTTCCATTATAAATTGCCCATAAATTAAATACAGATTTTCTCTGAACATCTTAAAAAAATAAAAAGAAAAAGGGAACGGTCTGTGTGATGCATATTTCTGGTATTGGAGGTGACGTGAATTAGAAAGGGGAGGGCAGCCCAATGCTCTGACTCCCCAACATGGAGGTCATGTGTCTGGGTGAAGGCAACCCGAGTTGTGTGTGAACGGATGTGCGGTGTGCGGTCCCTCATCCTTCATGTTGGGAGCTGCACATTATGATTTAACAGAGGACGAAGACTGCTTGATTGACATGGACAATCTGGAGTGGAGCCAGAGGAGGACAGAGGACAAAGGACAGGGAGGGATGTGAGCATGTTCTGACCTCTGAAGCACATCCTTGGTTTAGGACAGGGAGGGATGTGAGCATGCTCTGACCTCCGAGCACATCCTTGGTTTAGGACAGGGAAGGATGTGAGCATGCTCTGACCTCCGAGGCGCATCCTTGGTTTAGGACAGGGAGGGATGTGAGCATGCTCTGACCTCCGAGCACATCCTTGGTTTAGGACAGGGAGGGATGTGAGCATGCTCTGACCTCCGAGGCACATCCTCGGTTTAGGACAGGGAGGGATGTGAGCATGCTCTGACCTCCGAGGCACATCCTTGGTTTGGGGATGTCTGTGATTGTCTCTAGATGCTGGGAGAGCTGGCTTCACTGTGAGGTATGTTGTCAGGGTATTCTGTTGTGAATAATAAAATACTAATGGATTTTTAGGAAGAAATTAAAGCAGATCCCACTGCATTCCCAGATCTCAGTGAATGGAGAGCCATCGGTGCAGCTGGAGTCCACGGGACTGTGTTTGAATTACAACCCTTCCATGTGTTCTGGCTCTGCTTCCTTGGGGCCTTTGTGCTTTCTGCCTTCCCTGGTCGGCTTGCTCTTCTCCCAAATACCTATCTGCCTAGCTTTTCAGTTTTCCCTTTCTTTTAAGTCTTTATTCACTTATACCTCCTCGATATTGAGCAGGTATCCCAAGTACCTCATTGTCTCTTTCCTAATTTATTAACTTTTAACCTTATTACCAACAGTAATAAACACATTCATGAGGCAGGACTTTTGTTTGTTTCATGTTCTGTTCCAGTGCATAGCACTTAGTAGATGCTCAATAAAATTTGTTGAATGACTGCATGATCGAATGCCTATGGAAAGGCACCTGCAGGCCACCAGTTATATTTACAGAAGAAAAAAATGTTGTAAAAACTACTTTAAGTTTGATGTAGTGGCCCATGCCTATAATCCTGGCACTTGGGAGGCAGAGGCAGGTGAATCTCTGTGAGCTTAAGTCTGGTCCATTGTACATAGCAAGTTCCAGCCCAGTCAGGTTGCATAGTGAGATCTAGTCTCAAAAAACAAAAATGGAACCAACCAAACAAAAGTACTTTAAGACATTAGAGTTGAACCAAGTAGTAGTAGTAGCAGTGACCAAAAGGAAGATTTTTAGCTTAAAGTAAAACAACAAAACATAGGAGGCATAGGCAGGGAGATCTCTGTGAGATTGAGACAGCCTGGTCTACATAGTGAGTTCCAGGCCAGCTGTGGCTACAGGAAGACCTTCTCTTAAAAAGACAAAAAATATAATAATAGTAGCATTAGTAATACTACTACTACTAATGATAACATCAACTTTAAAACAACAAAACAAAACAGCAATAGCTTTCTGAAGAAATACAATTTCAACTAAAGAAGGTGCTGCTCTGAGGTAAGTGGGCACTACAGAAGAAGTATTTAAGATAGGGGAGGGTCACATCTTGGCCAGGAGGCCACTAGCCACCTCCTGCTTTGGCATCATGTTCTTTCTCTTCCTTGATTCTGTTCAAGATAATAAAATGCCCTAGTCTGAGCTCGGTTACAATTCCATGTCTAGGCCAGCAGGATGGCTTAGTGGGCACAGCCGCTTGCTGCCAAATCTGATGACCTGAGCTCAGGCCCAGGTATCCACATGGTGAAAGGTGAGAAGCAACATGTACAAGTTGTCTTCTGATCTTCATAGTTGCTATGGCATTTTCACCCACACACATACACAGGAAAAATAAATAGAATGCAAAAAAAATATCTGTGCCCTATACTTTTCGTGGTTGGGTATCCCAGGGTTTGGCCTGGATCACATATCTCCTAAAGTGGGGCTAGGAAGGGATGCGCAGTCCCAGACAGTGCATTTCCCTCTCCGAATGGAAGCCTCCAGCACACTTGCTGAAGTGGCCCAGCCTCTGTACCTCCAGCACTGGTCTAGCCATGAGGGTCTGAGCCCAATGTCTTCAGGTGGTCCTTTCTCATAGTCTCCTAGTTATTTCCTCCGGGCCCCACCATGCTCTAATTTTATCTCATCCACACATGAGGCATTCACTTATTTTTCCATTTCATGTTCCGCTCTGTCCTTTAGTCCATGCTGGGTATAAAGTCGAAGACCTTCTCCCTTCTCCCTTCCCAGTTCCTGCCCCATCCGGTCCATTCAGTGCTGTTCACACCATCTCAGGGCAGGCACTTGCAGCCCCTGCAAACTCACCTTCACATTGGTTGGGATGCTCAGGCCTAACTTCTGTGGCTTACGGTCTTTTGGGAGGAATAGCAGAATTCCTAGTCTGGCTTCCAGGGAGCTGGGGTAAGCCAATGCACCAAGTCAGCGACACTATGTAGAGCTGGGCTTCTGAGCCTGTTGGCGAACACAACACTCGATGCTGACCTCACTGGTGCTCAGGATGAGTCAGAGCTACCTGCTTCTCCATCTTGCTTTGTGTGAGGTTTGGGAATAGACTAGGGACACCGTGTACTCTTGCTGCTAAGAAGCAGAGTGTGGTAAATGGTATTTGGAGGGAACAGGGGCCCTAGGAAAGCAGTGAGCCTGGGTCCAGTTACAGACCAGCTAAGTGACTTTGGACTAGCCCTTCCTGCAGCCTTTTTGTCCATAAAGTGGTGACTAGACAGACTGTCACCACAGAACATTCCCCTCCCCACTATATTCTTTTATTTATTTACTACTTTAATGTGGAAAACAAGCAGTTTATCATTATTATTTTTTAATTGGCATTTTTTTAGTTTTGAGAATTTCATGCATACATATTGTGCTTGCATTATTTCCATCCATCTCATTTGCTTCCAATCATTTGTCTTCTTCTTTGATTATTGTTACATATACATACATTTATACATATATATATATATAAATATATATAAAATGCAGTAGTGTTTGTGTGTGCCCACGTTGAGGGCTACCCACTTGGAATTAGATAACTTCTCTGGGAGCTAATCCTAGAGAAAACTGATTTTCCCTTTCTTAGTATCCATTGATTTCCTATAGCTCTTTATTTGAGGTGGGACCCTGTGAAACTTCCCCATCCACCTCTGTATGTCAACTGAGTTTTTAATTTATGCAGCTCTTGCTACACTCTAGTGCTGTGGAGACTTCATTCGTGCAGCTTACCTATCACGTCTAGAATGCATTAACCACCAGAAGGTGTCTTGTCCTTCTGGCTCCTACATTCTTTCCACCCCTTCTTCTGTGATGTTCCCTGAGCTTTAGATGTAGAGGTTGCATTGTAGATGTGGCACGAAGGGCTGGAACATCTTTTAATGCTTGACACAGCACCTTTTCTTTTCATGTAGATTTCTGTGCTGTTCGATTTTTAAAAGTATTTCATTTATTATTTTTATTTTTATGTGTATGAGTGTATTACCTGAACATATGCAAGTGTACTCATGCCGTGCAGTGCCCACAGAGGTCAGAAAAGGGCACTGGATCCCCAGATGACTGTTAACCGCTATGTGAGTGCTGGGAATCAAGCCTGGGTCCTCTGCAAGAGCAGCCAGTGCTCTTAACTGATGAGCTATCTCTTCAGCTTCCTGTTTGATTATTTTAACTCTATAATAATAGAATAAGGGCCCTGGGAGATGGCTGCCAGTAAAGCATTTGCTGCAAGCATGAAGAGGATCTGAGTTCAATCTCCAGGACCCACATAAAAAAGCTGTTTGTAATCCCAGTGCTGGGGAGGCAGAAATGGGTGGCTCTCTGGGGTTCATTGGTTATCTAGCTTAGCCTAATCAGTAAGCCCTAGGACTCAGTAAAAGACCCTGTTTCCAAAAAGCAAGATGTAACCTGGAGAAATGGCTCAGTGGTTAATAGCACTGGATGCTCTTGCAGAGGACCAGGGTTCAATTCCTAGCATCCACATGGGAGCTAACAACTGTCCATAACGCCAGTTCCAGGGGATCTGATGCTGTCTTCTGACATCTGGGGGCATTGCATGACATGGGTACACTTACACACATGCAGGCAATACACTCATACATATAAAGTAAAAAAAAAACCCAACATACAAAAAAAGCAAGGTGGACGGCATGAATTGACCTTTTCCTCCAAACAAATGCACACATACATGCATTCTCTCTCTCTCTCTCTCTCTCTCTCTCTCTCTCTCTCTCTCTCTCACACACACACACACACACACACACTACACATTCATAAAACAGATAGTTGAGGAAAGCTAATGAAAGGCTATGTAACGTTTAGTATCTATTCTCCTTGTTGGGGATGACACCCGCTGTTGAGCACTGTACCTCTCCCCATGTCCTCCATCTGAGGTTTGCACCCAGGCCGCACAGGGGACTGGATACAGGAGAACCTCCTTGTCTGGACTGGAGCTGGAAGGTCACATTCAAGAGAAGTTCTGCTTTGCCAGCCTGGTGTCTGTGAGAGGCTGGTGGTGGATGAAGTCTTCCCCACTTGGGCTTTATAAATCGTTCGGTGGGGTTCCTTAGAGCTGGGTGGGAAGCAAGAGAGTGACTTTAATAGGCAGCTTACACACAGCCTTTGTGTAAGATCCCAGCCATTGCCAGCTGGACAGCAGGATGCTGGCTGTTCCCAGGGCCAAATTCTGGCCTGGAGCAGCTCCAGTGATGTGAGATTATACCCCAGCAAGTGGGATGTTCCTTGTGACTTGGGGCTGGGGCAGGTGCCCCCAGACACAGCAGGCATCCCTGCTCCAGAACCCTAAGAAGAAAGGGAACTCTCGCTCCCATTAAGATTTGAAACTCAGTCCCCAAGGCTAACGTGCCCTGTCCTTGAAGGAAGAGTTGTTTGTGATTTTGGAGCGAGCTCTGGAGATTTCAGGGGGGAAGAAACTGGTTCTGAGAGCAATGCCTCTGAGGGTCCCACAGTCAGTCAGACCTGGGGCTTGGACCAGACCTTTTCCCTGATTCTTGTTCCTTTAGACCAAGGTCAGAAGGAGTCAGGATTGGGAGATACCGGCATTAAAGAAGCATCTGTCCCCTGAAGACTTTCTTGTGGGGACAAGGTCTTCTGGCTATATAGGGTATCTGGGCCATTGGCTATCTCCACAGTGTCTGACTTTACTCTGATCCCTCCCATAGCACTGATCATGGTACTGATGAGAAGCCCTGGTACTTACTCTGAGGTTGGCTGGCACTGCCCTGGGGCTGCTGGGAGAATTTAAGACTCATGACCTCTTTCCTTAGTGTGGGGTGTGTCCTAGTCTGCTGCAACAGAGCACCACAGGCTGGGTGGTTAGTATTTGGCTTATGGTGGAGAGACTGGGAAATTCAAGGTCAAGAGATCACATTTGGGAGGTCCCTCTTTCTGAATCATAACATGGCAGAAGGCTTCACATGGTGAAAGACTGGGAGAGGGAAGGGACCCAAACTCATCCTTTCATCAAAACCCACTCCAGAGATAACTAACCCGCTCCTGATATAGTGCCATTCATCCATCATGAGGGCAGAGCCCTCAGAACTGCATTGCTTTACGAAGGTCCCACTGCCCAACTCTGTTACATTAGGGACTCAGTTTCCAACACGGAGACTTTGGAAGACATGCGAGAACCACAGCAACACGCAGGCCTGATTTGTTTCTCACAGATTTTGCAGATGACAATCCCAGCTGGGAGTGAGGTGCTGCTATATCTGAGGCTCAGGCTGGACTTGCTGGGCCACCAGATGGCTGAACTCATGGCTTCAGAACTTCTAGTGTCCTGTCCAGCATAGAATGAGGGGCCTGGCTCAAGAGGCCCTGTGTTACTCATTGGCTATATGACCTTAAGGAAGTCCCAGGAGCTTCTGCTTGTCCTAGGGGCTTTGAAGACCAAAGTTGTATCATGCAGAGAACTCTTGCAATGCTCTTGTCCCTGCCCCACACTTTTGGAGCATCTGTGATTGGAAGAGCTTCTCATTAACCCTGTCTTGGAGTTCTTAATCAGTTTTGAAAAAGAGGATGCTTACTCCCACCTTTCACTGAGTACCTCCAATTGTGTAGCTGATCCTGACCCTAGGCCCTGAACCCCATGTGACTGACGAAAGATGAAGAGGGGGTAGGAGAGTGAATCTCAGGATGGAAAAGCAGCTGCTGTCTGGATGAGCGAGGATGGGACCGACTTCCAGAGCCTGCGGTCTCGGCAGAGTTGCCGGGCAGCCCTCAAGCCCTGCTTTCTGTGGCTTCTCTCCCCTTTCCCATCCAGCTCTTTACATTCTGCTGTTTTCTCTTTGGGGGACAGTTTCGTGGTGTTTGTCCTTATAGCAGTGAGACTAACGAAGGAATGCAGGAATCCCAGCAGAGTTATAACACATTTACTCCTGCTCACATCTCTCCATCAGCGGGAGAGAGGGCCGGGGAGCCAGAATTCTGTTCCATCAAGTCACTCGAAGTTCTCGCTGCTAGAGGCTCCATTCATTACCTTGGAACCCTCATGTCTGGAGCACACTGTCTTTCTTGACTACTGTGGTGGAAGAGAGCAAAGGGGTCCCTCTGCTAAGTGCTCTTTAATGCTACGACTTAGAAATTACATGTATCACTTTTGCTTATTGTCTACTGTTCAGAATTAGTTCTAAAGACCAACATAACTACAAGAGTGTGGATGGGAGCTTCCATCCTCAGGGAGAAAGGAAGAAGCAGATATTGATGAGTACTGAATCTGCCTACCACACGAACCCCAGATATTCTGAAGAGGTGAAGGAATGGAGGAAAGGAGACATGGAATGTCACATGCTTTTAGCTAGGGAGATTTGTGCTTAATTTTTACTTGAGAGTATTGTCGGGTCTACTGATCAAAGGCAAAGCACTCAGCCAGGTTCCAAATTTCCCTAGAAGTAGGACGATGCTTCTCATCTGTTCCTGGCACAGAGCCAGTGAACCAGCCCCTTCCAGGGCATGCTGGATACCTGCTGGGGTAGAACATAGTTACAGGATGGGACAGATAAAGTAGAGTTTAGTGTCTGAGGTGTAAGATGCTGCCTTAACTTTAAGTATGAAAAAGGTAAAGACAAGTGCAATCAATGTGAATCTGATGCATACCACCTTGATATATATAACATCAATTTTTTTTTCTGAATTAAATCTACCTCAGTCCCCAGCCATCCAGAATGTCCTCTCACTCCTGCCCTGCTGTTCCTATGGTGTTGTCCTTCCTTTCTGTACATGATCATGTGGTTGGTTCAGAAGTAGGACAATCCTGTGTCTATGTTTACTGTCACTTACAAGATTGTGACACTAAGTGGCCAGTGCCAGTGTCCAGGAGACAATCCCATATGCTGTCATGGGAGTAGATCTTGTCCTGCTTTCCCAAGTTTCCAAAGTCTTGTCCTCTGGACTCAAAACTCTAGAATTTGTGGGTCACTTACTTGGGGTGCTTGCTTGCCTGCCGGCCTGTCTCTTTGCTGACAAGTGGAGGCATTAGCCATCAGCTGCAGTGCAGCCAGCAGATCTGTGAGTTACCTCATCTTGTCCACATTTACATGGCCAAAGCCCATTGCAGACAAAACACCAATAAAAGCCTAGGCCTGGGAAACAGGGCTGCAGAGCAGGGAAAGCAGAGTTGTTCTCATGGCCCAACATTTGTGCCTTTTTTCCCTTTTTTTTTTCTGGCAAAAGAGAAAACGAAATAAGTTTAAAAACAATGTACAGTCCACATTTGATGGCTGTAGAATATGTACGGCCTTCAGCTGCTTCCAGCAAATTATTCACCATCTATTTGAGCACTAGCTAGACGCTGACACCATGTCTCCTCACACTGACTCATCCCACCTGGGGCTCTGCCTGGAGCCTGTTGGCCTGGGGCCTCAGAAGGATTCCATACCTGAGCCAGGTAACTGTCCTAAGGATGAACTTTGTGCTCAATTCCACTCTTGGGGTCCGAAAGGACGGTTGCCAGGGTGAGCTTGTAGACTCCAAGCCTGGGCTTCGATGATGTGAGGGGCCATCAGTTCTTCCTGGGAACAGTTGAACATAGTTACCTGACAAGGTTTCAGGCATCCTGGGCTATGTGTAGTGTCCGCCCACGGAAGAATCGCGTGTCAGTACATTTCTTAGGTTCACAGTTACAGAGTACTTATCCTTTGTTTTGGCCCCCTCCTTCACCTTTCAGTTTTAGTCTTCCTTGACAGGCTAATTGATGAAATTGGCTAATTTGATGAAAAGCACTGTGGTGCAGCAGTCAGGGGTCTGCTACCAATCCACTCTGGGGCCTTCACTGATTCCCTTCTCTCCCTAGCCCTTGTATTTATTTCTCTCTTTACAAAGAGCATCTGAAAATTCTCAGGAGCTTTAAATATAAAGCTCCATCTGTACAATAGATAAACTTAGAATCACTCTTTTTTTTTCCATTCATGTTCATTGTTACTTTATTTACAATAGCCAGGAAGTAGAAACAACCTAGATGTCCATCAACTGAATGGATAATGACAATATGGCACATTCACACAATGGAATATTATTCAGCTGTTAAGAAAAATGAAATTATGAAAATTTCAAGCAAATGAATGGAACTGGAAACAATGGTCTCTCTCAGTGGATACTGGCTTTGAATCCTTAGGTAGATACATTTTATTTGGAAAATCCATGGAACTCAGGAAACTAGTATATAGTCATGAAGGGGGAAGCTTCATAGGAGGGGGTAGAGTTCAATTATGTGGAGGGGACAGAGGTAAATAATGGAATAGGAATGTAAAATAGGGAAATGGGAGACAATGTTTTAAAATTGAATTTTTGAGATTCCATACAATATATTGATCATATATATAACTCATTTCCCATCTGGATAAAATCACTCTTTTGATAGGGTGGTGTCTTTGTTTCATTTCCTATTGTTGTGATAAAATAACCAGACAAAAGCACTTCAAGAATTTCTTTGGCACACAATTCCAGGTTATAGCCCATCACGTGGGTGAGTCAGGGTAGCAGGGACTTGAAGCAGTTAGCTCCACAGTCAAGAACAGAGAGCAGTGACTCAGTGCATCCATTCTTTCTAGTGCTCAGCTTTCTCCTATACTTTTTTAGGATCCTCTGCCTAGGGAATGCTGACACCAACAGTCTCCCCACACTAATTAACCTCATCAAGATGGCCTCCCATTGACAAGCCCTCAGACTAGCATGATCTAGATAATTCCTCATTGAGACTCTCTTCCCAGGTAATTCTATGTCGTGTGAAGTTTCAGAATCCAAACTAATCAAGGGTGTGTTAGGGAGAACATTACCGATGCCTTTTGCCTACTGACTCTCTAACCCTCTCTGAACCCTTAAAGGGCTCTATGCATCCACCACCAGAGATAGTTTGAAGAACCAATGGAGTAGGTTCCCTGTAAGAAAATGACTTCAGCTGACATTTTGTTTATTTCATCCAGATCTCAAACAAAACAGCATAAAACCAAGATAGTGACAGAATATCATCAGTAAGACACAAGGAGGAAGGCAGGAGAAGGAGCAGAGTCTTCGTGGGAAAATCCTCCTGGTCTGGTGCAGTTTGAAGACCTGTTCGTGAACCACTTTGTTTCAAGCATGTTGCTCAGGCCTTCAGGGGCCATCCTCTTTGGGTTGCCCCTCCACTGACCTAGGAAACTGTGAGAACTGGGAGGGCTTTGCTTCTCAATGCTTTAGTGACAAAAATCACTTCAATGGTGTATTAGCAAGGGCTTCTACCTTTCTGCAGAGATCTCTGAGCCTCCATAGCAGGAGTGATTGGATCGTTCAGATGAGATGGAGGTGGAGCTGTGGGGAGGCTGGAAGCTGTCATCCAGTAGGGCATGGCAGTTCTTTTCAAGTTCCAGGCATATTGGGCAGTGGTCATGTTTGTTTAGTTCATAGTAGCTGATGAATTAGGTATTTTGGGAGATAATTGATGGGTTGGTGGGGGAAAAATAGGAAGGCATATGCCTACACAATAGAAGCTCATTTTTATACTGCAGCAGTTCACAAATCCTGGCTGTTGACAGTATTGGCCCAACGGCCCTAGGTCTTGCTGCATAAGGACTTTGGGGTGGAGCTCGAGGCTCTGGGTGGGGCTTGGATTAAAATGTCCTTCAGTGTCCATCTCATTCTATGACCTCATTGCAGACATCTCTTTAGCCCTAGGATGGAGGTCTTAGACTAGAGAAGAAAGATGCCCCACTTTGGCAATGCATAGGTTCCCAGGTGATGGCTTTCTCTGTGTCAGGAAAACTGTCTTCCTCCAGCCCAATGAGCCTACCGGGGATCAGCCTGGGGAAATCTCTGCTCGTTAATGGTGTGGAGACTGATGGGACAGAGATGTGTGCATCCTGTGAGGCCCAGCCTGGAATGCTTCACTTGCAGGCACCAATTGCAGGTGGCCCCCTGCGAGTGGCCTAGTTTCCTCAGTGGGTCAGTGCTGTGGAGCCTGCCTTCTGGGGTTCACAGTGAGAGTGAGTTTTCATTTCTGGGATGGGGATGGAAACCAGGTGTTTTTAGATTGAGTTTTCCAGGGTAGAGGCTGCTGCTAAGATTTTGGAGGATGCAGAATGGATGAAATTGACGCTTGGTCCAAAGAAAGACGCTGACCTTTCTGAACCCCATAGAGACACCAAAACTCTTGATATATGATGTTAATGGTTAGCTGTTTAGGTGACAGACACTTGATAGACATTCTGGTGGCCTTACAGACAGTCGAACGATGAGGAGACCTTGGAACTGCTTCCTTTTGCACTTTTTCCCTAGGGGGGATTTTTAGTGTGATCTCTGGCACATGCACATATTCTGCTAGAGTACACTTGGAGTCAACACAGTTTTTTTTTTTTTTTTTGGTCTTTTTGAGACAGGGTCTCCCCGTAGCACCAGCTGTCCTGGAACTCACTCTGTAGACCAGGCTGGCCTTGAACTCACAAAGATCTGCCTGCCTCTGCCTCCCAAGTGCTAGGATTAAAGGTGTGCGCCACCACGCCCGGCTGGAGTCACCACAGTTTGAGCTATCCCAGTGACTCTGAGCCAAGAAGCATCTTGTAGCCTGAAGTGTAGGTACGGAGGAACCCCCTAGAACCTCCTGATTGCCTGTTCTGTCCCAAGCCCTGACTGTCCAGGGATTCGTCCAGGATCCACAGATAGCAGAGAGTCCTGTTCAGTCCCTCCCTCGGCCTAACCCAGGGGCCTGCATGAGGCTGTGAAACAGGACACTTCTGGCCCTGCTCAGGGAGGGCCATCATGGGTACCAAAGAGGAGGAGTTTCCCATTGGTGTTACTGTTAGGCCAGGGTTAGAGCCAGTTGGGAAACTAAACCTGAACTCCAGCTGGAGGTTGACTACATCCCTGTAGTCCCTGGAATGTTGGGCTCCATGGGAGCCACAGCTCTTCCAGAAAAGACTGCTAGCTCCTGGAGTGGCCGTCTAACTGAGGCTGGAATCCAAAGAACCAACTAGGCAATGGGTCTAGAAGCAGCCAGGCTCTGCTTAGAGTAGAAGCACATAGGAGTGAGAAGGGGCCAGAGATGGGTATTTGTTAGGTTCCTACTGCATTCTGGATCTTTATGTAGTGTCTCGTTTGATCTTCACTTAACCCCACCAGTGGCTATTCTTATTTTAACAGTAAGGATTATAGTTCTAGGGAAATCTCTGTGGACCTTTGGTACAGTGGACTGCAGTTAGTCTGCCTGTCAGCTAATGAGATGGCTTCACTGCTGGATGAGATGGCTTCATAGCCCAGCTGGGTACTACTTTGGACAGACCACACCTTCTTGTCTCTGAATCTCTGTTTCTGATTTGGAAATGAGGCATAGAATTCCATGCCTTCCAGAGAATCTCCTGTGACTCTCATCCTGAGGTGTTCCTGAGAGTGATTGCAGCCGGGAGGTGATTGGGGAAACAGCAGCCCCTTTCTGACTGGAGAGCAGCATATTTTAAAATTTGCTGGTTTTGAGGACAAACAGTGAATGGGCTTTTTGTGCTGTCATAATTGATATGTTTTCCAAGGTGCTGTTGATACTGCCCCTCTCTGAACTAGATTTCTTCAGGGATAACCTAATGGGGTCACCTTGCAGTGAGTCTCCTGGTTTGCAGTGCGAAGTATAGACTGAACTCTAGAGAGTCCTAGGAGTTCCCTTCATCTCACCAACCATGCCATGTCCCAAGGACAATAGTTGACCTGCTTTGAAGCCTGGGAGTCTACTAAGCTGGGGATCTGGGGTAGGTGCTTTTGGCTTGGAAACAAGGCACATAGTTTTATTGAGAAGCCAGGAAACAATGGCCTCTGACGGATTCATTCTTCCAAGGACTTTTTGGTGGGAAAATACATTTCAGTGCTGGGCTCTTCTGGGCACCTGCTTCTGCTGTCTTTCTAAGGCCATTTAGAAAAGGATCCTACTAGTAACAACTATTTTTAATGATTCCTAAGGAAGCTTGCCTTCGAGGTGCCGCAAAGGTTTTAATACAAGAGAGTTTCTTAACTCCCCCCCATAGAATAAGGAGAAATAAGATGATGATGAGGTCGTTCTCCAGCTGTAGATTGGAGCCAGCTGTTATAGAGGTAATCTCTTGTAAAATCAGTAAAACTGCCTTCTTTAATTGACTAATGGACATAGAAACTGTGAAAAGGATTATTCTCTATTCAGAACCAAATATAATGCTAAAGTCTCCTTAAGCTTATGCATATAAACAAATATATATTACTACAGGAGCCCTCGACAATCAACTAGTGGATTGTTCTGCCAAGGAGAGTTGGCCAGGGGATCCAAGCCCCCAACAAAGTAAAGGCTCCTTGCCTCCTAATCTGGGATATCGCAGGAAGATAGGCGATAAGGCCCTGCTGTTTGAAACCTGATATAAACATGGGAAAGATGTATTGGAGACCGACTTGCAGTATACAGACTGGTCTCTGGGATGCCAGAAGAGTGTGTGACCAAAAGACCACTAAACCAAATAAAGCAATATAGGTCTCCTTGAGTCAAGCAAGGAGCTCATATTTGGTGCTCCTTCCTCGTCAGCACCAGCTACACCGTCATCTGCCTGGAAATACTGTGCAGCAGTGTCAGCCATATCGTCTGTATACCCAAATCTAATTGGCTTATAGCTCTCTCTCCTGGAGGAATACCCACGGCTGATGCCACAAGCTTTACATCCTCTAATGGTTAGGAGTGTTACATAACAACCACACGAAGACCCTGCCATACTTAACAGAAAGAAATGTAAATCATGAAATTAACTACCATCCAAACATCGTCTGCTGTGTCTATACAAAAGACCTACCATAACAATTGGTAACTGATTTAAATACTAATATATCTAATTGTGTGTGCGTCATTAGTAAGGATCGAAAGGCTATATATTATACTGTTTAAAATACCCTAAATCTAATTGCATGTGCTTCATTAGTAGGATCGAAGTTATGCCTGGACAAGCTGGCAGCCCATGAAAGAAAACAGCCAGAACTTTTTTTTGACTAAGAAAGAATCACTAAAGATAAATTTGAGTGTTTTGCTTCTCACATCCACCTGTGCCCCTTTTCTTTTCCCTAAGCCTGGGAACAATCTGCGGAAGAGGGGCGTGGTAGAATGTAGGGGCTTCGATTGGGGTTAGGGTGAAACTACAAACAATATGACTGGACACTCATTTGATCAACTGATGACATACAAGCCCCCCCTGGTGGATGTGGGACCCATGGTGCTGTGTGGGTTTGGGGCACAACTGCTTGCAGATTGGTTTTACATGAGGATGCTTGTATCCAGAATTATCCACTTATTGTTAAAACAAAAATAAAACAAAAAAAACAAAAAGCAGAGAAATGGCAGAAAAAACGTCGGCAGGAATGCATGATCTGGGATGGGTAGGGGGGGGGGGTGGGGTGGGGGGGAAGGGAAGGGGATATATGCCTGAACTGAATTGGAAAATGTTGTATGAAATACACAAAGCATCAAAAAAAAAAAAAAAGAAAACGCTATCCAATGAGGAGGAGCCTGCCAGTTATTTCGATGTTCAGCCTCAATCATGCTTTTACTTCACAGCTTGTCCCTTGCTTTGATAGTCATCTCCAAAGGGAAATTTCTGGGGCTCTCAGGGAAATCTGCACCCTCTTTGTGTCTCTCAGAGCTGTGATTTTGTGGCCTATGTCTTTCATGTAGCTATACGTAGGGCACAGGTGCCAGCTGCAAGCATCATCCCAGTGCAGGGTCTCTGTGAGCTCAGACGTCCCTGCAGACGCTGTGCTGTTGGAAACGTCTCATTGCTTTGAATCTGGCTCTGCATTGGAGAATAGGAAGAAGGATGTTAATTCTTAGCATAAGTAAGTGGCTTTTATGATGATGGATCTTGAAAGTGTGTGTGTGTGTGTGTGTGTGTGTGTGTGTGTGTGCATGTGTAGGTGACACAGAGGCTCTCCACATTGTCATTCATACCCTTGGTCACATATGTGTGCCTATCACTCCCGAGCCTAGTGCCAAGGCTTCCATTTGGATTTTTGACTGAAAATGTTACACGTTACCACATCTGTCATGTGTGAGCCTCTGGAGAGTTTGCTGGGGAGATGGGACTGACCACGGATGTCTCTGTGGGGGGCTCCACAATGCCACTGCTCCAGGGCCTCTCTCCTGGCTCCTAGCCAGACCGGAACTGGAAGGAAGGGGCTTTGAAAAGACTCTCACCCATTGGCCGTCCAATGCGCCTGAAAGGATACCAGCTTGATGAATGAAGGATTAGTAAATCAAGACCATGTGGTCGGCTCTCCCTTGAGAAGCTCCCAGTTTAAGAAATGGAAGGGTGGGAAGCATTGTTGGCAGCCAGCCCTGAAGCGTCTTTTACATCCCTTTTTCTGTTTGCTCTTCAACCCTCACATCAGAGAGAGTCAGACAGTTTAATTTTAACACACAAACAGCCCTGTAGTTCCCTGACTCCTAGGGAAAGAACATCTCTTTACATGGAAGTAGAGGTTTCCTTGGAGTGAGGGATGGAGAATTCAGTATTGGGCATGGATGGGGAAGAAAGAATAGTCTTAAAATATTTTTATATTTATTTAATGTGTGTGTATTGGTGTGCACATGCCATAATAAGCATGTGGAGGTCAGAGGACCTTGAAGGAGTCAGTTTTCTCCTTCGCCAGTGTAGGTTCTGGGGATTGAACTCAGGTCATCAGGCTTATCAGCAGGTGCCTTTATGTATTGAGCCATCTCTCTGGGTCCCTCACATCTTTTACGCTTCCAGTGATTTGGAAGAATGGGGAATCCCAGGGCTTATGGGAGAGCCTTGGGATGATGTCTAGACAGGCACCAGGGGCAAGCTCAGCTTTTGTAACACTGTGGTAGGCTCCCAAGCCCTGGCTGCCTCATTCCAATCTGGGATTCTTTCTCTTGAACAGTCTGAGATGTGATCCAATGTTGGATCAGATTTGACTCAAAGATAAATCTTTATGTATATTAAAATGTGTTTGGGGCTGAAGAGATGGCCTAGCGGTTAAGAGCGCCGACTGCTGTTACAGAGGACCTGGGTTCGATCCCCAGCACCCACATGGCGGCTGAGAACCGTCTGTAACTCCAAGTTCCAGGGGAATCCGTCGCCCTCTTCTGACCTCCGAGGCATTGCACGACACGAGTGTACAGACCTACATGCAGACAGTACATTCAGACACATAAAAAAATTTTTAAAAATGTGTTTTATTTATGTGTATGAATGTTTTGCTTGCATGTAAGTACACTCATGCATGCAATGTACACAAAGGCCAGAATAAAGCATTGGAACTCCTGGACCTAGAGTTATCAATGGTTGTTAGCTTCCATGTGGCTGCTGGTAATTGAACTCGGTCCTCTGTAAGAGCATCCAGTGCTCTTAAGTGCTGAGCTGTCTCTCCAAACAAATATTAAAGGAAGAAGAGGAAAAATTTATATTATAGAACAGAAGAAGGGAATTCTGAGATGATGGTAAAAGGAGAAAATTCAGGGGACTGAGGAATAGGTTTTTCAAGATGTCAAAGACCTGTAGAGTCATGGTTCCAGCAGAGGTGGTTGGTGTGTGGATGTGTGGATGTGTGGATGTGTGGGAAAGACAAGCCTGAGATATCGAGACCACACCCTAACTTCACAGTCCTTTAGGAGGAGCTCAGGGCCCTGCTTTATGGTGAGTCTTGGAGCTTGGTGTGCATGCCAGGAAGACATTGGAGCTAGCACAGGTCTTGCCTTTGCTCCATTGCCTGAGAACATGATCTAACTTGATAGTAAAGAACTGGCATTGTGAAGCTGTAAACATGCCTGGCCTTTTCTTCATTGTATCCATCTGTCCAGCAAAGAGGTGAATGAGTTGGGGAGCGCCCTAGACCTCTGGCATTGAGTTTGAGCCTTGCAACTTCTTCACTAGTGACCACTGGTGCATCTCTTCCCTTCCCCATGCTGCACTTCCCCATCAGTTGGTGATGATAGCACCCTTCATTCTGTCTACCCATGGCTGGCTCCATTGCACTGTTTGTCTGGCTTGCCTTTCTCTGTTATTTTGGTAATAATGCTTTTTTTTTATCCATAAATGCTTTTTTGTATGTTATTGTGGATTATTTCAGAATCTTTCTCAATTCAGGTTTATGAACACATTTCCCATACGTATCCACTTCCCGCCCCAACACCCACCCCACCCACGCCACCGCTCCCAGATCATTTGTCACTGATTCTGCCACTAAACTGTCCTGCATCTTCTCTGTCAGTCTTTTTTATGTTTAGGAGTTCACCATTTTCCTCTCTCCTTAATTTATATTTACTCTAAAATATGAATACAATACTTCTCTAGCTCAGTATACAGTTAGTTACAGAGTCTGAGAGCTAAGCAGTGGATCGAAGTTCTAGAGCGCTCCTTCATAGGAGATTCTACTGGTCACTTAATCAATATTACTTTCAGAAATACAACAGAAATATAACAATAAAGTTGATTCAGCTTCCATTATCTGGGGATTGGTGTTAGGATCACACAAAAGAGGGAAGCATATCGTCTGCGGCTTTAATTTTCTGGACTGTGTTATTTACACTTAGATAATGGCTGTCTTGGTGTCCACCATTACCTGCAAAGTTCATGAGTCATCTTTTTTTTTTTTTATTTTTGTTAGTATTTGTTCGATGTGGTCTTTTCGAGACAGGGTCTACCTGTAGCCCCAGCTGACCTGGAACTCACTCTGTAGACCAGGCTGATGTCATCTTTCTTTACTGCTGAATAGTACTCCATTGTGTAGATGTACCACATCCACTCGTCAGTTGAGGGGCATTTGGGTTGCTTTTTTTTTTTAATTTTATTTATTTCCATATGTGTATGAATGTATTGTCTGCATGCAAGTCTGTGCACCCGTGATGTGCAATGCTGCGGAGGTCAGAAGAGGGTGTCGGACTCCCCTGGAACTGGAGTTCTCCTGGAATTGGAGTTTCAGACGGCTCTCGGCCGCCATGTGGGTGCTGGGGATCGAACCGGGGTCCTCTGCAAGAGCGGTCAGCACTCTTAACTGCTAGGCCATCTCTCCAGCCCCTGGGTTGCTTTTTTTTTTAAAAAAAATGTTTTCTTTTCTAAAATTTTTTAAAAATATTTTTTATGAATATGAATGTACTGTCTGCATGTAGGTTGGTACACCAGTGTAGTGCAATGCCTCAGAAGTCAGAAGAGGGCATTGGATTCCCCTGGAACTGGAATTAAAGACTGTTCTTAGCTGCCATGTGGGTGCTGGGAATCGAACCCGGGTCCTCTGCAAGAGCAGTTGGAGATCTTAACAGCTGAGCCATCTTTCCAGCCCCTGCTTTGGTTTTTTTTTAAGGGTCTGATTTTCCCTTTACAGGAATCAAGTGGTCCTGAGGACCCTGCAGATAAAGCTCACTCAAACATTTTGCAAGAAGGTGTTATAAAAGGACATGATCAGAATTGTACCCAGTCACATGGAAGACACCTGTTGTAGCTAGCTTAAACTGTCAGTTTAGCTTAGGATCATCAGGGAGGAGAAGCCTCAGTTGAGGGATTGTTTGGATCAGGTTGGTCTGCAAGTATTTCTGGGAACGATTGTCTTGATCATTCATTAGTGTGAGAGGGTCTAGGCCAGGATGAGAAGCAAGTGGTCCTGGGCTGCACTGAAAGCTAGCCAAGCATGAGCCAGGGAGTGCACAGGAGCAAGCCAGCAGCTAGCAGGATCCTCCATGGTTTCTGCTCAGCTTTCTTGGCTGTGAGTGAGTTCCCTGGTCAGAGGCAAGGCTGCCTGGACCACCAAGCAGTTATGCCTTCAGATTCCTGCCTTGAGTTCCCGCCCCAACTTCCCACAATCTATGACCTGAAGCGAAAGACAAATCAATCCTTTCCTTCCTTAAATTGCATTGGTCTGAGTGTTTTTATCATGGCAACAGAAGGAGACCAAAACACCACCAAAGCTCATACCAACGGTGTAAGTGAATTTGTCTAAGACATAACCAAGAGACTGTGAGGGATGCTGAGTCCCTGTGAGTCCCTGCTCCATGGGCTTAGATGATCAGATGTCTGTCCCTGGCTGCTGAGGCCTGAGAAGGTAATGAACTGAACTATAACTAGCTAAACTTCCACTAGCGAAGTTTTATTCTTCAAGGACAGAACTCCTAGATCAAATTAGCTTAAGCATAGAATGAACAGATCAGTTCACTTCTCTGAGAAGGTGAGTTTGATCCGGTTGCAGGCTTGGCTTCACACGGGACTACACTTAGTCCTTGTTACAGAGATCCAACCTCCCTCTGTCTCTGTCTTTCTTCGTATCTCACACCTCTGTCTCCTTCAGGAACAGGAACCTCCCTCAGGGTCCTTAAAGTCTAATATTTCCTCATATTAGAGTCTGGCACAATATAGCAGCAGAATCCTTCCCAGTGTCTAATTGTCTCTTATTGATTTGGACTTGGTCTCATGTCTCTCCAAATGATAGTCTTTGTCATAGTCAGAAGACTATGATGATATGCTAGAACTGGTCTGGACTTACATTAGAAGCTCCAATTCTGAATGTGGAGTGAAGGCCCACCAACACTCAGGACCTAAGAGAGGAGAGGAACCAATTATCAGAAGGGCCAGTCAGTGCTAGGTGGCAGGAGCCACAGGTGTCTCAACTGCTGGCTTTCAGTACTCAGCATGTGGCCCAGCACCTGCACCTCAGGCCAGTCCTCATGTTCTCTAGCCATCATGGGCACTGGTACTGTGATGAGGCGATTAAAACTTGGCTCCTCTGTGAAAAACAACAGTTGATAAAGAATGCCAAAAGTCACTGCTGGAAATGGACATATTGGGGAAACTCAAGTGGGGTAAGAAAATGAGTGTTTTGACCAGATTAAGAGATGGAATGCTGTAATCAGCAGCGGCTGTATCAGTGGTGCGAAGGAACTCACCATGTGTTCTCTATGGAAAAGAGACTAAGGACTAAGCATTTTCTTTTTTCTTTTTTTTTCCTCTGTAGACCAGGCTGGCCTTGAACTCACAAAGATCCACCTGCCTCTGCCTCCCAAGTGCTAGGATTAAAGGTGTGCGCCACCATGCCCGGCTGAGACTAAGCATTTTCAAGAATGATTTCACCAGCTTCTCTAACTGGTTCTAAAGGGTGCACCAAGTGGGAGAAACATCATGAAAGTTAGAAATGAGCCTGTGGTTTAGAAGAAAGCCAGCACCCAGTACAAACAATCCTATGTTCTTGTCTCTGGGGTTCCCAACCATCTAAGAACACATCTTTCATGGAAGCTAGGCTCCCATCCTTCTTTGTGTCATTTACCCTGAAAAAGCAGCCTGGATTTCATGTAGGGATACGATTTTTCCATGCCTGGTATTCATTTCCCCCACTTCAGCATTCATCTGGGGAGATCCTTCTTCTCCTAGGCTTAGTCCGTGGGGTTCAGATGGAGCTGGTAGCTGACTCCCTTACCACCTGCTGGGGCCTGAGTGAACATGTGGCTCAGGAGTGGTTGATCTGCTTATTTCATTTCACCGGCCATAGGAATTCATTCAAGAATGGGCAAATGGCCCAAATAAGTGAATCAGAAGCAGTCTTCAGATTTTAGAGACATTAGGGTGCTAAGCTGGGAGAATGTTAACTGAGGGCCACTGGTGACTGCACTGCTACCTCAGTGCCTGAGAGTGAAGACAAGATGGAATCTAGCAGGGCCAAGGTGTGGTGAGAAACATAGTTCTGACCACAACATCTGAGAGCTTGAATCCAGGCTGTACTTGAATACAGACCTAGGATTTTCAGTTCATTACAATAACCTCTGTGTGGAATGGTGATTCCTCCTCCTTCTCCTTCTTGTCATCTTCTCTGCTAAACCCAGAGACTTTTGGTCAACTTTATGGAGGAAATAATGATGCTATTTGAGTGATCAAAATTCACTCTAGTTGGAGCTTGGAAAGAGTTGTTAGCAGTGAAAAGTGATGATTATTAAGAGAAGAGGATAGAAAAGTAAAAACCAGACAGCGCTGGGCCTTGCAAAAAACATGCATAAAAATGTGGTCTTTATTGCAAGATTGAAGACAAGGTTTAGGGTGTTGTAAAGGTTAGTGTTGTCCATAGGACAGGATCTGGAATCACCTAGGAGACAAGCCTCCAGAACACCCAGAAGGCATTATGCAGGTTGGTTTGGCCTCTTGACATATCTGTGGGAGATTATATGGATCAGGTTAACTGAGGTGGGAAGACCTGCCCACAATAGGTGGCACAATCTCTGGGTTGGTCCAGGACTGTATAAGGTGGTGCTATGGGAGCAAGTAGAGCATCAGTATGCATTTTCTACTTTCCTTTTTTTTTTTTTTTTGAATAAACAAGTTTATTTGTAAATTTAGTCAACATACATAATTGACCTAGAAACTTCAGTAGGATAAATAAAAAAAAAACCCACCTGGAAGGCCATCTCTATACAAGGGATTTTCCCAGGACAGTCACCAGATGTAACCTAATCCATCTTAACTGGCAGAAGTCCAATAAGCTGCAGCCATGCTCCTTCCTCCCCCACAAATATACATTAAATTCCACAAAGAGAAAAGAAAAGAACCAACCTTGTATTGTTTCTTCTTAAAGATTAAAAAAAAAAATCCAGTAACTCGACCTAGTTATAAGACCAAACAACACAATGAAAAGCTGCACTAACTAGATTAGTAACAGATGCTGGTGTGAATAACTTGTTATTTATCCTAGAGCCCTTATAAATAAAATCCCCGTTAGTGTAGGCATTATCAGCTAGAGGGTTAGTTAACATGTGGTAGAATGAGGACTTATGCAGAGTTTCATACGCACAGCATTTCTGTACTATGAGAACAAGTGCAGTCTAGTTAGGAGAAAAACAAACTGGATTAAATTACACACACCTTAATGACGAGACTCCCCACCACTTGTGAATGTAAAACATTTAATTTAAAAATGTTGACGCTACGATATATAAAATAGCTATCATAAATGCACATAGTGTATTCTATAGCTGCCAGGTTTACTGTCTTAAAAAAAAACAGTTACACTGTGGTTTAAAACGTGGATCTTCAACCCTTGAAAAGCCCACATTCTATCAGTGATGTATGGCCAGACTTAACAGTACCAATTGTTAAACACTTGGATCAAGTCATAACCAGTTTTATTGCAAAAGGACCCTGTACACATTTCTCAATTCTAGTAACCTTAATAGCTACCCAACAAGTCATTAACATACAGAAACATGCATCATGAGAAGCAAGAAACATCACCCATCCCTTCTGCATATCAGCAACTTGTCACTCCCGAGCCACAGCGCTCACATCACTGAGGTCTGTGAACAGTCACTTTTCGAATTCATCCTGAGTGAAAGATGGAGTGACTTAAGTACAAATGCAACATAAACGATGTCTTACAAAAAAGTCACAAATTAAACCAAAGTATTTTACAGAATTTACTACAAAACACCATAAAAACTGCCTTCACTTAAGCTCTCTCTCCCCGTATCCAGCGAGCCAACTGGATGTCTTTGGGCATGATGGTGACTCTTGGCGTGGATGGCACACAGATTACTGTCTTCAAACAGACCCACCAGGTATGCTTCACTGGCCTCCTGCAGCACTTTGAAACTTCAAGTCGGTTTTGAAATCCTGGGCGATCTCTCTCACGAACCTCTGGAAAGGCAGCTTCCGGATCAGCAGCTCAGACGAATCTCCCGCAGAGCCATAGTCCCGGGCCCGTTGCAGTGTGGCTTCTTCACCCCGCCGGTAGAGGGAGCGCTCTTCCAGGCGGCCTTTGTGGCCAGCGGCTTGCGGGGGGTGGGGGTGGGGGTGGACTTGCGAGCCGTCTGCTTGGTTCGGGCCATTTTCTCTCACCCAAAGCCGAAGTCGTGGGCCCGTACTCTGACCGCAGCGCTGCTGTCGGTGCCCCGAGAACAACCGCAGTCCCCGCGCGGCAGAACGCTCTTTTCAACTGTAAACGAGATGTGATCAGCTGCTTTAAACTCCTGTCACCTTGATTTCTCTGCCATGATGGAGTGGCCTTGAACTATGAGCCAATGTCTCCTGAGGCCTTAGGTTGGTAGAGATCATTATTAGCCAAGTACTGAAGTCGCTGAGGAATGAGGAGAAGGTCCAGCAAGTTGGTAATGGCAGTGACAGATCAGAGAAAATGGGTGGTATTCTTGATTGTCTATGTCTCCTAAGTGCCAGGACTCACACAAACATGGTGAGGCGTGGAAAAGCGGGTGAAGCCAAGGAGGAAGCCAGCAGCACTTCCCCATCTTCTCCATCTTCATTTTCAGGAGGCGGCAGGTGGAGCACTGTTCTTGGGGCTGGGGAACCATGTGCTCAGAGACTGTTCCCGAATGGTCATGGCCTTGGGACTAGATGCACTTTTTGGATAGCAAGTCTCGCCAAGTGTGGTTAGCCCTTTGAACATCTGCCATGGTTACACTGCTCCCAGCACCTGCCTGACATCTCCTCTGTGCTTGCGCCAATAGCCAGACCCCCAGAAGTCTCTGCACAATGTTACTACATGTTTGATGTCCCTGAAAAAAGAGGGAACACATAATCACGATTTAAAAATAAACAGCAGAAGACAAAGTATTTTGGTTCTTGGCTCTACCCTCTACTGGTGAAGTCATCTCTTCAAGTGGGCTCTGGCCGCTGTGTACTTGGAGGACATTGAGGTTTGGCAGCCATTGGGCTCCGTCCGCAGAGGGCTGGGCCTGTTCACAGATGACAACTTCCATTTGCTACAGTCATGATAAAGCTAGGACAAGACCTTGAGCTGGCAGAGTTCTGTCCTGGGCTTTCCCTTCACTGGCTTGGCTGCTTCTGTCGTTCTGTCCTTTTGGGCTGTTTAGAATTGTACAGAGATCTCCACCATCAACTGGAGAGACACGTCAATGAATTTGCTGTTGAACACAGGCCAAACCTATACCAGGTGCTTGGCGGCCATAAGGTTTATTCAAACAAATGGAAGATGGCACGGGGCCAAGTTCCAATGCTAAGACTAAGCCTGTGGATATATATCACCTTTCAAAAGCAGAGGCCTTAGACCGGGGATTATCATACAAGTGGCTTCCATCATGGCTTAGTGAGAGCTTTTGGGCCAAAGGGAAGAGTCTGAGAAGGGGGAAAAGTGTAGAGACAAGAGGCACAGAGTTCCTAGAAGACATCTAATCAATGTCTGCTTTTCTCCAGAATTTAGATCATTGTTCCTAGAGGGAAGGCCATGTTATACATTTAGGAGCATCATTATATTATACATAGGCTATTTAGGAGTATCATTAATGATACTATTCTACTGTTTAATACTAAGAAAACCCTTTATAGATCACTGATATGCAATTTTTATTTAGTAAAATTAAATGTATTCTTCCTCTTGAAAATGAAAACAGATTAGGTGGAAAGGTTAATATCTTCCAGTTAAAAAACCCCCTGAATGGGGCTGGAGAGATGACCTAGTGGTTAAGAGCACCTACTGCTCTTGCAGAGGACCCGGGTTCGATCCTCAGCACCCACGTGGCAGCTGAGAACCGTCTTTAACTCCAGTTCCAGGGGAATCCGACGCCTTCTTCTGACCTCTGATGCATTGCAGGACACGGGTACACAAACCTACATGGAGACAGTACATTCATACACATACAAAATAAATAAATAAAATTAAAAAAAACCCTGAATATCAAGAGGGCAAACATGGCACCTGACACATCCTTTCTTGAAGGCCTGAGCTCCCTCATTTCCTCAGTTTCCACTCTGCTCCCGCCTCCTCCTCACTAGCAGTGTCTCCCACAGCTGAGCTCTGCTTCTTCAGAAGAACCTTTCTTTGGTGTCTTCCAAGGGATAGCTTGGGACTCCTGTCTGCGGTCTTGGGGTCCCATATTGAATCCTCTCCTCAGTTTACCCTCCAGCCTTTGAGTCGCTTTTCTTTATCCACATTCATTTCTGCAGATGCCTTCACCTCGACATCGACTGTAGGCTGGTGGGATGACAATATGTCCTGATTTGCCTGGGACAGTTTTGGCTTTTGTTTATGTCTCAGTATAGTCACTGGCATCTCTTGGTCTCAGAAAGAGCCCCAGCTTGAACACTGTGATGTGGTCACTTGATCCCCTGGTTTCTCATACTGCATCTTCCTCAAGCCCCTGCCCAGGACCTTCTGACTCTTGTGAATCCCCCCCCAGTCTTATGAACAATGCTGTGAATCTCCCCCAGTCTTATGAACAATGCTGTGAATCCCCCCCAGTCTTATGAACAATGCTTTTGTTCTGCTTGCTCAGTTTACTTCCTTGCTGTTTCTGTTTCTCTCACAGCCCACATCACATCTATCAGCGGCTCCAGGCTACATTTTTGGTAGGTTTTCAGAGCACAAAGCACAATTTTCTTCAGTTCCTCCACATTGTTCTAGTCAGCTGCTGACATCTCTCTTTAGTGTGAGAAGCTCCTGGCTCCCATTTCAATCCTTAAGCTTTATTTTTTCCCTTAGCAGTAGAGGAATCTTCTGAAATCCCTTAAGAAAATACAATATTGAGACACTCTCTTTGAAATTCCCATTTAGTAAAATCCTCAGCCGAATGGGACTGCGGTCCCAGGACCCCTCCCCTCTGCCTCCATTTACTCTTTCTCTCGCTATCTTAGCTGCACTCTAGAAACACTGGCCCTGGGGCTGGAGAGATGGCCTAGCGGTTAAGAGCACCGACTGCTCTTACTAGCGGTTAAGAGCACCAACTGCTCTTACCGAGGACCCGGGTTCGATCTCCAGCATCCACATGGCAGCTGAGAACCGTCTGAAACTCCAATTCCAGGAGAACTCCAGTTCCAGGGGAATCCGACGCCCTCTTCTGACCTCCGCGGCATTGCACGACACGGGTGCATAAACCTGCATGCAGACAGTACATTCATACACATACAGAAATAAATAAAAAAATTAAAAAAGATAGATCCTGTTTAAAAAAAAAAGAAACACTGGCCCTTATGCTGTTTCTCTAGTTGCATATTCTTGCATGCCTCAGGACACTTGCACCTGCTGTTCCCACTGCCTTGACTTCTCTCTTATTTACATATTAGCTCACTCTTTCATTGACCTCAGGCCTCTACCTAAATTTTCTCTGATCAAAAAAGACCTCACTATTTTTTATATAATTTTTTATTGTTATTAAACTTCTTCCATAGGTCAAACATCATTTCTCAATCAAATCTAGAATTGCTTCCCTTTCCATGCCCTCTACCCCACCTGAGACCCTGCACTCTGCCATACATGTCCTGTACATCTTTTTCTGAGTTCTTAATAACGCAGTTGTGTTTTTCCAGTTCTTTTGTTGTTGTTCTCTCCAACTTGTATTGCTACATTATATATACATATATATACATAGTTATATATACATAAATATATACATAAATATATACATACATACATACACATATCGCTTGAATTGGAGGATTTTTTTTCCTAAAAGATGTCATGTTTTCCTTAAGGAAGTGCTCAAAGGTTCCTCCTTGGCAATCTCAAACAACTATCAATCCTGCACTTTTGCTTCACATTGGGATCTTTCCCTCTCATGGTCCCTCAAATGAAGTCCAGTAAGCACGCGTCCTGTCTCGATCCCCCTGCCCTGGCCTCCATGATACAGCCCAGGTAGTCCAACAATGGCAGTCCATATTCTGACGAAGCTGAAATCCCCTTAGCTGTTTAGTCCACAAGCTCGGTATCTCAGTAGTCCACATCTGGCATTGAAGGTTTGGAGGATTCTTGGAGAGACATGAGTCCTCAGTTAAAAAGCTGTAAGACCTCACTATTTTATAAAGGATCTTTCATTTATTATTCTCTACTCTCTTACCCACCTTTATCTTCTTTCATAGCACTAAGCTGAACCAGGTGTTTTACAGGATTATTTTGTTGTGGTCTGCTTCTCTGACTAAGATAAACTTCATGAAGTCAGAACTTTGTTTTATCTCTGGCGCCTGAAACAGTGTCTAGAATGTAATAGGTATTCATTAAAATTGCATTTGTTAGATTCAGAAAGTGCATACCAAGCATATAATATGCTTCTTGATATTTATTTAGGCTTTCTGTGATTTATCTAAGCAGTGCAGTGCTTTTAAGCTTTCATTGCTCTATTTTGGAATATTGTGGTTAAACCTGTTCCCAAGGATTTTACATTTCTGAGATAATTATAAAAGAAATTGTTACCTTACTTTCTAATTATTTAATACATGTGCATAGTAGAAGAACTAACACAATTGTAAATGTGTGGATCTTTTATCTTCTGACCTAGTTTATTACTTATTAGCTCATTGCTTATCCCTTCTAATAGTTTTCTTGTACATTTTAAAATTTGATAATTGAATGATCATTGTCATCTGTGAAACAGGTTTTATCTCTCCCTTTCTGGGCTTTATGCCTTTATTTTCTTTCTTTTCTTTTTATTTTAAATTAGAAACACAGAAAATAAATATTTATTTTATTTGGAGAGGAGGCAGGTAGAAAAGGGGAGACCAGGGGAAGCTGCAGGGAAGGACAGTAGATGGGTACAGTCATTATGCATTATATAAATGTATGAAACATTCAGAGAATAAAATCTCTTATCAATTAGATGGTCACAGGGTTGATACTACTGCCCTACTGGGTTACTCTGTGTTCCGTCTCTTCAGTCATCTTTCTTTCGCCTTCCACTGCGTGGCCTCCTCCTCTTCCCTTCGTCTCCTCTTCCTCTCTTTCCTCCCTCCTTCTTCCTGTGTTCTCTTTCACTGTCATCCCTCTCCTCCTCTCTTCTTCTCTTCTTTGTTGTTTTGTCTCCTGTCCCTCCTGTTTTTCCATTTCTTCTTCCTCCTCCTCCTTCTCTGAATCTTCTTATTCTCTTTTCTTCTCTTTGGAGTGAAGAGACAGGGAAATAATTCCAAGGAGTTAAAGGCAAAACATGATTAGCCACAGTAAAAGTTTTTGCCTTTAACTCCTTGGAATTACTTCTTTTTCTCACCTTATTGAACAGGTTAGAATTTCTGATCTATGTTAAATAGAAGCATTGAGGGCAAAGGGTCTGTATTAGCGGTGGTGTGTTCACTGTCACCGTTAAGCGTGTTGGTCTGTTCACTTTGCAGCTGCCCTTGATCAGATTGACCGAGTTTTCCTTTCATTCCTCCTCATTTGCAGGGATCGCATGTTTATAAAACCCTGAGGAGGTCTTGAATTTTGACGAATGCCTTCTCTTCATCTGTTGAGATAATCATATGGGTTTTCACTTTTTATTCTGTCTCTATGATGAATTTGATTTTAAATAATGAATAAATCTTGTGTTTCTAGACTAATCCCATTTCACGATGAATTATCCTTCTTATACATGGATGGATTGTATTTGGTAATTTTTCACTTGTGTTTATGCTTGTAATTTTTTTTAGGTTTGGTGTATCTGAGTATGTTGGATCCATTAAAGGAGTTGGTAGTGGTCATTTTCTGGAGGTGTTTGCATATGATTGATGTTATTTATTGGTAAGTATTAGATAGAACGTAGCAGATGAATCTTTGAGATTGGAGAATTCATTCCTGGGAATATTTTGGATAAATATAATTTCTTTGATAAAGACAGGACAATTCAAAGTTTTGATTTTATTTTGTATCGTTTGACACATTGGTTTTGTTAAAGAAGTTATCTACTTTGTCAGGTAAAGAAGTTATCTACTTCAAATACACCAACATACCATTGTGCATAATATTCTGTTATCTATCTTTTAAAAATGCCTTATTTGCTGGGTGTGGTGGCGCATGCTTTTCATTCTGGCACTCAGAAAGCAGAGGCAGGTGGATCTCTGTGAGTTCAAGCCCAGCCTGCCTCTGCCTCCCAAGTGCTAGTATAAAAGGTGCGTGCCACCTTTAATATTTGTAAGAACTGCAGTGAGAGTCCCTCTTTTATTTCTAATATTTCTAGTTTGTATTTCTTGTATTTATTCTTCTTCTCTGGGCATTCACTCTATTAATTTTCTTCACAGTATTATTAGTATATTTGGCAGCGCTTTTTTATTTAGTTGATTTCCATTGTAACTTTTATATTATTTCCCTTCTTGTTTGTATTTCCTATAGGTTCAATCTGTTCTTTTTGTAGAATAAGGTAGAACCGTTTTTATTATTGATTCTATACTTTCTTCTTTTCTTTTTAAATTTTATTTATTTTTTATGTGTATGAATGTACTGTCTGCATGTAGGTTTGTGCACCCGTGTTGTGCAATGCCGTGGAGGTCAGAAGAGGGTGTTGGATTCCCCTGGAACTGGAGTCAAAGACGGTTCTCAGCCACCATATGGGTGCTGGGGATCGAACCTGGGTCCTCTGCAAGAGCAGTCAGTGCTCTTAATCACTAGGCCATCTCTCCAGCCCCACGTTTCTTCTTTTCTAATTCAGTTATAGAAAGCTATGATGCTTCTTTTCTCTTCTTTTTTATTTACTGATGTTTCGTGTATTTCATACATCATTTTTCATTTCTGGTCAGGCATATTCCCCTATCCCTTCCCCCATCCCACCCCATCCCATCCCAGATCACGCATTCTGCCATAACTGTCCTGCATCTTTCTCTCTGGGACCCCTGAGCTGTGTGGGTTTGGGCACAACTGCTTGCAGATTGGTTTAATATGAAGGATGCTTGTACTCACAAATTATCACTTATTGTTAAAAAAATGAAAACAAAACAAAACAAAAAAGCAGAGAAAGATGCAGAAAACTTATGGCAGAATGCATGATCTGGGATGGGTAGGGGTGGGGTAGGGGGATGGGAAGGGGATATATGCCTGAACTGAATTGGAAAATGATGTACGAAATACACAAAGCATCAATAAAAAAAAAATCCAAATGAAACAGTAAAAAAAAAGGAATTCACATTTTCCTCTGTTAATTTCATATTACTCTAAAATATAGATACATACTCTCCACCCATATACAGTAATTACAGAGTCTGAAAATAATTGGTGGGTGGATTCTAGAGCCCATTGAGAGATTCACATTATAACAACATAGTTGCTTCCAGACAAACAAAAATATAACCATAATGTCGTTCAGCTTGCCTTTCATCTGGGGGATTTGGTGTTAGCATCCACAAATGAGGGAAACCATTCTCCGTTTGTCTTTCTGGGACTGTGTTACTTCACTCAGCATAATGGCTTCAAGCTCCATCCATTTACCTGCAAAGTTCATAATGCCATCTTTCTTTACCGCTGAATAGTACTCCATTGTGTAGATGTACCACATTTTTATCATTCACTTGTCTGTTGAGGGGCATTTGGGTTGGTTCCAGCTCTTTGCTATTGTGAAGAGAGCTGCAATAAACATGGATGTGCATGTATCTTTGCGGTAGGATGAGTCTTTGGGGTATATACCCAGGAGTGGTATGACTGGGTCAGGTGGTAAGCTCATTCTGAGTCTTTTAAGGGTTCTCCACACTGCTTTCCATAGTGGTTGTACAAGTTTACATTCCCACCAGCAGTGGATGAGTGTTCCCCTTTCCCCACAACCCCTCCAGCATCTGTTGTCTTTTGTTTTCTTGATCTTAGCTAGCCGTACTGGAGTGAGATGATATCTGAGAGTGGTTTTAATTTGCATTTCCTTAATTATTAATGATGTTGAACACTTTAAAATTTTATTTATTTATTTTTTTATGTGTATGAATGTACCGTCTGCATGTAGGTCTGTGCACCCGTGTCGTGCAATGCCACAGAGGTCAGAAGAGGGCGTCAGATTCCCCTGGGACCAGAGTCAAAGATGGTTCTCAGCTGCCATGTGGGTGCTGGGGATTGAACCAGGTCCTCTGCAAGAGCAGTTGGCACACTCTTAACTGCTAGGCCATCTCTGCAGCCCTGAATGCTTTTTAAGATGTTTCTCAGCCATCTTTAATTTCCTCACTGGTGAAGACTCTGTTCAGCTCTTTACTCCATCTTTTGAGTAAGTCATTTGTCTTCTTCTTTGTTTTTTTGAGTAGTTTATATATTCTTGATGTTAATGCTCTGTCAGATGTGTCACTGATAAAGATTTCTTCCCACTCTGTGGATTTTCTCTTTATCTCCTTGATTGTTTCTTTCACTGTACAGAAGCTTTTGAGTTTTATGAGGTCCCATTTGTCAACTGTTAACCTTACTTCCTGTGCAGCTGCTGTCTGATTTATAAAGTCTTTTCCTACACCTGGGTCTTGTAGGTTGTTGCCAACTTTTTCTTTTATCATCTTCAGGGTTTCAGGCTTCATATCGAGATCTTTGATCCACTTGGAGTTTGTTTTTGTACAAGGTGAGAGGTAGGGGTTTAATTTTGTTCTTCTACAGATGGTGATCCAATTTTGCCAGCACCATTTGCTGAAGATGCTATCCTTCCTCCATTGAGTGTTTTTTGCCCCTTTGTCAAATATGAGGTGACTGAAATTGTATGAGCTCAAATTTGGATCTTCAATTTTGTTCCATTGGTCAACTGGTCTGTTTTTGTGCCAGTACCAGGCTGTGTTTATGACTATGGCCCTGTAATATAGTTTGAAGTCTGGTAGGGCAATAACCCCTGTATTGCATTTTTCACTCAGGGTTGCTTTAGCTATTCAGGGTCTTTTGTTTTTCCATATGAATTTAACGATTTTTTTTTTTCAAGTCTGTGAAGAAGCTTGTAGGGATTTTGATTGGGATTGCTTTGAATCTGTATATTGGTTTGGGTAAAATGGACATTTTTACTATTCCTTCTATGAAGCCAGTCTAATACCAAAGCCAGGCAAAGATGCAAGCAAAAAAGAAAGCTATAGACCCATCTCACTAATGAACATAGATGCAAAAATTCTCAACAAAATACTCGCAAATCACATACAGACACACATCAAAAAGATCATCCATCATGATCAAGTTGGATTCATACCAGAGATGCAGGGATGGTTCAATATATGTAAATCAATAAATATCATAAAACACAGAAATGGACTGAAAGACAAAAACCACATGGTCATCTCAATTGATGCAGAAAAAGCCTTTGACAAGATCCGGCATCCCTTCATGCTTAAAGTCCTAGAGAGAATAGGACTGAAAACAACATTCCTCAACATGATCAAAGCCACATACAGCAAACCCACTGCCAACATCATCCTAAATGGAGAAAAATTGGAACCATTTCCCTTAAAGGCGGGAACCAGGCAAGGCTGCTCCCTATCCCCACTCCTCTTCAACATAGTGCTTGAAACACTTGCTAGGGCAATAAGACAAGAGAAGGAAATTAAAGGAGTATTAATCGGAAAAGAAGAAGTTAAGCTATCCCTTTTTTCAGAGGATATGATAGTTTACCTAAGGGATGCTAAAAACCCCACCAGAAAACTTCTAGAAATGATTAAGTGTTTTAGTAAAGTGTCGGGCTACAAAATTAACCTAGAAAAATCAGTAGCCTTTCTTTACACCAACAGTAAACAAGTGGAGAAGGAATACAAGAAGACCTTCCCACTCACAATAGCCTCAAAAACAATAAGATACCTGGGAACAAACCTAACCAAAGATAACAAAGACCTCTACAACAAAAATTTTAAACCCCTGAAGAAGGAGGTTGAAAATGACATCAAAATATGGAAAAACCTCCCATGCTCATGGATTGGGAGAATTAATATGATGCTTCTTTTAAGCACTCTAAAATGGTTTGAATGTAAAATGTCTTCCATAGGTTTATGTGATTGACTGTTTGATCCCTAGCTGGTAGTACTCTTTTGGGAGGTTGTGGAACCTTTTGAGTGACTGGTGGAGGTGGGTCACTAGGGGGTGGGCCTTGGGGGTTTGCCTGTCCTTTCCCATTCCCTCTCTACTTTATGGTTAGTCAAGATGTGGACAAGTTATGCCATAAGGTCTTACTGCTATGGGCGGAGCTTCCCAGCTACTGTGCCTTCCCTGCTGTGTGGTACAGCGCCCTCTGAAAGCACGAGCCAGGATAAGCCTCTCCTCCTTATATCTGTCAGACATTGGTCACAGAAATGAGAAAGTAATTTCTTCTCTGTTTCTCTTTCTCCCTTTCCCCCATATTTCTTTCCCTCTTTCCCTTTTTTCCCTCTTTCCATCTTTTTTGGTTTTTCCATCTCTCCCCCCTTTCTCTCCCCTCCCCTTTCTTCTCCTCTCCCCTCCTTTCCTTTCCTTCCCTTTCCTTCTCTATTTCCTTCTTTTCTCTCCTCTCTCTTTCCTCCCCCATTCCTTCTCCTTCCTTCCTTCCTTCCTTCCTTCCTTCCTTCCTTTCTCTCTCTTTCTTTCTTTCTTTCTTTCTTTCTTTCTTTCTTTCTTTCTTTCTTTCTTTCTTCTTTCTCAAACTCTCACTATGTAGTCCTGGTCAGCTTTGAACTCAGTAGTCTTGCTGCCTTAGCCTCCTAAATACTAGTATGAGCCTGGCTGTCACACACTTCTTTTTTTCATTTTTAAATTTATTGCTTTATATATATATATATTAGATATATTATATATATATTTATTATAATATATATATATATATTTGTACAAGACTTATGTTACAAAATTGAATTAGACCCATGCATCCCCTTCCTAACCCCCCCACCCCACCAGATACCCATTTCAGTCGGTTCTTTGTCTTGTTGCGTCTTTTCTGTCGTTGCTGTTGTTGTTGTTCTTTCTGATATGCATCACTCCCAACAAGAAATGTTTACAACTAGGTAATTGGCACTAGCATCCACAGATGAGGGATACCATTCGTTGTTTGTTTTTCTGGGACTGTGTTACTTCACTTAACATAATATCTTCTAGTTCCATTCAATTACCTGTAAAGTTCATGATATTGTCTTTTTTTTTTTCTGCTGCATAGAACTCTATTGTGTAGACATACCACATTTTCTTTATCCACTTGTCAGTTGAGGGGCTTTGGGTTGTTCCAGTGTTTGCTATTGTGAAGATCTGCAATAAACATAGTGGTGCATGTACCTCTGTGGTAAGAAGAGTCTTGGGATCATACCCAGGAGTGGTATGACTGGGTCAGGTGGTAAGCTCATTTTGAGTCTTCCAAGGGTTCCATCTCCACACTGCTTTCCATAATGGCTATACAAGTTTACATTCCCACCAGCAATGGAGAGAGTGTTCCCTTTCCCCACAACCTCTTCAGCACATTGGTATCATTTGTTTTCTTGATCTAGCCAGTCTTATTGGAGTAAGATGATATCTTAAAGTGGTTTTAATTTGCATTTCTTAATTATTAGGGTTTGAACACCTTTTAAGGTGTTTCTCAGCCATCTCTAAGTCCTTACTTGTGAAGTCTCCGTTCATTTTTGCTCAGGCATCTTTGTTTGAGTGATTCATTTGTTTTCTTTCTTCTTTGAGTTTTGGAGTAGTTTTGTATTCTGGAAATCAATGCTTTGTTAGATGTTCAGCGGTGGTAAGGTTCCTCCCACTCTGTGGGTTTCGGTTCACGGCCTGGCATGGTTGTGTGTGTGGGGTGTGGTGGGGTTGTGTGGGTGGGATGCGGTTGGGTTGGGGTATGGCGGGTTTGTGGTTTTGGGAGGTGCGGTGTGTGTAGAGGGAGTAGAGGGTTAGGTATGGTGTTATTTAGTGTTATGGTTAGGATGGTTTTGGGGGGGGTGGTACTGGTTTGTGAGGTTGGGTGGGGTGTGATTTGTTTTTTTTGTTTTTTTGTTTTTTGTTGTGTGTTTGGTTGTATTATTTATTGTTGTTGTTTTTTGGTTTTTGCTTGTTTTTTTTTGTTTTTATTGTATTTGTAGGTTATGTTTATTTGTTTTTAGTTTGTGTATTTGGTATATTTTGTAAGTTTTTGTATGTTTTGTTGTTTGTAGGTTGATTCTTTTACCAGAAGCTTTTGAGTATCATGAGGTCCCATTTGTCATTGTCGACCTTAATACTTGTGTGTAGCTGCTGTCTGTTTAGGAAGTCTTTTTTCCTTTGCTTATGTCTTGTAGTCTGCTGCCAGCTTTTTCTTCTATCACTTTCAGAGTTTGGGTTTAACATTGAGGTCTTTGATCCATCTGGAGTTGAACTTTTGTACCGTGCAAGAGGTAGGAGTTTAATTTCCATTTCTTCTGCAAGTGGTGATTCCAGTTTTGCCAACACCACTTGCTGAAGAAGATGCTTGTTTTTTCCTCCATTGTGTCTTCTTGCCCCCTGTCGAATACTGAGCGGTGGTCACTGAAATTGTATGTGCTCAAGTTTGGATCTTCAGTTTTGTTCCATTGGTCAACAGGTCTGTTTTTGTGCCAGTACCAAGCTGTTTTTATGACTATAGCCCTGTAGTATAGTTTGAAGTCTGGTATAGAGATCCCCCCTGTATTGCTATTTTCACTCAGGGTCTTCTGTTTTTCCAAATGAAATTAAGGACTTTTTTTGTCTGAGCCTGTGAAAAAAACTCTTGGGGATTTTAATTGGGATTGCATTAAATCTGTACAAGAGTTTGGGTAGAATGGACATTTTTACTATATTAATTTTCCTAATCCATGAGCATGGGAGGTTTTTCCATCTTCTGACTTCTTTAATTTCCTTCTTCAGGGGTTTAAAATTTTTGTTGTAGCGATCTTTGGTGTCTTTGGTTAGGTTTGTACCTAGGTATTTTATTGTTTTTGAGACTATTGTGAGTGGGAAGGTCTCTTTGTATTCCTTCTTCAGTTGCTTGCTGTTGGTGTAAAGAAAGGCTACTGATTTTTATAGGTTAATTTTGTATCCTGCCACTTTACTGAAGCTCTTAATAATTTCTAGCAGTTTTTAGCATCCGTTAAGTAAACAATCATATTATCAGCAAAAAGGGAGAGCTTGACTTCCTCTTTTCCAATGAGAACTCCTTTAATTTCCTTTTCTTGTCTTATTACCTGGACGCACACTTCTTAAACTATGTCTCACAAATTTTAGTATTGTGCTTTCATTTTCATTCAGTTCAAATATTTTTTGATTTGCACTTTAAGCTCTTTGAAACTTATTTAATATATATTTTATTTAGAAATATTTGTTTTCTCCCAAGCTTTCATATTATTATCAATTTCTAATTTGATTTTTTGTGCTTATATGATGATATGACATAATATTTTAGTATTTTGAAAATTGTTTAGTTTCTGCTATAACCCAGAATATAGGGAATACTTTATATGCATCTGAAAATAATCTGTAGCCTATAGTTTGGGGCCTGGTGTCAGTGTGGCCAACATTATTTGTTACTATCATTTAGAACTTTTATATATGTGCTGATTTACTAATTTTGTCAGTAATTCAGAGGGGTGTTTAAGTCTCCAACTCTGTTTATAGACTTGTTTACTTTTTTATTTTTGTCATGTTTAGACTTTGTGCTTGAAATTTTTGTTATTACCATAAGCCATTTAGGCTTGTTATTTGGAACTGATCTCACAATGACCTTTAAAAAAAAATTTCTGCTAGTACACCTGGTCTTGAAATCTGTTTTATCTGATGTCAGCGAAGATACTCCAACTTTCTCATGATATTGTTTGAGGGAATAGTCTCTATTATTTTTAATTTTGTTGTTTGATAATTTCATTCATGTATATAATGTATTCTATTTTTATATTCATGTTTCATCTCCTACACTGCTTATAGTTGAGACTTTGAACTTTTTTTTTTAGGTCTGTTCTGATCATATTGGTCTTTTGCTTTTTGCCATCGCATGTCTGTCTAGGTCAGAGGACAGCTTGTAGGAGGTGGTTCTCTCCTTTCACCATGCAAGTCTTGGGGATCTCACTTGGGTTGGCAGCAGGGCCTTTACCCACTGAGGGTGTGGATGTGCCAAGGCACGTGTGTGGAGGCCAGGGGACAGCTTATGAGAGTCGGTAGTGTCCTTCTCTCATGTGGTTCCTGGGGATCTAAGTCAGGTCATCAGGCTCATTTCTTTGTCCACTGAGCTGTCCTGCTGGCCCTGTGTGGCCTTTTGATTGTGGTATTTGGTATATTACCATTCAGCATCATTACCAATACAGTGGACTTGGCTCTGCCTATTTATTCTGTGTTTGCCCCCTCTGCCTGATGCTCCATTTTTCTCCTGGTCTTCCTTAATTTGGATTAATAATATATTTTCTAGGGCTCCATTTTTATTTCTCTATCAGATTTTTAGCCGTATGTTTTAAATTACTATTTTGGGTTTGCCCTAGAGACAGCAGTGTGCACCATTAGTTTCCTGTCTTCTGCTTGCAGTTGATGATGTACCAGTTTACATAAAATATGAGCTCCCCACTCTAGGACAGTTCTACTTATATGGAATTCTTTCTAGACAGAATGTAAATAACACCTGCCTTTTAGGGGTAATGAGCAGGAAGTTTTCTCTTACCAGTACCACAAAATGTGGTTGAATGACTGGTCTTGTGCTGTGACTGGGAAATCTATTTGGCACACCGGATGGCTATCCCATGATAAAGGCATCAGCTCATGAGACTGACTCTGTCAGTTGTGAACCAATGGGGGCACTGGGAAGTGAGAGAAATTCTTTGTTAGCTATGTGTTAAATGCCAAGGAAACAGAGGTCAGGTACTCCTGCTGTGCAGTGTTTAAGAACCAATCTGACCACTTATGCAAGGACGCTTTTGTCATTTTATTTTTGGTGTCATCCTTTTCTTTATTCTTTAGTAATATTTTAAAAGTTCTTTAATTATTATTATTAATTATTATTTTTATTATTATTGGTATTTTTGAGACAGGGTCTCCCTTTTAGTCCCAGCTGGCCTGGAGCATGCTCTGTAGACCAGGCTGGCCTTGAACTCACAGAGATCCTCCTGCCTCTGCCTCCTGAGTGCTGGGATTAAAAAAGGGTGCCACCTAAAGGCAAGTTTTGTGCATTTTATACATCATCATTTCTCAGTCCAATCTAGACTCATCTCCCCTTCCATGCCCCCATCCCACCTGAGTTCATGCATCCTGCCATTCCTGCCCTGTATCTTTTTCTGAGTCTTTTCCAAAGTTTTTCAAAGCAGAGTGTTATTGTCCTTGGGAGAACTTTACTGTTTCAGTTTGTTCCCTGTCCCAGTTCCTCTGCTGTTGTTATTCCCTCCAATCTGCATTGTTTTAACATATGCATATACATATATATATATATATATATATAAAGTCCCACTATACTAAAATTGTATCATCTGTACACAACTGTAAGTTCCATATCCTATTTCAGGATTCAATTTTTCCTTTTTAAAATGTATATTACTCTAAAATATGCCTACAACCCTCCAACCATATACTAAGATTACAAAGTATGAAAATATGTGATGGGTTAATTCTAGAGCCTGTTAAGGGATTTTCATTATAAGAGCACAGTTGCTTTCAGGGAAAGGGGTATATAACATTGGTGTTGCTCAGTTTGCTTTATAACTCAATGCTTGGTGCTAGCATCCACAAATAAGGGATACCATTCGTTGTTTGTTTTTCTGGGATTGTGTTACTTCACTTGCCATAATATCTTCTAGTTCCATCCATTACCTGCAAAGTCATGAGTCATCTTCTTTTTTTTTTTTTTTTTTTTTTTTTTTTTTTTTTTTTTTTTTTCCGGTCTTTTCGAGACAGGGTCTCCCTGTAGCCCCAGCTGTCCTGGAACTCACATTGTAGACCAGGCTGGCCTTGAACTCACAAAGATCCGCCTGCCTCTGCCTCCCAAGTGCTAGGATTAAAGGCGTGCGCCACCACGCCCAGCTGATGTCATCTTTCTTTACTGCTGCACAGAACACCCTTGTGTAGATGTATCACATTTTCTCTATCCACTCATTGGTTGAGGGGCACTTGGGTTGGTTCCATCTCTTCACTATTGTAAAGAGAGCTGCAATGAACATGGCTGTGCATGTATCTCTGCAGTAGGATGAGTCTTGTGGGTATTATTTTTTATTTCATGTTTATTAGTATATTGCCTGTGTATATATAAGTGCTCCTGTGTTGTACAATGCCCATGGGGGTCAGAAGAGGGCATCAGATTTCCTGGAACTAGAGTTACAGATGGTTGTTAGCTGCCATGTGGGTGCTGGGATTCAAACTTGAGTCCTCTACAGGACCAGTCAGTGCTCCTAACTGTGGAGCCATCTCTCTAACCCCTGGTAATACTTTTTTAAAATAATTATTTTACTGATTTTTAAGGAATTTCATACAGTGTATTTGGGTTATATTCAGCCTTCCTCCTCCATCTCCTCTGGGATCCACTCCCACCTTCTACACTCTTAACTTCATGTGGTATATATTTTTAAGGCCTATCAAATTTAATTTGTGTTCCCTAAATGCTCTTGTGTGGGTCCATCTCTTGGAGCATCATATCCTTAAAAAAACCTGACACTCCATCTCCCAACAGATCTCAGTTGCCAATAGTTCCTCATCTGGGACAGGGGCTCCTGGCCCACCTTCCCCACTCCATGTTGGGGTTCTGTCTGGCTTGGGCTTGCGAAGGTCTTGTGTATGCTGTCACAAGCACTGTGTGTTCATATGTGCAACTGCTGTGTTGTGTTTAGAAATCAGTTTCCTTGTATTCATCTAAACCTTTGGCTCTTAGACTCTTTCTGCTCCCTCTTCCACAGTGATTCCTGAGCCTTGGGAAGAAAGGCTATGATACAGGTTTTGGGAGGAGGCCAATTCCCCTACCAGATACCATAAGCTATTAAATAAAAATCTTAATTCCGTGAATAAACATGGAGAAATCAAGCTGATACTAACACTAAAGCTTCAACCCTCCTAGATAGTTTTCACAATACTAAAATGTGTTGCGTATGATTCTGGAAGGGAAAAATAATCACCAACCTTACCTACCTGTGAATCCTGTGAGCTACAATAACATTTGGCCTAGCAAGATATGCCCACTAGTTATGGGAATAACCAAACAGTTTCTGATTGGATTTAAGGCCCACATCACATGATGGAATCCATACCTGGAATTGTTAACCAGGACCAAGTACCCGCGGATAGACAGGTCACAAGCTGCTACTATTATCCTGCTAAATGAGAATAGGATTAGACCAACTATTTTTTTTTTCACTTCTGACACTTTTAGTCTTTTTTTTTAATTTAATTTTTATTGATGGTTTGTGCATTTCGTACATCATTTTCCAATTCAGATCAGGCATATTTCCCTTTCCCTTCCCTCCCAACCCCCCCCACCCCATCCCAAATCATGTATGTCTGCCATAACTGTCCTGCATCTTTCAGGTTTTTTTTTTCCATTTTTTTAGCTATAAGTTGTATATCCATGAGTATAAGCTCCTTCGTGCAAAACCAATCTACAGACTTGTTGTGCCCAAACCCCCACAGTCCCCCATTCCAGTGGGGGGTGGTGACAGGTTGTTTGTTCAATCAAGTTGATCAAATGAGTTCCAGACTACATCGTCTGTAGTTTCACCGTTCACACCCCCCAATTCGCAGCCTCTTATATTCTACCATGCCCCCTCTTCCGCAGGATGTTCCCTAGGCTTAGAAAAGGGGCACAGGGTGATGAGAAGAATTAAAACTGTCCTCTCTCTCTGGAGCTGTTGACTTGGACTTCTGGTCATTTTGGCTGTTTCCTTTCATGGGCTGACAGTTTGTTCAGGAAGTAACCTTTCGAACTCACTAATGAAGCACAAGCAAATAGATATATAGGTATTATGCAAGCACTAATAGTTATGGTATGGTTACTTTGGCATAGACATATATGTTTGGCTGATATGTTAATCCATGAATTACATTTTTACCCCCTGATAAATATACAGGGTCTTACTGTGGCGCTATAACATCTCCTAACCTGTAGAGGATGTAGGGTTGTGGCATCAGCCATGGGTTATTCCTCCAAGGAAGAGACCAATAGCCAATTAGATTTGGGATATACAGGGCACATGGCTGCCTCTGCTGCCACAGTATTTCCATGGGCGGTGATGTAGCTTGTGCTGACGTGGAGTCTTGCTTGACTCAGGAGAGACCCGTATTTGCTTATTGGTTTTAGTGGCCTTTGGTAAACTCTCTGGCATTCCAGAGCAACTCATGTATCACTGCTATCGTGGTCTCAATACATCCCCCCATGTTAACGTCAGGTCTTCGCAGCAGGGTCTTATGCCTCTCCTCCTGCAGGTATCCCAACTTAGGGCAAGGAGCCCTTACCTTTTGTGGGGCCTTGGATCCCCTTGCCAACATCCCCCTGGCTAGAACAATCCATTGGTGATGTCAGAGCTCCTGCATTTAAATACTTTGCCTAAGTGCATAGCCCAAGGACTTTTATATTATATTTGGTTCTGAACCAGAGTATAATCCTTTTCACAGTTCTTATGTCTATTTGTCAATTAAAGAAGGCATTTTTACCCGTTTTATAAGAGATACCTCTATAATATGGTCTCTAATTTACAGTTTGGAGAATGACGTCATCATCGTCATATTTCTTCTGTTCTATGGGGGGGGAGGCAAGAAATCATATCAAAACCTTGTTGCACCTAGAAGGGGTAAGTTTCTTGGCTCATTATAATGAGTTGTTACATGTAGGTCACAGAAGGGTCGAGTGTCTATGCAGATCGAAGGCTTTTCTTCCTTACTAGTGGCTCTAAGATATGTAGACCTATTAATAGATAAGTCATTCTACGTAGGTTGAGTTGCCTGAGGCTTTTCGCCTTGTGTCTGCGATTTAAACGACGGCATCTTATATGCTGTGCTTTCTCAGCCTGTTCATAGTAGGTGTGACATTTTGTCCTGTTGGAAACAATACAAATCTTTTTCCCTGTAGGTTAGTTTTAAGATTTGAATTGCAAGGTGTTTTGACTAAAAGGTGGTTTCCATATAGTCTGTCTGTATCCCCCCTTTTTTTTAACTCCATGAGTCTCCAGAAGACAGTTGTATTAACATAACTACTAGGGTGCTGAATCAAGGCACAGATCATTCAAAATTCACCCATCTTGTTTTGGTGGACTATATTGATTAACTTGGGAAGCAAACTTAATTTTTGCATTAAATCATCTAAAAGAGAATGCTACAAGGTGATACTGTACAACAGAGAAATATAGAACATTTGTATGTGTCAATCCAAAGTTTATGCTCTACACGATTTTGTGTGTAAAACAAATGTGGACAACAGCAGAATTATGTCTACATTTAACTCAGATGCGTTACACGTTTTTATCAGAGCTGTAAAACAATGTTTTTTAATAACTATACACATTTTTACTTTTTTTAAGTCCTAAAACACCATGTATCCTGTAGACAGGTTCTACTGAAACTGAGTACCTTGCTGAAACTCACATCATATTACATTCCTTGATCGACCTATACAAGGGGTGTGTTCGTGTCGCTTCTCCCCACCCATCCCCCTATTCCCATTCACCATTTCAGTCAAGTTGGCATGCAGTCTCTTCTGATGGTGTTTGTTCTTACGTGCCATCCCTTCTCCAGGAGAAATATTGATATCTGGGGTGTTGGTACTAGCATCCAATATGAGGGACTACCATTTGTCGTTTGTTTTTCTGGGACGTGTTACTTCACTAAACATAATGTTTTCTCCAGGCTCCATCCATTTACCTGCAAAGTCGATGATGATGTTGTCCCTCTTACTGCTGCATAGAACTACAATTGTAGATGTACATCCTGTCACCAATACATTTTCTCCATCATCTCGTCGCCTAGTTGAGGGGCACCTGGCTGGTTCCAGCATTTATTCTGCATGATTTGGTAACAGAGCGTTGTCAATAAAACATCAAGCTGTGCACATGTAACTTGCAGAAGTTGTGTTCTTGGTGGGAATATACCCCAGGAGTTGGTATGACTGGGTCAAAGGAAGGCTCATTTTTGAGTCTTTTTTTATTTCATTATGTTATTTATTTTATATTATTTTGATTCTGTGATGTGTATCAATGGACTGTCTGCGTGCAGTTTGTGCACCCGTGTCGTGCAATTTGCTATGCAGACGGGTCCAGATAGAGGGGTCTCGACACATGTCCCCTGGAACTGGAGTTCTCCTGAATTGGATTTCAGAGTGTTCTCGGCCGCCATGTGGGTGCTGGGATCAAACCCGGTCTCTGCTAAGAGCTGGTCAGCACTCTTAACTGCTAGGCGCACCTCTCCAGCCCCTCATTTAGAGTCTTTAAGGGTTCTCCACACGCTTTCCATTATCTATCAAGTTTACATTGCCCACCCAGCAAATCATGAGCGCGATTAGATGTTCCCCGTTTACTGCGCCTGCAACCTCTCCAGGCAGTTTTCGGAGTGTTATCATTCGTGTTCCTGATCCTAACCAGTCTATTGTAGTTGGGAAGTTAAGGTGATATGTCGCCAGAAAGTGGTTAGTTATTGCATTTCTCGTAGTTATCAGAGATGCTTTTGAGAGCGAGTTGCTAAGGTGTTTCTCGTCCATCTCTAATTTCTCCTCTGTGAAATCTCCATTCAATCCCATCTTTTGATGAGTTCATTGTGGTTTTCTTTGCTTCTTGTTTATGGCTGCGTATACTCTGAATAATGCTTGTCAGATGTATCCGCTGTGAAGGTCTCCTCCCACACTGTGGGTTTCCGGTTCACTTCTATGCTCCTTGAGTGACATGAATGTGGATAATTGAGGTACCATTTTGTCAATTGTCGATCTATTTCTTGTGCAGCTGCTGTCGAGTGGAGGATAGGTCTCTCTGTAACACCTATGTCTGAAGTCTGTGCCAAGCTTTCTCTTCATCACCTCCAGGAGTTTGCGGTTCATCGTTGAGGCTCTTTCTTTGCCATTCTCGGAGGCTTTTGTACCTTTTGTACTAGGTGAGAGTGTGAGGCGTTTAATTTCATTTCTATCAAGTTCGGTGATTCGCAGTTTTGCCAACTCCAACCACTTTGCTTGAAGATGCTGGGCTTCCTCCAGTTTGTTCTCTTCTTGGCGCCCCTTGGCAACATATGAGGTGGTTGATATAATTGTGTAGTGACTTCTCACGGTTAGATTCTTAGTTCTTAAGTCTTTGTTCCAGTTGGTATGCATAACATGTCTGTTTTTGTGGCTCTCGGCTATTTACTCCCCAGGCTGGTTTTATCGACTATAGCCCTGTAGATTGATGACCGTTTTGTGATGGTCTGGTTGGTATAGCGATTCCCCCCTGTATTTGCTCTTTTCACTGCAGGGTTCTGCTTGGTTCGGCATTGTTTGGGGCTGCTTTTGTTTTATCCAAATTGAAATTGAGTGACTTTTTTTTCCAAGTCTTTGAAGAAACTTTTGGGGATTATGATTGGGATCGCATTAAATTCTGTACACTAGTTTGGGTTAGGTACTATGGACATTCTTTACCTATATTTCCATGTTTCCATCAATCGATTGAGGCGATGGGAGGTTTGTGTCCACTGCATCTTGCATGTTCTTCCTCGAATGAATCAGTTCCTTTGATCTCTAAGGGGTGTTCTACATATAAGTTTATGTCAGCTGCTTTTGATTTAATAATCTAGGTTTGTTGCCTGTCTTTGGTTTAGGTTATAGGTTCCTTAGGCTATTTTATTGTTTTTATCGCTATCTGTGTGAGTTGGGAAGCTCTCGCCTCTGTAGTCTTCTTCAGTGTGCCTTGTCTTGTTGAGATTGTGAAAATATAGGGCTACTTGATTTTTTAAGGTTATTTCTGTATCCTGCCACTTTCCAAAGCTCTTAATGATTTCAAGGAGTTTTCTGGTTGAGTTATTAGCATCCGTAGGATAGACCAATCATAGTGCATCAGCTAATATAACAGGGGATAGCTTGGATTTGCTCTCTTTTCTCCGCATATAGACTCCTTTAAATTTCCTTCGTTCTTCCTGTCTATTCGCACTTGCAAGAGTTTCCCGCACTTAGTATTGGAGACGGAAGTTCACGAGGTCTAGGCAGCCTTGGGTCCGTCAGTGATTGTTTCTTATCCTTATCATAGACTTGGGAAACTCCTGTCATCTTACCGTTCCCATTGCTTGAGGATTGCGATATTGCCTGTGATCGTGGTCGCTGTATGTATGGCTATGATTACGGTATATTGAGGAATGTATTACCCTCGTAGGCCATCATCCCTCCAGGAAACTTGTATAACATGAAGTAGATGCTGGCTCTTGATTGTGGTCATAAGGCTTGTCTCGTCTATTTATTGATAGATATACATATATATATAATGGTATGGTGTGTGGTTTGTCGCTGCGAGCTCATTTGATTCTGTTTGATTCGATGCTTCTGACACTTGTATATTCGTCTCATGCTTGAGCCATACTCGCTTCGTCACTCTCGGGTATGAATCTCAATCATTGGTGCGCAGTGTGGGTTATGATTTATGTGAGCTCTTGTAAGCATGATGGCTGTCGATCTGCTAGAATAGTCGGCTGAATAAGTGCTCTGATCCATTCACTGGGTTCCAATGCACTTTTGCCCCGTCCCTGGCATCTAAGCTGTCCACACGTTAGAGGAGATGTCCATAAGTATGGGCTCTTAGTTAATCTTCCTGCTTTTGTCTCTTGTCTCCTGTGATTCTTTGTTCCCTGCGGTGTTTGCCTGGGTGAGATACGCGTAATGCTCGCCTTCATAGCAAGGATATTCTGGGGTGAGACAGTCCCTTCCGTTGGACCCATTTGTATCCTCCTCGATTCTCTCATCAGCAGTAGACTCCTTGATGCTCGATCTCACCCCAAGATGCTCTGCGCGCTATTTACGACTGGTTCTACATATAACGCTAGTGTGATATAATTTCTGATTGCGAGCATAACCAGTAACCTCTCTGTAGTGACGTATATCAACACCTCGTGCTTCTGCTCGCTCTGAGTACTCCTAACCTATTCTCCGGAGTCTCGGCGATGCCTGGCAGCATGGTGTCTCTTACCTACACTCTTACTGCTATTGTGCTTCCTGTGTTATGGCCCTCTTAACCGTGTAGGCATCCTGTGTCCTTGAGGATTCCTCCTCCAAGCGGTCCTTCATAATTGAACATGTTTGGATTGATTCCAGGAGATCCTTCACGGAATATATACTCACTCCTTTCTCACGGGTCTTTATGGCATAAAACTTAGTGTTAGAGTGGCGTGGTATATCTTCATAGAGTGCTGTTTTAAAAATCTAATGATTGTACCCGATGATGCATGTTCGTCTGGATCTTCATTGTCGTAGTTTGTGATGTCTTCGCTCTCTCGTTTACGTCACAGATTCTATTTTTATCTGTGGAGTGTTCCATCTCTTTGCAATGTATACTGGGCTACGACGGTCATATCGGTTTATTTCTCGTCACGAACTCATTGCTTTTAGATATTCGGCATTGATTTAATGGTTATGTTTTCTTATTGTCTTCTTGCATTGAGCTCTGTGCTCTGGTGACTGATTTTGTTATTTTCCTTCTCTCTGTTCTCTGCTGTTACTCGTTTTAGGGTCATTTTGGTTGTGATTTCTCGTCACAGTCAGTCTGCTTTAGCTCTGTCGTGTTTTAGAGCGTATCCAGCATTGTGTCGCTTCTGTTTTTGTGTTGAGTATTTATATCTATTCTCGTAGAGCTTCACAACGCAACTTCTCTTAGTGACTTCTTAATAGTCCTCATAGATTGCTGTTGTTGTTGATCAAGATGTTCATCTTCATTAACGCCGGTATGTTCTTATCGCTTTCCCTTTACTTAACTCTTCGCTTGATCGCTACTCCTTATTCACAGGAGTGAGTTTGTTTTGATAGTTCAAGTGTGTCCTTGTCAGTCGACTGTACTGTGTTCTGATTCTGGTGGGTTTCCTTCTCACTGAATTGAGTTAGCACCTGTGGTCTTGAGGTTAAACGAGTTGCATCGTGACAGACTTATATGTCAATATATTAACTCTGGTGTTCTGTGTGAGGTTACTTATCGCTTCTGGTGTCTGTCTCGCCGCTGATTATGGTCAGCTTTAGGGTATGGATGAATGTATCCATTAGTGCCTGAGGTCGACATCCTACCAGAGTGATGAATAATTCTTTTCTCATGGGTGTTGCTGTCTGCGTGAAATATTCAATATGAGTGTCTTCGTTATACGGCTCCATGTTTACTGAATGACAACATTCATGTGGTTGTCACTTAGTCTCTATATTCCTCTCTATTTATCCTAATCGCTGAATCGTTTGTAACTGTAAGCGTCTTCTCCGTCCGATCGTTACGATTATTTGCACATTAGGAGCGCCTAAGGGCACTCTGGGCTCATCACAAGTTCGTATATGCAGTGCGTCGCCAGGTCTGCATGACCACTAGTAGTTGCATGGGCCTTGGGTATCCATGATAGGGTTCTATATAATGATAGTCTGGCTTCAGTTGTGAACCTCGAGTGAACTCATGGAAAAGAGACCTCGATGCTTAGGATGTGCTCGGAGTTAAGTCGGCCTTAGATCTTGATATACATTTTTCTTAATCAGTTGAAAGTTTCCTTGCACCGCCGGTTGATCTTGGTTTGAGTGCACGTAAATATCTTATGATTTGTGAAAATCCTTCAATCGTGCAGACCTTGTCCTCTCCGTAATAATAAGAGTGTAGGTGCCCTCTGTTGTCGTCTCTCTTGTATTTCTTGTTTGAGTGTATTTGTTCTATTGAGAATAGATCAGACCTTGCTTTTCGTTTAGTTTGACATTGTCCTGTAGATTGACCGTTCTCTATGCCGGCACTCATCGTTCACGCCGTTAAGTTCGGGGCCCTCATCCTTGATAATTAGAATGGGTTCTTTGTGTGGGTCTGAAGGCACACATGACAAGATAGAGGCTACGTTATAGAAGGTGTTCTCCTAATATCCTACTATCGTCTTCGGCCTAATGAGCTAGACTGTCTCTTCTGTAACATGATTGGACTGGGAGTCTATTAGCCTCTATCTAATATATCTATAATGGGAAACTTAGATGGTAGTGTTGTTATCTCGCTGTTCATTAATTATGCCATTTATGGGGCATTCTATCGATCTGTTAGCCTCTATTTCTACACGTCTCGTCTCCTGATTTTGCTCCGTATGTCTGTGGCTATGGTTTTATGCCCTATTAGTTTATTTTCCTAGGTGTTTGAGGATATTTTGCTCCTCCTTTGCCCTTTGAATTGTGCTTCAAGTTTTTATATGAAGAGTTGGTTCTCCTAAACATGTTATTCCATTATCACTTGTTTATGTCATATCGGAGAGATTTTTCTCTCTCCTTCAAGTATAGTCGACTGAATTTTTGCTGGGTAATAGTATTTCTGGGTTGGCTATCCGTAGTCCCTTAACACTTGGAATGCTTTGCACCACTGTTCTTCTTCTTTCATGGTTTGAGGCGGAAAGTCAGTTGTATTTCTGATGGGTTTCCCTTTGTATGTGACCTATGTTTTTCTTTTGTAGCCTCAGAATTTTGTCTACTTCGTTGTTGGGGGCGATCTAGCCTTTATTACCCGATACTCTATACCATATAGGTCGTGAAGGGTGTTTCTTTTCTGATCTGTCTGTTTGTGGGTCTCTATGGTGCTTCTTGTATTTGTATGGGTTTGTAATTTTTAGTTTGGGGAAGTTTCAATCTATTATTCTGTTTAGAACGATCATGATCAATACTATTTCTCTTGAGATTCCTTCTCCTTCCTACTCATTCCTATGAATATCGGCGTTTCTGACTCTTCTTCACTAGTTGTCCCATATTTCCTGGTTTGTTCCACGTTTGTGTGTTTTTTTTTAAGTTTTTTCCGTTATTCTTTATTTTGAGCTTTTGAATTGCTCTGTGTTATCTTCAGGACCTGATATTCTTTGTTCTGCTTTCCTGTCCTTCTAGCTTCTGAGGCTTTGTTCCTTTTCCCTTTCTCTGATTGAATGGTGTTGCTAATTCCTTTTTCTTCATCCTGTGTTTTTTTTAGTACTCGATCCATTTCCTTGTTAAGCTTCCTCAATCTCTTCTGTAGCGTTCTCAATCTATTCTTGGTGCTCTTACTTCGCTATGCGTGGCTTCCTTTTTCAGTGTTTCTCTTCCTTCTTTGCGGTAGTTTGTTGTGTTTTCTCTCTCTTTTAGCTCTTTCTGGAGTTTTGTTGGTTTGTATCCTTTAAAGTATCTTTTCTGATGTTTTCATCTGTATTCCTCTAGGTCTTTTGAGTTTTTTTCATTCTCCTCCTTTAGTTCTCTATAAGTCTTTATTTTTTTTCTCCCAGTCAGTTCATTCTCGGAGTTGTATCGAATCTGTTCCTTTAGTTCTTTCTGATGTTGTCATCTGTATCACCTCTAGGTCCTCTTCTTGGAGTTTTTGCATTCTCTCTCTGTTAGTTCTCTGAATTCCTCGTTAATGTTCTTTAATTTCTTCCTATTCTCATATTCTGCAATTATTTCGCTAAGATCTGTTCCTTGGTTCTCGTCGTCCAAGAGGGTTCCCATTGTAGCTGTCTCCTACAGGTTTGGTAGAGCTTCAGGCTTGCGTTGGGGAGGATATAGTCCTGGTGTCTTTCACCCATGGTTGTCCCTTCATCGTGTCCTGGCATGTGGGGCGGTAGTTAACGCCGCTGTTGCGTAGTGGCTTGTTGAGATCAAATAGGTGAGACGGTTTGCTTTCCTCCTCAGGAGAGAGACACTTTTTTTTTTGTTGTTTTTGTTCCCCTTCCTCCTCCTTGTTTATGGAGTATGACTTGTTGCCTTTTTCAATTTCTGTTCTAATTAATATTGGAAGCAAGCACTCCTTTCTTCTTGTTCTGAAGGTTCTCCAAAAGAAAAGGTCCACTTGGATTCTCACCTATGTGTGGTGGGGGGGTTAGCTCTGAATCTTAGCGCCGTGTCCCCGGCGTCAAGCCTGCATCCAAAGGCGCAGCCGCTCCTGGCCGCGCGGACTCTCCGGACTCCCTCTGGCCCAGCGCCCAGGTCCGCCCTCAAGGCCCCACTCCCAAAGCTACCTTCGCCCAAGGCTTCTGGGTATTCCTGCTCAGAAGGCGCAGCCTTTTTTTCTTTTTTTTTTTGAGACAGGGTCTCCCTGTAGCCCCAGCTGTCCTGGAACTCACTCTGTAGACCAGGCTGGCCTTGAACTCACAAAGATCCCCTGCCTCTGCCTCCCAAGTGCTAGGATTAAAGGCGTGCGCCACCACTCCCAGCAGATTAATACATTTCTTAACTCTCACCAGAGAACCTTCTTCATAAAGTAGATAGCAATTAACACAGAGGGTCACAACTGATCAACATGTAGAGAATAACAGCCTACAAAGTTCTCAGTGGTATAGAAGGAGGCCCTATTTCTTAAGAAAAGAAAGTTAATGTTTAATGTGAAACTTGGAAGAGTCTTCACTGATCCCACGATCAATCATGTGGAAGACAGAAGATGTAAATCCGTGGAAGACACATTAGTGTCTCCAGATATTTGTGGTTGTTTAGCCAGAGTCAGAGACAAATAGCAAGTGCTTTCTGTCATGTTTATAGTCTAAATTTTATACATATATGTAAATGGATATATGTATAGATACACATGTTCTTGTTCATATGCAGAACCCAGATTTACACACACATACACATCTTTGCATATGTGATATAAAGGTAAAGGGAGAACTAATTGGAGGGAGGAGGAAGACCAGCAGGATGGGGGAGGACAAAGGAGGACGATGGGATGTAAGCAAAGGACAATGGTTATACGCACAGAAATGTCACAAAGAAACCCATCATTTTGTATGCTTACCAAAAGAATTAATTTGAAAAGTCGATATATGTTAAAATGGTAATTATTTTAAGCCCGGGCCCAAAGATAATTAAGATGAGTAATTCCAAAAGGAGAATTTACATAACACTTTATAACTCTCATAGACCAAATGAGTCTTTTTCCATGTTGATTTTGTTCACTTTCAATTCCAAATGTTCCTGGGCATAGATGGAAAGTGAGGAGATAAGAGTGACTGTGTTGGCTTCATCTGTAGAACTTCAACAGATGCACGAGGCCAGCCTAAATCAGTGTCATAGGATGCTTCAAACAGAATATCTATGAAGATAATTTTAACAGTGCTTCAATTTTTCATCCAGTTTAATCAAAGCAATCATAACAATGTTTTGGTTCCTTCTGTCAAGAGTGAAACCACTGATACAGATGCTGCTGTAACTGGTTAAGAAACTCAACATTGAAGGCTTTTCCCCCTTTTTTTCACAAAAATAAGAATACAAATTTTGGTAGAACACAGTGTTATAGAACAAATAATTTTCCTACTAATTAAGATGTTTATAGACTAGGAATGTACTTGGAGTTGGTTGGTTGCATGCATAATTAATAACTGTTCCCAAACCAGCTGTTTTTTTTTTAAAAAAATCAATTGAATTGGAAGCTGTAGTTATTAAAATTAAGTAATTTTATATACCCAGAAGACCAAAGTACAAAAATTTTGTGTCAAAACTGATTTTCAGCACACAACAATCCTTTCCTACGGCATCATGCATTTTCTCTTTTTGCTGCTCATTATCAATTAGATTTCAAGGCTCTTTAGACTTCTAAGACGCTACTCTGTGATTCAAATGTTCTAAAATGATTTTTATTGTTTTATGCAAAAATCCACCAAGTTTTGGTTCCTTTTGTGCAAAACCACCTGGAGATAGCTAACCAAAATCAAACGAACAGCTCACCCTAAGGCATCAGTTTCTGTCTCTTAGTATATGGCGTTTATGGAGAGCAAAGCCTGTGAGCAGGAAAACTTTTGAGATTTCTTTCTTGTTTTTTAATTTTTTTAAAATTTATTTATGTGTATGAATGTACTGTCTGCATGCAAGTTTGTGCACCCGTGTCGTGCAATGCCGCGGAGGTCAGAAGAGGGTCTCGGATTCCCTGGAACTGGAGTTCTGGAATTGGAGTTTTAGACAGTTCTCGGCCGCCATGTGGGTGCTGGGAATCGAACCCGGGTCCTCTGTAAGAGTGGTCGGCACTCTTTACTGCTAGGCCATCTCTCCAGCCCCGAGATTTATTTCTATAAGAGCAAGAGAGAAGCTGAGGGCATTAAATCATGAAAGCTTCAGTGGTATGCAGTGGCTAACACTTCATTTAGGGGAGGGCTTTGCAGTGTATGAATGGATAGGAAGAACCTGGTAATGAGGCTTATACAGCCTCTGAATAAATTTATCTGCTGTGCTGAGGAGGAATGAAGTACAATCGGTTTGTGATTCTCAGCATCTAAAACTGGTGAACCACATCCAAAGGCTCATTAATAGAGGTAATTTTTTTGACATATTTTGTCAAGAAAAAAATGACTCAGGCAAAAGGAAAGTATCTCTGAGAATATCTGAAGTGAAATATTTACTCATTTCAATGTGAAAGATAATTAAAATTGACAGTATCCTCAAGTTAACTGAAGTTTCTCCAAGTTTACCAGATATCTCAGCACCAGGGGGCAGAATGTTTTCTTAATTAAAAAGTCGTGTCTACAAAGAAGGATTGATTGAAAGAGTGAATGACTTCAAATTTATTAACAACATGTGACTCTGAAAAAATTGTAGGCAATTTTATGGGGGAATATAAAATGATAAGATGAGGTTGAAAAGCCTACATTCTTCAGAAAAATTCAATGATATATTATTCAAGAGTGAAATATCTAAGAGACCATTTAGAATATATAACTATTCATAAAAGAAGTTATTCTGTTTATATTATTTTTAATGTTTGGAGATTATCAGCATAAGGATTATTTGATTTAATGCAAATATTTATTATGGTTAAAATTCATATTTTGAAATTGTTTTTTTTGTATACCATATTGGAATCCATCAATAAAATAAAATAGTCAATATATTTGTTATATACATCTTATTTTTTTATTTTTTTGATTCTGCTTTTACTCTCAAAAGTTCCCCAATTTGGATGGTACATTATTGTCCTTCTTGTTGTTTTTGCCATTAACAGAGCTCACAAGTACTCCGTGGTGCTTCTAGGAGAATGTTGGTAGTCCTGTATTTATTGCTCCTTTTACAGTTGCTTATGGCTGTGTGACTAGAGGTCAAGCCTGAGAGTGAGAGAATAATCTCCCCTCTGTTTTCTGCTGCAGAGATCATGGAAGTGTCTGTCAAATAAAACCTTCTGCCAGGGGTCACCCTCGAGTAGCGATGCCTGGAGTCCAGTTTCCAGGGATGCTGTCTGAGGAATCATTGATGGAGCGGGGTCAAGAAATGTACACATAGATCACTTGCAGTGAAGCCACTGAGATTTTGGGATTATTTATTACAGGAGCAAAACAGAATCTCCCCCAACTAATAAACCTATTTAATTAAATGTATCAGTTGGTTAATTTATTCCTCAATCTGTTCCAGAAGAAGCTGGCACCACTTATAAAGGATAGGATGAAGTAAGAAAATAAGATGCAGCTTCAAAGGGAAAATAGCATCGGGAACTTCGTCAGAAGTAAGGTGTATTGGTTACTTTTCTGTTGCCGTGATAAAACATAACCAAGGCAACTTAGAGAAAGAGGAGTTGACTTGGCTCATGGTTCTAGAGGGATAGGCATCCATCATGGTAGGAGGCAGAAGACAGAGAAAGCAGAGTGCTCACATCTTTAAGTAGGCACAGGAAGCAGAGAAAGACAGATTGGAAATAGGATGAGGTCATATCCTCTCAAAGTCTGCCCTCAGTGACTGCTTACTACAACATGGCCATGCCCCCTAAACCTCTGCAAACAGCGCCAACAACTGGGGCCAGGTGTTCAAATACCTGGAGCCTATGGACGACATTCTTAATTCAAAGTGACACATAAGCTTTATCCCCCAATGCAATTTCTGTGTATTTTCTAGAGTTAGACTTGTGGGATAAATTCTAGAATCTTCTAAGCAGCCGAGATCAATAAGGAAATTAGACCAGAAAGAAGATATCACCAAACTGTGCTTGAAAAAAGCTGGATCAAAACAGGGCACTGTGTCAGATACTGGATCCTTTCTTTTTATATAAATAAGCCAGAGTGTTCCACAGACTCTTACACCAATGTTAGTTCAGTTTAAAAAGAGGACTATGGCTATGTTCAGCTCAGGTAAAATGAGAGGGAGGTTATGGTCAACACAATTTTGATAAATAGCTTTTGATGACCTGGTTCAAGTCAACATGAGCTTTAGGCAACCTGCACCATGAATGCACATTCTTCAATTATTTCAGACATACAAATATTATCATAAAGAATCTTTAAACTTCTTAATTTTTTAGAATTGTGTGTGTGTGTGTACTTGTTAATGTGGGTCTGTGCATGCGTGTGGTTGTAGAGGTCAGAGGTTGACGTTGGGTGCCCTTCCTTGATTGCTCTTCATCCTTTTCTTTTGAGACAGGCTATCTCACTGAACCTGAAGCTCATGGATTTGGCCAATGAGCTTCGGGGATCTTGAAATGTGCTTCTCACTTCTCCAGTGCAAGCATTACAGGTCCATGCCCCTCTGCTGGCCTTTCACATGGGTGCTGGGGATCTGAAGTCAGGTCTTTATGTTTCATAGCAGGTACCTTATTGATTGAATCATCTCCTTAGCTCCCTTACAAAAATTCTTAAGAAAACCAATAGGAAGAAGGTTGCTTGGTTATATTTTCTGGAAAGGCCCTGGAGCAGAATCGGATTTGGTTTCTACCTTCCAGAAGCTTCTCCTCTAATGACAGGGCAGGATATATGAATATGCACGCAGCACAGAGAGAAGTCAACTTGGGAAGACCTGTCCACCCAACATCCCCTGAAGCCTGAGAAAGGGTGTTGGCTATCTTGAGTGATGAGTCATTCTCCAGAACTGTGATTGGCCCTGGTGACTTGTTTTGGCTGTTGTTTAAGGTGTCTGAGTGCTTGGCATAATTATTTCTGAACAGCTTTGTATCTGAGAGCCATCTAAAAGGGCCTGAAGGAAGAACGTGGTGTGGACACTAAGCCACCATGTCAGCTAAACCAGCTGTGTCTGTGGTGGCCATGGGGCTGTGTATGAGCCCAAGAGAAGGAATCTCAGCCAGGGTTGGAAGAAGGCAGTGAACCAATGACCCAATGGCTGGAACATGTTCAAGAGTCTATTTTAGTTTCAGATAAAACCAGAAACAAAGAGCCACTTGGGGAGCCAACCTCCTGAAGATTGATGGTAAAGTATGCATGGCTCTGAGCTCACATATATTTCCCTGCAAGGCAAAGTCTATGCAATGGCAAGCAGGCAAGGACAATCGAGCTCAGGGTCTGCTGAGGTCAGATCCCCTTCTACAAAGTACCCATAAGCATCTCCATCCATCATCTGCCTGTGTCTACCTCTCCTTCCCTGAGATTTACCAAGTACCCAGTTAATGTTTGGTCTTATGCTTGGTGAGGAGCAGGGATGGACAGGAGTGGGTGTAGACCCTGGACTTAGCTCTGAAGGAAATCGATGGTCCATCCAGGGAAGCGCCTGACCCATGTCAGAAATAACTTGAACTTAGGGTCCTGGGATTTCATATGTTGTGCACTGACCAGTCAAAGGAAGGATTATTTTAGTTAAAGGAAAGGCTATTTATTAGTGTACCAGGGACTGAACCCAGGGCCCCACATATGCTAGGTAAGTGCTCTGCTACCAAGCTATATCACCAGCCTTTTTTTCACATTTTATTCTGAGATAGAGTCCTGCTAAGTTGACCAGGCTGGTGTTGAACTCACTCTGCAGCACAGGCAAGCCTTGTCTTTCCTCCTGTCTTAGCCTCCTGACAAACTGGGATGACACGCCTGTACTTCTAGACCTGGCTTTAGAAGCCTTTTCTTGGCTGATCCCAGAGCCATTGCTGGAGAAATCTGTGTGCCAAACTAGGGTCTGGGCTTGTGCTGTGGGGAGTGAGGATGGGCACTGAGAGGGAGCATCTCACCAGTGAAAGGGTCTTATATTGTGCTTAGACGAGAAGTAGAGCCCTGATCTCGGAGGTAGATGCCAGGTACATTTAATGCTGAGAGGACAGATCAGACTCCTAGACCAAGGAGGGGCACTGCATATTCTTCCATCCTTGAAGAGTCCAGAAATCTAGATGGTTAGATGATCCTTTACCTTCAGGTGTTTCCTCATCTAGCCGCCTTTCCTTCCCTCCATCTTTGATTCATGGTTCCTTAACTCTACATCCAACACCTGCTAGTAACTCTGTACCTGGATGTTTTTAAGCTCCTAGTGAGAATGTCAATGTCTGGACTTTGTTAGGGACACCTGGCCCTTTGTGAATGCTAGATGTTCCTATCTCCCGTGGCCCTGAAGAACAGCAAATCACTGTGCCTTGTGTTCATGTTCTCCACCCTGAGTCCATCTGAGAATTGGGACATGAGGACACTCTGCTCATGGAGTGACCAGCTGGAATCATTCTTGGGAATCACATCAGCAATTTATTTGGCAAGGCTGGAAGGTGTGGGAGTCTCATGGTGACTGAGGTACAGCATGGGTCATTTCAGAACACAAGAGCTTGGGTTGGGAGTCAGATATGGGGTTTTCAGAGAGCCATGTAGGAAGAAACCAGCTTCCAGCCCCAGGACCTCAGCTAGAGTGAAAAGAAACAATATAACCACCCCAGAGTTCAGGGCCTGATGCCGATGTGTTGTTATCAGGCTATTTGGAGGAGGACTTCCCGCCATGGCGCCACACTAATGGGTGATCAGAAAGAGGATCACTGGGTACGTAAGTTACACCTCATCTCTCCACAAAGGAGTCACCAGGCCTGCCTGAGAGCTCTCTTCTTCTGGTTTAAGTATCTGTTGAAAGATGTTTTGGGAGAAGAAAGGCCAGAGTCAGTTACGGAGCCACGAAGCCTTCCAGCTTCTGCAACGAACACTCATGCTTTCAATTTGCTAATTTTTTTCTGAACCATCTCTGCCAGCTTTGGGCTGTGAAGAAAGCCTGCTTCATAGATGAATCAGAAGTGATTCTGCCTTGGAGATAGACAGAGGTCACCCAGGATACCTGGGGATGTTGCAAAGGAGGAAGATTAGGCTCTCTGGCTGTTTAGAAGGTTGGCACTTTGAAATGGCCCCTTGGAGATGCTGATTTGATGGTTAATTTTATGTGTCAGCTTAGCCATGGTGACTGACATCTGGTCAAATATTATTCCAGATGCTTCATTTGAGTCAACAGGCTTGAAGTAAAGCAGATTAATCTTCACAGTGTGGGTGAGCCTTATTCTGTTTGTTACAGGCCTTCGGAACAAAGACCATCTTCCCTAAAGCAAGAAGGAATGCTACAGTAGATGGCCTTTGGACTCAAACTGAGACATATTCCTGGGTGTGCAGCTGCTGGTGGTACCCTGCAGATTTTGGATTGGCCAAGCCTCCATGGGTGCTTGAACCAGGCTTTCATTCTGTCTCTCTCATTCATACTCTCTCTCTCTCTCTCTCTCTCTCTCTCTCTCTCTCTCTCTCTCTCTGACACACACACACATACACATACTTGCACACATATACATTTATATGACAGTTGGTTCTGTCTCTTTGAAGAACCCTGACTGCAACAGATGTCAATAACTGAGAAGACCTTGGCATAGTCAGCATTTGCTTATGTAAATTCATGAATTATCCATGAACAAAGAGCATTCTGGAATATCAGGCTCCTATAGATCCACTTTAAGAGTTATAAAGGAATATGGGTGGTCTTTTTTTGGAGATGAGTGGTAAGTGATTGTCATAGATAAATGCTTTTCCCCAGGAAGTTGACAGCTGCAGTGGAGGAAAGTCTGGGAAGATTTGTGCACATGAAGAAGATACTGGCAATTCCAGAACTAGGAAAAGTCACTTGTGGGTTTGATGAAGAAAAATTAGCATGAAAACCAACACGAGCTGAGCAAGAGACAAAGACATCTCTTTGAGATTTTAGAACAGTCCAGCTCTCTTGATCCTGATATTCAAAGTAGCCTGAGATAGCGACATCAACTCATTTTGGTTTATTGTTTTCTACAGCACAAGATACTATCCTTTTAATAATGTAATATTGAAACAGCTTAGTGATGTTGGACAAAAACCTAATTTCATTGCTAGTATTCCAGAGTAGGCATACAATCACTGTTTGCTCCATCGACCCTAGGTATAGAGGACTTGATACTGACCTCGAGCATTTCTTGCTTGGTTATCTTTCAGGGCCTCCTAAGAGCTAATGTGGTGTTCCTTGATCTCAGTCCTTTTCACCTATTCTCACATTCATAAAACTGAATAGTGGGTGATGCCTTCATAGCTGCTTGCTGTACTTGTAGCATTTTCTCTTTTTCATCTGGCTTCTGACTCAGCATTTGACAACACAGGGACCACCAGAAAGGCCTTTGAAGATGGGCTGCTCATCTCTGCAGGTTAGCTGGAGCCGGTGATGGCCTCCTTGTCAACAGAAGACAGAATGTTGTGTGCGTGTGTGCGTGAGGGTACATGTGCATGTGTGTGCATGTGGGTGCAGAGGCCAGAGGTCCATCTTACGTGCCTTTCCTCAGGAACCATCCACCTTAGTTACTGAGACAGGGTTTCTTAGTGTCCTGAAAGTTGACCAGGGTGGATGGTAGTGGAAAGTAGACCAGCTTGGATGGCAGTGGAAAGTAGACCAGGGTGAATGGTAGTGGAAATTAGAGCAGGGTGGTTGGGAGTGGAAAGTAGTCCAGGGTGGATGGTAGTGGAAAGTAGACTAGGGTGGATGGCAGTGGAAAGTAGACCAGGGTGGATGGTAGTGGAAAGTAGACCAGGGTGGATGGTAGTGGAAAGTAGACCAGGGTGGCTGGCCAATGACCCCATGGATTCAACTGTCTCTGCCTCCCCAGTGTTGGGATTACAGGCAAATGCTGTTCTGCCCAGCTGTTTATGTGGGTGCTGGAGATTGAACTCAGATCTTCATGCTTGCACAGCAAGCACTGAGCCATCTCTGCAGCTCCAGAAATCTGGAATATTGACAATGCATGGCCTACAGAGGCAAAGAAGTTTTAAAACATCACTTAAAATTTCTGGAGATTGAGTACGTACGGAGGGCATGTTTGACAGGCTGAAGTCCACTGCTGGAGGAGTCCACTGCCAGAGAAGTCCACTGCTGGAGGAGTCCACTGCCAGAGAAGTCCACTGCTGGAGGAGTCATAGCAAAAATGTAGAGGGTGAGGCCTGCCAGTGTATGGCACTGACTGCTTCTAACTGCACTGGAAAAAAATTAACTGTCTCAGGTTCATGTCATGATCAGAGAACCTGAGTTCTTTTGTAACCACTTTATAGCTTAATGTTTCAAAACCATTGCTCATAAAGTTGTAAACAATAGCACAGTATGATTAATAAGTATACTAACTCTCATGTGAATGTAAGGACTTTGCTTAAGAAAGAGCTGGAAACACAGAATCAGAGTGGGAACATGCTGGGTAGATTTAGCTGAACTGGAGCACTGTGACCCCTTCTCTGAGTCTCTCCATTCCACTTTTAGCTTGGAACCATATTTTGCCACTACTTTCTTGCAAGAACTCCCTTCTACCTGATTGAGAACTGTCGTAGTTTGTCTTCCATTGCTGTGACAAAACACTCAGACCAACACCAACTTGGGGAGGAAAGGGTTTATTCAGCTTACATCTCCTGGGTCACAGTCCTCAGGGAGCCCAAGGTAGGAACTCAGGGCAGGAACCTGGAGGCAGGAGCTGAAGCACAGGTCATGGAGGAACGCTGCTTACTGGCTTGCTCCCCTGGCTCATGCCCAGCCTGCCCTCTTATACGGTACACAACCACCTGCCCAGGGTGGCACTACTCATTGTGGGCTGGGCCCTCCCACACTGCTGGACCATCAAGACAATACTCCACAGATGTGGCCACAGGCCAATCCAATGGAGCCAATTCCCCAACTGAGGCTCCCTCAACCCAGGTGTGTCAAGTTGACACTAAAGCTATCCAGCACAAGAACCTTCTAAGACTATGCTAAATCCTCTTAGGATATGTTCTTACCATTCTTCATTGCCCCTCATTGCCTCCAGATTCCTGACTAAGGTCCTAGCATGCTCTTGAGGGATAAGAATGAAGTGAGGGGCTGGAGAGATGGCCTAGCAGTTAAGAGCACCGACCGCTCTTGCAGAGGACCCGGGTTCGATCCCCAGCACCCACATGGCAGCTGAGAACCGTCTTTGACTCCAGTTCCAGGGGAATTCTGACACCTTCTTCTGACCTCCGTGGCATTTGCACGACACGGTGCACAAACTTGCATGTGGACAGTACATTCATACACATGGAAAAAAAAAAAGAATGAAGTGAACCAAAGCATTCATATCAGAAGAAGTACAATGAGACAGATCAGGGAGGGAGCCATACAAGGCTCGATTGGATCAAAGTCATCAAGATGCATATCCTTACCGGAGACTCTCACCTCAAGCTGTCGGCTTGAGTAGTTAGAGTGTACTCTAGCTATTTGCTTTCTCTTTGTTTTAAAACTGGACTCAGTGGTGACTTGCATTCCATTAAACTGAGTTGTCAAAACTTCCTTTGTATACTGCAGATAAAATAGCCAAAAGGCTTAAAAAGGATAAGAGGTTTGCAGTGAGGAGTAGAGCTGGGCCTTGAGCCTCCTCAGTTCTCTGACTTCAAATCCATGCTCTTTTAAAATATAATAGTATATTTCCTTGCATTGTTGGTTGATATGTGACATGTGACTGATACAAGCTCCTATGGTTTGTTCTGGATCTGTCTGGAGGAGACCCGAAGAGTAATAACACCACATGGAAAGAAAAGCAAAGTTCTTTATGTCCTGCAAGCATATAGCCATCTTTTGTCATCTAGAAGGAGCCGTGGCCATCCACGGCCAGTTCTGGATTTTGACCTTGTGGCCTGACTGAGCAACATCTGCCAGGAGAATGTGGATGGACTCCCTTCAGTTTAGGGATCTGAAGATCGTTAGCGAGAAGGGTCTGGTAATCACTGCTTCAATTCTGACTGGTGGGCCCTGAAGCCCGAGGGCCTTGATCAGGTGTCGGGAAAGCTGTGGTTAAAGAAGCCAGAGGAACAGCTGTCTTGATCTTTAGTTTTGATTCAGCATGACAGTTTGAGGGTAAGTAAAATAAAATAAAATAAAACAACATATAAAACACATACATATATGGAGGGAGAGAAAGAAGGAGGAGAAAAAGAAGGAGAAGAAGATGGGGAGGAAGAAGAGTGGAAGCAGGGAGGATGAAGAGAGAGAAGTGAGGAAGGAGCAGGAAGATTCAGTGTGTGTGTGGCATAAAGAGTAATCACTGAGATTGTTCTGGGTTAGGACAGGGACAAAGCAAACATTTCCTCCATTTCCTCTGGTACAAGAGGGGCATATAATCATTTTGCTATGTTGTAGCATTTTGAGTTACATAATAACTAAAAGCAGATAAAGATCCAGCCAGACAACAGCACATGGACACCATGCTCATAAAAGCCCTTAGCCAGTCCGAGGGCTTGGCTGCCAACCTACTTTGGGGTGATAGAGGTGGATAGAGCCAGGCCTGAGGAGCCCTCCAAGAGCCCCAGGAGGCAGTGCTGGGGGAACAGCAAGGAAGGCCAGCCCTGGCCGCCAAGAACAGCAGGTTGCAATGCTTAATGTCCACAGTCATGCCAGTGTGCTTAGGAACTGTTGTTATTTTTATGAGAAAAATGCAGAAAGGCTAATCTGTCTATTTATGTCTGTCTGGAAACACGCAATTACTGAAGGGTTGCTCTGCGGCCAGGATCCAGTTGGGGCTCTTCCTTTCCCATGATGTCTTGGGAGACTGGGCTCAGTGGTCCAGCTCAACTCTACACAGGAGCCTGCCCAGGGCTTTGAGCACCAGTGGGGTAGAAAGACACACAGAGGACTAAGATCATTAGGTTAAATGTTTTTATCTATTTTAGTTTTTGGCAAGAAATAATATTAGGATACTTCACTGAGTCTATTGCTGCTGTGAAATATAGAACTGTCTATCTACCATCATCCATCCATCCATCCATCCATCCATCCATTCACCATCTATCTACCATCTATCATCCATTCTTCTAGCCATTCACTTATCCATCCACCATTCATCTGTCCTCCATCCCTTCTTACCTCCTTCACTCCCTCCATCCACCATCCACCATCCATCATCCATCCATCCATCCTTTGAGTAAGTATGCCAGGCACTCTGGGCTCCAGAGACACAAAGGTAATTAGGACAGTGTCTTTCTACCTTGAGAGATTGAAGGTATTCGGGAATTGTAGAAATCCTAGTCATGAAACACTGTCACACCATAGTAGCCTCAACAGCCTCTTCATAGGCACTGGATAAAAGAAAGGTGCTGGGAAGCAAGAAGTAGCCCCGAAACTAGGTGATTCTTGATCTCGGTTCTGAAAACAGATAATTGTTGTCAGATAGGATAAGATAAGTGCTGCCATTTCTCCAGACATAGCAAGATGCTCAAGTTGGGTCTATCTGTTCTGAATACATCTTGAATTCTTGAGTCCTTGATTTGTAGGGGTACCATAGCAAGGGTGGTATCTTGTCTTTTCATAGACTCTCTTCTTTGCCTAAAAGTTACTACTTCCATGTCCTCTCTTGGTCCCCCCCCCCCCGAATTCCACCATGGTTCTGTGTGGATCTGTCTGCTTCAGTTGCTCCTGTTAAGCCTTCAGACTTTTTGAAGCCATGTGCATTGCCCTCCTGGGGGTGGGGCTTAGTGGCAGAGGTGCTGAGTAGCAAGAAGACCCTTTGAATACAGCTGTATAGAAGTATGTGTTAAGGAACTGTGTGTGACAAGGTTGATGTTCCTGTGGGAAGATGTAGGCTGGGAAGGTGGTAATATTTTGGAAAGGTATGAAGCTGGTTTAGGTTTACTGATGGGAAAAGGAAGGTGGTAGGCATGCTACCCACCTCCTTTCACCCTCATTCTGAGATGTCTTGCCCAGTCACAGGAAGCAAAGCTGGACAAAGTCAGGAAACACTAGGCCTTCTATATCCTAGGGGTTGCTAAACCTGTACTTCTGTGCTTTCCTTAAGCTTTGGAGGAATTTCTTTTTTATAATATCATTCCTTGGACTCTTAGAAATAGGAACTAGATGCAGTCCTTTCTGTTGTTGTTGTTATTGTTTCCAGTATGCATCACTCCCAACTGCTTGGACAAAAGCTCAAGGGGCCATGCACAAGAAATACTTACAACTAGGTAATTGGCACTAGCATCCACAGATGAGGGATACCATTCTTCGTTTGTTTTTCTGGGACTGTGTTACTTCACTCAGCATGATGTCCTCTAGCTCCAGCCATTTTCCTGCAAAGCTCATGATGTCATCTTTCTTTACTGCTGCATAGAACTCCATTGTGTAGATGTACCACATTTTCTCTATCCACTCATCACTTGAGGGGCATTTGGGTTGGTTCCAGCTCCTTGCTATTGTGAAGAGAGCTGAAATAAATACGGCCGTGCATGTACCTATGCGGTGGGGTGAGTCTTGGGGGGTACATGCCTAGGAGTGGTATGGCTGGGTCGGGTGGCAAGTTCATTCCAAGTCTTCCAAGGGTTCTCCACGCTGCTTTCCATAGTGGCTGTACGAGTTTACATTCCCACCAGCAGTGGATGAGTGTTCCCCTTTCCCCACGACCTCTCCAGCACTTGGTATCATTTGTTTTCTTGATCCTAGCCAGTCTTATTGGAGTGAGATGATACCTTAAGGTGGTTTTAATTTGCATTTCCTTAATGATTAGTGATGTTGACCACTTCTTAAGGTGTTTCTCAGCCATCTCTAATTCCTCACTTGTGAAGTCTCTGTTCAGCTCTTTGCTCCATCTATTGAGTGGGTCATTTGTTTTCTTTCTTCTTTGTTTTTTGAATAGTTTATATATTCTGGAAATCAATGCTTTGTCAGATGTTTCTCTGGTGAAGGTTTCCTCCCACTCTGTGGGATTTCTCTTCACTTCCTTGATTGTTTCTTTTGATGTACAGAAGCTTTTGAGTTTAATGAGGTCCCACAACAACAACAACAACAATAACAACAACAACAACAACAACAGCAGAAAGAACTGCATCAAAGAACTGACTGAAACAGTGAACTTCTGCTCAAAACAGTCAACTTCCACATGGCGAATATCGAGAAAGAGATGAAAAGCATGTTTGGCAGAATACATGAGCTCTGGTAGGGTGGCGGCATAGGCTGGGGAACACAGGTCTAGATTTGATAATTTTGTACAAAATATATATTAAAAAATAAATAAAAAAAGAAATAGGAACTAGATGGTTCTCACAGGGGCTGCTGGGTAACGGAAGTCACGGTGGGCGGCTCCATCTTGCTGCCAGAGTCCACGCGTGGAGGAGGCTCCTGCTGTGGGTAGCTGTCGCCATGGGTCGTCGCCCTGCTCGCTGCTACCGATACTGTAAGAACAAGCCTTACCCCAAGTCTCGCTTCTGTAGAGGGGTCCCCGATGTGAAGATCCGCAACTTTGACCTGGGTCGGAAGAAGGCGAAGGTGGACGAGTTCCGGCTCTGAGGCCACATGGTGTCCGACGAGTGTGAGCAGCTTTCGTTCGAAGCGCTGAAGGCCGCCCGCGTCTGCACCAACAGGTACATGGTGAAGAGCTGCGGCAAGGAAGGCTTTCACATCCGGGTGCGGGTGCACCTGTTCCACGTCCTCTGCATCAACAAGATGCTGTCCTGCGCAGGCGCGGACAGGCTCCAGACGGGGATGCGGGGCGCCTTCGGAAAGCCTCAAGGCACCGTGGCCAGAGTCCACATCGGCCAGGTCGTCATGTCAATCCGCACCAAGCTGCAGAACAAGGAACACGTGATCGAAGCCCTCCGCCGAGCCAAGTTCAAGTTCCCGGGCCGCCAGAAGATCCACATCTCCAAGAAGTGGGGCTTTTACCAAATTCAACGCTGATGAATTGAAGACAAGGTGGCGGCGAAGCGCCTCATCCCGGATGGTTGTGGTGTCAAGTACATCCCAGAACGCGGTCCTTTGAACAACTGGCGAGCTCTGCATTCCTGAGGACTTTGCTGGCAGAAGAGACGTACTAATGACGTTTATATTTTGAAAATGTTGATTCAGTTATTATAGGATTTTAGTTTACATATATAGAGTGCTTTGGTGGAAAATGATACTTGACTGCTTAAAGAAGAAAACTGCATATCATAGAGAACTATTGGTTTTTTGATCCATCTACTTTAAATTTATGGCATATACTGAGATATGGTAAATGTTTTGTTTAGTAAAGTTGTAAATTATACTATCTTGTATTAAGAGTGGCTAGAGAAAATCCAAGATGTGTATGAAAAATCTTTGAAAAACCAAACAGATGGAAATATTTCAACTAGAGCTTCATTGAAACTAGCATGATTCTAAATTTGTCTGTTTATGGATGTGATGTCAGTTTTAGAATTACCTATAACCACTGATTATCAGTAGAGCAATTGGGTGTACTGGAAAAGGATTTTGTAGACAAGCCTTACATTGTCTCACATCCAGGAGACAACATTTAATCTTTTCTTTATCATAGAAAGGTCATAGGTGACAGTAGAGTTCATATTGTTTGTATTTGGGTCCCAGTAGAAACAATAGAAAAAAGAAAATGACACTAAGTCATCTATCTGAGGGGCCTTGGAGAGCACTTGTAATCTGTTGCTGTTTGCCCTATGTTAGAGTTACATTGATCACAGGGTGATTTTTATTTTGGAAACGACATAACCTAAAATTACTGGGTTTGTATTGTGGTGATCCTGTTCCTATGTCCTTTGATTTAGATACTTGGATGCGTTTTTATGCTTGGTTGCTGTTTTGAGCTCTAACTATTCATGTTATAGATGAGGTTGAAGAAGATAATTCTTAACAAATAATGATGTAAGTGTATTAAAGGGCTCTCCACCATAAAAGTACTTTTTGATGTTTTACTTGATGTTTTGAAAACCGTTGAAGGTGCCTAGGAAATTAAGTCATTTGTAATTAATAAACATAGAGTTTAGCCAGAAAAAAAAAAAAAAGAAATAGGAACTAATGGTTCTAGTGGGGGATGTCTTATAATGGATTGATCTAATTTGTTGATAGCGTGGAACTGTGATTGGGGGGGGTGGGCAGACATTGGCTAAGGAGACTAATAGGCTCTCCAGCTGGGGCCAGCTGGGCTGCAACTATTAGTGTTAGGCCTGGCTCTTTCCAGTCAACCACAGCCTAATCCATGGGCTGGCAGAGGCTGTGTGTTGTTCAGAGCACAGATGCTTTGTGATGTTATCCTGATGTCCTCTGTTGATGTGCTTGGTGTGATGTTGGTGTTAAGAGACTGTAAGACAGAGCCACAGAACCAGGAGATACCAGGGTAGGCTTGCTGTTGGGCATGGGGTGGTCAGATGGCCTTCCTTACCTCGGGCCTCATTCTCCTCTCTGAAAAGTGATGCAGTGAGGCTGGACGTTCCTTCAGGTTCTTTGTAACTCTATGGTTATTAGGCTGTAAACTTCTGGGGAGTGGATGGTTCACATAGCAATGCGAGGGCTGATGCCAAGGTGATGACTGACAGGGAGAGAAGGGCTTGGTCACTGCTTACTCTGTTTAGCCTTCTGGAAATCTAGTGTTAATGTGGCCCACAGGCTCAGAGACTGAGAAGGTTTGGCTGGGGATTACATGGGCAGGGAAAGAGCACAATAAGGAGAAACATGGCACCCTGAGCACTCTCTGGTGGACATAAAACAATTTATTTGTGGAGCTGGGGTTACTCAAGAAATTGATGTAGACATGTGCTCTCTCTGGTTATCTCTTAGATCCTTGAGTGTGGACACTCTGCAGGTGATGTGCCACCAGCCCATGCCAAGTCAGGATCATAGATATTTCCATCTTTGGGAGCCTAGGGTGGGCAATACATGTTGTACTCATCATGGAGATATAGAAGCCACTGGATTTGGGGGATGAGAGTGAGCCAAGATCCCAGCTGCAGGTTGGGGGCAGGTTGGGGCTGTAATTTTAACATCTGTTTTCTTTCCTTAGTGCTCCATAGCGTAGAAGTTCTTTCTGGTCCTTTGCCTCTTGTTCTGTGTATCCTCCCCAGGATTAGAGATTAAACCCAGAGCTAGGAAAGGACTCTGCCAGTTAGCTACATCTACAGCCTTGTGGATTTATTTATTTATTTATTTATTTATTTATTTATTTATTTATTTATTTATGTGTGTGTGTGTGTGTACATGCCATGGTATGCATGTGAAGGTCAGAGGACAACTTGTGGAATTGGTTTTCTTCTACTGAGTGTATCCCAGAGATCAAACTTAGGCTATCGGCTGGCAAGCACGTTTAACCACAGAGCCATCTCCACAGCTCCCTTTCTGCATTTTAATCTGCACTTCTAATTCTTTTGTCCCGAATTTTGACCCCTGTGCTGCTTCCTTCTCCTGGGGAGCCCCCTTCCCCCTGCTCAGATATATGCTATTCTCAAGGTGTCTTATTTCTGTGATTCCTCAGGCCTCAGCAGCTCACACCTCTCCTTCAGGCTCACCTTTCAGCACTTGGGAGGACATCTCCTTCCTGGGCCTGTGAATTCCTTGTCTCTGTTCTTAAACATCTTGGTATCCTAGAATGAGCCAATGCCTAGAGAATCTGATGAATAAACCACTGAATGCACCTGTCCTGGCCACATGCATTGGTGCTTCTGCTCTTGTCTTCTCCAGCCTTGGCCCTAGTAACATTTCCAACTACAGTCTGATGTCACGCCCTAGCTCATCCCCCTGGAAACAGATCCTGAGCTCCTCTGCATAAATAAATGGACCCCTGAATTCTGCAAGGCAAGTGTGAATACTGTGTTTGGGTGAATGGGCTTGGGAGTCACAGAGACCAGTTGTCTTCTTGACTTGGGCCCTACATGTGTATGCTAGCAGTGGCCTGAATGGACACATCCACTGTCTGGACCTGTGTCTCCTGGGGGCCTGAGAATGAAGGACAGACTGCATGTAGGATGAGAGCTTCTAGACAATTCTGGATAAACAGCAGGGAGCCTTGACCTTCTGATGTACTGAAAGTTTTATTAATAGTTAAATTTCCTTCTCCTTCTCCTTCTCCTCCTCCTCCTCCTCCTCCTCCTCCTCCTCCTCCTCCTTCTCCTCCTCCTCCTTCTCCTCCTTCTCCTTTTCCTCTTCCTCCTCCTCCTCCTCCTCCTCCTCCTTCTTTTCCTCCTCCTCCTCCTCCTCCTCCTCCTCCTCCTCCTCCTCTTCCTCTCTTCCTTCTTGTTATTGGTTTTGGAGATTGAAGTGACGGCCTCCTTGTGTGCTAGGCAAGCACTCTATCACTGAATTGTATTGTTAACCCACAGCCTCATGTTTACCAAACAGTAGTTGTTGAGCACCAACCATGGGCCAAACCCATGCCAAGACTTTGTTTACATTTGCATGTTTTAATCTTTACAAGGGCCCTTATTATGGGCTAATATTGTTCCCACATTACAGAAGAAACTGAAGCTTGGGGTTAACAAAGAAATCTGATGTTGACTTTGAACTTTGTCCTTTTGGCTGGGGTTTGAGCCCAGGGATTTGTGCATGTTATGCAAGTGCTTTTCTACTGAGCTGCACCCAAACCCCTGACTGTGAGCTTTTAACTATTTTGCACATTATACCTCAGTGGCTGCCCCAAGATTATGATGCCTGGAGCAGGAACCTGAGGCATGAGTGATGACTGGCTTTGTGGTGAAGTCTTGGCACTCAGAGGCAAGTGGATATCTTCACTTTCAAACAGTTGGAGGTATTCGAGAAGTCTGGAGGTGAAGTGTATATGTATATGTATGTGTCTATGTCTATGTCTCTATAGATAAACAAACTATATATATTCAAAGTATATATATATATTATATATATGTACATACTTTGGATGGAGCCAGGGTGTAGATGCAGGAGGCTGGGCCTCATAGAGATTTGATTTGCAGGGGGCTGAAGACTTTTTATTTAATCAGCATTCTTAGATGGAGAGCCAACACTGGAATTAAAGGGCCTCTCTGTCCTGCATTTTGAGCACACTTGGGCCGGGGCGTCAGTATCCAGCTTTGGATTCTCTCTCCTTGGGGGATAGTCAGAAGCCCAACATTTTTGCTGTCCCAGGGAAGCTAAGCATTCCTGATATGAAAATCCAAAACTTAAATGGTCCAGAATCTGGGACTTTCTGAGCATCAACATGGTGCCAGGAGTGGAAAATTTCACATCTGACTTCATGTGATGGGTTCCACTCAAGCATTACTGTAGCAGAAATAATGCATAATGGGCTGGAGGGAAGGCTCAGTGGGTATGAACACTTGGACACTTGATGCTCCTCCAGAGATCTCAAGTTCGGTTCCCATGCTGGGAGGCTCCTGTAATGCCCACTACACAGGACTTGATGTCCTCTTTTGGCTTCTGAGGGCACTGCACACAGGCGGCATGCATACACACAAAGGGATATACATAAATAAAAATAAATCTTAAAAAGGATATCATAAAATTATCTGTGTGTATACAAAACAAGTAAATGTTATGTTTAGATTCAGATCTTTTGCTAAGATCTCATTCTATCTATCTATCTATATCTATCTATCTATCTATCTATCTCTATCTATCTTCTGTCTAATCTATCACCTATATCTATCTTTTCCTATGTTGTAAGTCTAAGATCTGGAAAAAATCTGAAATCTGAAACAGTTCTGGATCTAAGCAATTTTTTTTGGACTTTTTGAAACAGGGTCTTTATGTAGCCCTAGCTGGCTTGGAACTCACTATGTAGACTAGGCTGGCCTTGAACTCACAGAGATCCTCCTGCCTCTGCCTCCCGAGTGCTGGAATGAAAGTTCTGTGCCACCATGCCTGGAGATTTAAGCATTTTGAATAAAGGACTCTCAATCTGTTTTTTCATAATCTCTGTCTCTCTCTCTCTCTGTCTCTCTCTCTCTCTCTCTCTCTCTCTCTCTCTCTCTCTCGTGTGTGTGTGTGTGTGTGTGTGTGTGTGTGTGTGTGTGTGTGTGTAGGGTATACGCATGTTCTGTGTGGTGCATGTTGAGGCCAGAGGTCAACATGGAGTGTCTTACTCCATTACCCTCCACCTTATTTTTTTGAGACAGGGTCCTGTCTGAGTCTGGAGCTCACTCAGCCCCCACTCTTCCCTGCCATGCTTGCAACCACTGTGCCTGGCTATCTACATGGGCATTGGGGATCCTCATGCTTATTCGGCAGGCACTTTACCCACTGAGCCATCCCCCAAGTCCTCTTGATTATACTTTTATCAGTGTCATAATTTTTATTATAGCAGCTCCTGGACCTTCCTTAGTTCTGCTTCTGGGTTGTGACCTGAGGCTGTAATGATAACATTTGGGCAGCCTTCCTGAAGACAAGAGCCATTTCCACAGTCAGCACTTTGAAAGATCCCTTCTGTTTGGTGTCAGGCATGTGTCGAGAACAGGAGAGAGGCAGAGAAGCAGCAGGCATGAGCACTTTGGGCCTGGGTCTTGAAGCTTTACTCCACCACTCACTAACTCCCAGAGCCTCATTTACTTCACCTATACATGGAAATTCTTTCCTCTTTTTGTCTTTTTGAGGCAGGGTCTCTCTTTAGTCCCAGCTGGCCTGCAGCTCACTCTGTAGACCAAGCTGGTCTTGAACTCACAGAGATCTACCTGCCTCTGTCTCCCGAGTGCTGAGATTAAAGGCCACCATGCCCACCAATTCTTTCTTAAAGGGTGTTACTGGGTTTCAACAGTGGCACATTCTTGGTGTTTAGCTGTAACCCACAGCTCTGGTTATAGTCTCAATGTCTCTCCGTGTCCTGGTCTGTTAAAGAGACATCATTCTGAAGCATCAGGACACTATCTCCCATATGGGTCCTAGTTTTCCCTTCCAGAAGCAGATGTTTATGACGAGCACAAGGATGCAGAACGTACTCTGTGTGTTCACTGGAAGGTGTAGCTTGTGTTGAACACTTGTGTAAAGAAGAAGGGCACTTGTGCATCGGTCACAGAGCCATCACACAGCACCAGCTGGATGCAGTGTTGAAAAGCCCACACTTTGTACAAGGAGAGAAAAAAAGAGTTGGACATAGCACAGTTTGCCTAATAACTCTTCTGATCTGGGGGTTGTTATTAGTTATGTATTGTTTTTTCCTTTAGAGAGGAAAGACACAGACGGTGCCAGAGCTCTGTCATGGGCAGGCAGAGATTTATGGCCCTCTACGTGTTTTGGGTTTCCTCCTGTCCTCGTGAAGCCTCTGAGAGGAGTATGGGGCTTACCAAGCTGCCCACAGCTGGAGGGTTTGGGAAAGAAGGTGATGCTTTTAGCTCTGGGGTACGTGCAGAGCAAGAGGCTCGGACCCTCTTCCCCCAAGCTTATTGAAATTTCTACTGTCCAGCTGTCAGGCCCTAAGCAGCCACCATTGTGTCCTTGGTGAGTCACTCCCCGCAAGCCTCCCTCTGGAAACTCTGGATACAGTGGGTTCCAGGGCCACGTTCAACGTTATTTCCAGCGGTAAAACATTTGGTGTTTGTCTCATGCTTTCTTCAAATCCCTGGCTCCTTAGTGGAAACTGCCTTCCACAGTGGGGGTAGGGATGGGTTTTCCTCTCTCTCTTTCTTCAAATCCCTGGCTCCCAAGCACAGAAAGACCAGGAGATCTTTGAGGGCCAGGCTCAGTGCTTTGTAGGACATACCAGGGTCCTACCCCTGCCCCAGGAGTTCTTGCCACCTCTAGGGAGGCTTTGGGGTTCACACAACCTAGGAGGAGACTGAGGGCTGACACCCCAGTGCACACCCAGATTTGCCTTCTGCTGTCCCACTGAGGCCCCTCCCTCCTGTTTTTTCCTCCGCTTTCCTTCCCTGACCCCTAGCAGAGGGGAGGGCCTCTGTCACTGATACTTCCAGATGCTGGATCAACTGTCATAATCCCCAGGCAATTTTTGGGTCAGGGGCCCTCTACCTCAAGTTTCCCATAAGCCTGAAGATTCTTTTTTTTTTTTTTTTTTTTGGTTCTTTTGTCTTTTTTGAGACAGGAAGGTCTCCCTGTAGCCCCAGCTGTCCTGGAACTAGCTCTGTAGATCAGGCTGGCCTTGAACTCACAAAGATCTGCCTGCCTCTGCCTCCCAAGTGCTAGGATTAAAGGTGTGCACAACCACGCCCGGCATAAGCCTGAAGATTCTTAAGGATATGCCCAATGGGGCCTGGCCTCTCCTTTGCCTTTGAAATGCTAAGATGGAGTCTTGGGAGAGAGAATGGGAAGACCTGGTCCCCAGGGATAGGCGGGGAGGTGACCGCCTGTTCTGTTGGTTGATTGGACATGTGGAAAGTTCTTTCTTCAAGTAAGATGTCTCAGCTCAGGAAGGGTCTGCCAATGACTCTCATTCTCTCTGCAGAGATCGCAAACAAATATGATCACTTGATGTATCCAAGCTAGAACATTTGTTCCCCCACGTCAGAGTGGGACAAAGGAAACCTTTCCCTTAGGAGTCTGGGAAGGACACAGCTTCTACTTGGAGGCTTCTTGTGTTTCTGAACTCTCTTGTGGGCCAGATGCTGGGAGTAACTGCCCTAGCATGGCTCTGAAGCAGCCTAGGCAAGGAGAGCTCTCATTCCACCGCTCATGAGACCTCCTGGAGTGCAGGGTCAGAAGGATGAAGGGCTGGTTGTAGACCCCATCTCCCATCTCCATTGCATTTCTCTAATTCTCACTCCTTCTTCATTTCTACAATATTCTCATGAGGTTAAGGACATCTTGGCTTAGGGCAGGGAGGTGATTGATTCCAGGTTATAGAGGTGGTGTATATGGAAGCTCTCTGGATTACTGGCCCAGGGCTCATTGTTTCCCATTTCCATATGCCTTGTCTACTCTCATCACCCAGCCATGCATGTGCATGTTCTCTCTCTCTCTCTCTCTCTCTCTCTCACTCTCTCTCTCTCTTTCCCTCTCTCCCTCTCTCCCTCTCTCCCTCTCTCCCTCCCTCCCTCTCTCCCTCCCTCCCTCCTTTCTTTATTAGTGTATATTTATGGCACAGAATCTTCACATGTTTTTTGCAGCCCATCTCTCTAGAATATGGTGTCATGGTAGTTCTTCCATTACCACTCCATCAGCTGCCAAGGCCCAGAAGTTAGTAAGGTTTTTTTTTTTTAAATATTTTTATTGAAATTTTGAGTTCCCCAGGTCATATGTGGCCAGAGCCAGACCCCTCTCCTCACCATGATCTAAATGCTCAATGTGGGTCAGGGTGACATTTCTATGACCTCCTCTGCTTTGTAGGGAGGGCATATCACAGGACTTGGTGTCCGAAAGCTCACACCCTCCCAGGTACTGTCTGTCTTAGGTCAATCTGTCCTCCCTAAGCTCCCCCCCTTTGTCAGAAAGCTCCTGTTAATATGTTCCATTTCTTGCATCAAACAACTGTCTTGCAAACTGTTATAGGTAATTCATAGGATGTCCTGTTATTTTTGGAGGCTAGAGCCTACAGAGACAGACCTAACACCAGTTGTCTTTTTTTTCCTTTCTTTTTCAACTTTCCTCATATTATTGTAGAAATTACAGAAAAATATTTGGCTCGTCATGTCTGACAATATCTATGGCTACTTCTCTGTCATTGTGCTAATCTTAGAAAAATAAACCTTTTGGCGTCTTTCAGATTTTCCCCTGATGGAGGGGAACATGGGCTCCCTTGTGCATTGAGATCTGCGAATGTCTTTCTACATAGTCTTGTGCTTAGAGAGATACAGGCTGATTCATTGGACTGGGTCAGCATTAAGTGTTGCTGTGTCTAGGTTACAGTGGAATATCAGAGTTTTGTTAAAGATGTACAAAGTCCTCTGAAACCGGGATACCAGGACAGGTGATGACCTTGAAGGTTCAAATTAAGAGCTGACACTGAGGACTCCAGACAGGGATGGGGATATGGTTAGACTACTTTGAGCAGGGAGAGGGGAAGCTGGCTTGTTATCCCAGCAAAGATGCAAGGAATGTCATGGTAAGATCTGTTGTGATAGGAAGGTGTTCACCTACCACAGAACAGACCAACCATTCTATACGGTGATTTTTGCTGGAGTCTTGAAGTGGTCTTACATGGCTTCTTACATAAGAGCTGTGAGATCAGCAGGGATGTGACTTTGTCTATTTTATGGGGGGAGAAAATGGAGAACCAGGAAGGAAGAATGGCTTCCCTGAAGCCACAGAGGGCAGAGAATGAAGCAAGACCACACGATTTTGAGATCCATGCACACTCCTTCCACCGTGCATCTTCTACCCTTGGTGCACAGCTCACTATTCACAGCCCACTGCTAGTATGTTCTGTCCCTTTTTCTCTATTCGTAGAAGCACCAGCAGAAAGCTGCGTCCTGATGCCCTCGGTTCTCCCAGCAGACACGACTCTCCTAGCATCTGCTCTTAGACGACAGGTGCCCTTCCATTGCCAAAGCCTGAACTATCTCCAGCCATCCTTGGACTTGGTGGGAGTTTGGCCCTTTGAAGTCTGCAGCCCAGCCTCCCCCCACCGCAGCCCGGAAACATAACTCTCATTTCCTGGCTCCAGGCTCTGTCTCTTTGAAGGCAAAATTGCTGTTTTCCTCCTTGCGAATCATCCGAACCAAAGCTGTATTTCAGTTTATTGACTTGGCTTAACCATAAAACCACAGGTGGGGAAAACACAACCTTAGCAGCTCAGGGCTCTTTCCTTTGGGAAAGTGGCAAAGGAAAACTGGCCTTTTCATGGCCACTCTTCTGACATGAAGGTATTGCCAGGTCTGAAAACTGACCCAGACTTTCCTTGGAGCCATTTGTGGCTGACAAAATTGCAAGAGTTTCCTTCAATTGCTTATAACGTTCCTCAGAATTTACAGTCTGTGATGCTCCCCAGGGTGCGATTCTCTCGCAGGATTTCCACATGTGATCCACACATTGTTCTGGAGAGCAGGGCCAAGAGGAGACAAGGATGGGCACATTGGTTCTGTCCCCAGTTATCTGTGGGCTTGTGTAGGGTCAGCACGGGGTGTTCCCAAGGCTCTGGGAGTTTCAAACTTGGCTTCCAATTCAGTTGGCCATTTTCCAATTATTTCCTTTTTTGTGGCAAAGGATAGTGCTTATTCACTGAGCTAGGAAGAAACATTAGGAACATCTATATGTTTTTAATCTAGCTCTGTCATTTATCTGTTATTCCTTCACTTCTCTCCTTTCTAGAAATCATCCATCCATCCATCCATCCATCCCTCTATCTCTATTTTTAGGAACTATTTCTAGATACACACTAGTATGGCTCCACACTAATTCAAAGGGTATGTGGGTTCAACAATATCTTTTACTTAAATGATTTCAGAATATATGATAATTATTTGCCCACTTTCCTGCTCTCATCTTTTTTATAGTATGAATATGAACTCAGAAGTGAGTCAACCGTGTTTTCCTTTGTCACTAAGAAAGCTATTTGGGGTATAAAAATAGAACTTAGGGGCAGTTTATTACTATGTCCATTTAGAATAATAATAATACTACTACGTTCTTAGCCAGCCACAGGTTTGGGGCCCAGTTAATGGTACTAAGCATGAGTTATGATTTGTGGGGTGGGCTTTAATTCCAAGGACTTCTTATTTTTATACCCATAGATTAGTCCATCTGTCAACCATTATCAGAGAAGCTTCTTTTTGCAGTAGATGTTGATTAATAGGGACCCACATCTGGTTAATGTGCAGAGAATAAGAGGCTGTGGCATGTTTAGCTCTGAGTAGAACTTCTATCTCATACCCCCTACTCCCAAGAACCATTGTGAAAGAGAGGATGGAAAGACTATGGTCAACCCCATGGTTGAGAACATATACTGAGTCTACTTAGCACTGTCTGTATGCATGGGTATATGGATGGTGCTAAGTAGACTCAGTATATGGTCTCAACCCCATGCATACAGACAGTGCTAAGTTGACTCAGTATTTTTGTTTTTTCTTTTTGAGACAGGGTCTCCCTTTAGTCCCAGCTGGGCTGGAGCTCACTCTGTAGACCAGGCTGGCCTTGAACTCACAGAGATCTGCCTGCCTCTGCCTCCCAAGTGCTGGGATTAAAGGTGTGTGTCACGATACCTGGTACTAAAGATGGTTCTTAGCCGCCATGTAGGTGCTTCAAATTGATCCAGGGTCCTCTGCAAGAGCAGTCAGTGCTCTTAACCACTGAGTCATCTTTCCAGCCCATAGACTCAGTGATTTTAGAAATAAAAGAGCACATGAAGTTGGGAAGGATATGTGGTGGAAGGGGACAGCTGAGGAATTGGAGGGGAACCATAGGGTATGGATTTGATCAAAACACATTATATGCATATATAAAATTCTCAAACAATTAAAAAAGAATGATTTCTCTTTTATAATATAGTCTTTCCCATGAGTCTTGGCTTGCAATAGTTTATAATCTAGTTTATAGTAATTTGTACTTTTTAATTCTCGGCATGGCTAGAGGCCGTGATGACCCTTATGGTCTGATGACCATCACCCGCCATGCACGCTCCGAGTTCCATTCATGACATATTACCTGTGATACCTGGAGTACCTCGTCCTTTTCTATGCTTCCGTACTGTCCTGTGTGAGGCACGCAGAGCCTGTTCACATGCTGAGCTCCTTCCCACACTTCAGAAACCGTTTTGGATACCACCTCCTCCCTGAAGCCTTCTCACTTGTGTGCTGTGTGGGGTTGGGAGTCGGGTCTTGGTTGTCTTTCTGAATCTTATGAGCAGTGAGTTTGTATAGACTAAGAGCAAGTCAGTTCTAGTGCAGACACAGAAGAGAATGGCTTTCAGTGAAAAGCGTACGCTTACATCCAAAGCCGTGCTCAGTACAACATGTTGCTTATGGTCATGACTGGACCTGGTGCCTGTGCTGAATGTGTGGGGGGCACCTGCGGGCCCTGGGGATGCCTCTTTCTCTAGTTTTTGAAGAGTTTTCTGTCAGGAAATTGAAGTTGTGGCTAGCAGGAACTTGGGTAGCTTTTATTATTTGTATTTTTAAGGTATTTTTGTGTGTATGTTCAGATGCATATGTGTGTATGTGTGTGTGTATGCATGCATGTGTGTGTGTGTGTGTGTGTGTATGCACATGTAGACCAGAGTCAACATTGTGTGTCATTTCTCTGGAGCTGTCTACATTTATTCACATTTATTCATTAATTTATTATTATTATTATTATTATTATTATTATTATTATTATTATTAGACAGAGCCTTCCCTGGGACTCGGCACTTGCTGATTAGGCTAGGCTGGGTAGCCTGTAAGGCCTGGGGTCCACCTGAGTTTACCTCTGAGTCCTGGGGATTACAAGTGTGTGCCACCATGCCTGACTTTTGCATGAGTGCTGGGAATCACACTCAGGTCTTCATACCTGCACAGCAAGCATTTTACCAACGGAGCCATCTTCCGAGCCCTGTATTTGTAATTTAAACAAACAGTAAATGCACCAGGAGCAGTGTCTAGGATTGCCAGGCTTTGATGATAAAGCCAAAGACAAACCAGAGAAGAAAACTTCACTTTCTCAGTATACGAATTTCTCTCTTCCAACCTAAAGGTGTCTGGTGGCATGGTACATGAGGACAGTGGAGAAGGACCTGGGTCCGTGAGTGAGGGGTGAGGCAGCACTATGAGAGCTACAGTGTTTCCTCGGGCTCAGGAGAAGCCTCCCAGTAAGGGCAGGAACTGCTGGGAAAGTGACCCGATGGCAGCAGTATCCTGGTCTTACCTCTAGTGCTAGTACCTTCCATTGGTCAAAGCAAGTGGGAAGCCAGAAGACAAGGGAGCCTGTTTACACAGCCCCAGTCAGCGTCCGGGGCACAGCTCGCAGGAAGGGGTCAGCAGAGCGTCTGCTATGGGCCTTCTCTGCATCTTGTCAGCATCCATCTGACTCCCTGCACATGAGCACGCTGTCTGAAGAAGAGGAAACTCACTCTCAAGAACCACTTGTGTTGGCAAGGGTTTTGTGGACAGCTTGCTCTGTTCGTAGAGGAAGTCTCCTAGGGATCTGGAAACTGGAGTCCTAGACTGATAAGGGCCTCAGTGCCTGGTCAGATGGGTCCCAGGTACTCCTCTTCCTCATGCTTTACTTTCTCTTGGAGAGGTAGCTTTGTTCTTGTGCCTGAGAGGTCCAGATAGGTTGGGCACAGACAGCTTAGCAGAGTCACAGAGGCCAGGGTTCTATGATCAAGGAACCCACAGCACTGTATGAGTTGTGGGAGGGTGAGCTGCTCTCAGTTTACCTTTCTTGTGCTGAGGAGCCGCTGGGTGCTTCAGTCGCTGCACATGACATAGCTTTGGTGCTGGACAGAGCTGAGCTTGAATCTTGGCTTTCACACCAAACTTGCATAATCTCTCTGAGCCTCAATTTCTACTAGGAAGCCGGGTGTGGTGGTGCACGCCTTTAATCCTAGCACTTGGGAGGCAGAGGCAGGAGGATCTTTGTGAGTTCAAAGCCAGCCTGGTCTACACAGTGAGTTCCAGGACAGCTGGGGCTACAGGGAGACCCTATCTTAAAAAGACCAAAAAACAAACAAACAAACCAACAACAACAACAAAAAAAAAACCAAACAAACTAGGAAATGGAAAAATTCTAACTTGGGGAGCTATGTCAAGGATTAAAGAAATATTTGTCGTGCCTCTCAGTGACTGGCATTTGGTTCTGTATTAACTATTAGATACTCATTCGAGCATATCTAGTTACCCGGCCTGTCCTTACATTGCTCTGTGATCTCTGAAACATCTTTCCTTTTAGATTTTCCCAGGTGGCTCACCTGAGGAGAGAGCAAGGCAGCACACGAGTTGTGACAGTGCTCAGACTCCAAAATGGACTTGTTTTTAACTTTCTCACAAGGCACACTTATTAGGAAAAGTTGTGGAACATTTGATGCTCAGGTTACAATCTCAAGAACAAGAAAAAGCCCTTCTGCCAGTTTTCAAAAAAAAAAGATGGACATTGTTTCTGGGAGGAGGGATGTTGAATAGTGGTCCAGAAGGAGACAGTGAGTCACAGTGCTAGAGCTGGGCCAGGCTGTCACCCTGTGAGTCAGTGCTGACCACGAGGCAGGAAGGGCAGCAAGCCCAGCAGGCTGCAGAACTGTGCCATGTGGTGTATTGCTGAGGGAACTGCAGCTGCACTGTCCTGTCACCCTGTCTGAGGACATGGGAGGCTGCATTTCAATGTCAGTACTGTAAAGGTGGCCAACTTGGGCCGTTGTTGACACGGTCCCCTACTCCTGCTTTCTATAAAGGATCTTGCTTCTAGATCAAACCTACTTCTCTGCCTAATTTTAACCATATTCCAAGCCATCACAAGCTTTTCCCTTTGTTTTTAAATCTTTGGGGACGTTTTGGTAGTGGTATTTGGTCTGGCATAGCTGGAGATGAAGAGAATGTTCTATTTTGAAGGCTTTTAATGTGCCTGGAATTGAAAGGCAGTTCTTCCTTCTACTTACCCAGAGGAATGACTCTAGAGTGGAGGAAATCAGGATGCAGGAAACTATACACCTAAGAAACAAGAGTGCTGGCCTTTGTGGTTGTCCAGTGTCTGGGAAATCTTGATGAGAGAGAGGGTGTTTTTCCCAGTGTGTACTGGGAGGAGGGAGACTAAGTGAGACTCTACTCTTCCTGGCTATGTGTCTTGGATATTGAGGCTGACCTCTCTGGTCCAGCAAAATGAGGGAGGCGGTCATCTCACAAAGTTGTGGGAGGCTAAATTCAGTAAGATAGATTATGTGAAAACATATTGTGACATCAGATATAAACAATAAATGTAGGATACTATACAACAAGATAAGGACAGGAAGGATCTAAGAATGAGCCACTTACCTGGGTTCATGTGTTTTCATTGCTAGAGCCTGGGTTCAAGTGTGAGATGCTCTTTTCCATTGCTCTGTGTGGCCTTGGATTTAGTCTTTTTTTTTTTTATTGGTTGAAAATCTTTGTGAGTCAATTTTATTTATTTATTTATTATTTATTTATTTTCAAACTATTTTTTTTTAAATAATTTTTTTTTTTTTTTTTTGGTCTTTTGAGGACAGGGTCCTCCCTGTAGCCCCAGGTGTCCTGGAACTCACTCGGTAGACCAGGCTGGCTTGAACTCACAAAGATCCACCGTGCCTCTGCCTCCCAAGTGCTAGGATTAAAGGGTGTGCGCACACGCCCAGCTCTTATTTCCAATCATTTTTAGCTATAAGTGATAATCCATGAGTACAAGCATCCTTCATGCAAAACCTATCTGCAGGCTGTTGTGCCCAAACACCTACAGCCCCACCATCCAGTGGGGGGTGACAGGTTGTTTGTTCAATCAAGTTGATCAAATAAGTGTCCAGACTACATTGCTGTAGTTTCACCATTCACCCCAATCGCAGCCCTTACATTCTACCATGCCCCCTCTTCTGCAGATTGTTCCCTAGGCTTAGAAAAGGGGCACAGGTGGACGAGAAGCAAAACAGTCTACTTTCTCTGGAGATGTCGTTTTGGACTCTGATCAGTTCTGGCTGTTTCCTTTCATGGGTTGACAGTTTGTCCAGGAATAACCTTTCAATCCTACTAACGAAGCACAAGCAATTAGATATATAGGTATTTAAACAGTACTAATTATTATGGTAGGTTACGTTGGTATAGACACAGACGTTTGGATGGTATGCTAATCCATGAATTATATTTTTTCTGTAAAAGATGACAAGGTCTTACGGTGGTTTATAACTTCTCCTAACCACTAGAGGATGTAAGCTTGTGGCATCAGCCGTGAATTATTCCTCCAAGGAGAGAGCTAATAGCCAATTAGATTTGGGATATACAGAGATGTGGCTGCCACTGCTGCATAGTATTTCCAGGCAGGTGAGGTGTAGCTGATGCTGACAGAGGAGGCTTGCTTGACTCAAGGAGACCAGTATTTGCTTTATTGGTTTAGTGGCCTTTGGTAACACTTTCTGGCATTCCAGAGACTAACTGTACAATTGCAAGTGCAGGTTGCAATACATCTTTCCCATGCTTGCATCATATCTTAGACAGTGGGGCCTTACTGCCTCTCTTCTTGTAGGTATCCCAGTTTACAGGCAAGAAGCCTTTACCTTTTGGGGGGGCTTGGATCCCCTGGCCAACATTTCCTTGGCAGAATAATCCATTGCTGATATCAGAGCTCTCCTGTATTAATATATTTTGCTTAAATGCACAGCTTAAAAAGACTTTAGTATTCTATTTGGCTCTGAATAGAGAATGGATTTAGTAATTTGTGAGAGAGTATTTTAATTAGTTGGATACATTGCTCAGGTTGCCTTTCTTTTTCTTTCTTGTGTGTGTGCAGTATGTGTGCAATGTGTGTGCACATTTGTGTGTGTATGTGGGGGTACATTTGTGTCTGTAGGTGTGTATGTGCATGGTTATGGAGGCTGGAGGTCAACCTCAGGCATTGATCCTCTGGAGTTATCCACCTTATTTTTCTGAGATAAGATCTCGTTGGGCCCTGGGATTCACAGATCAAGCTAGCAAACCCTGGAGATCTGCCTGTCTCTGCTTATTCAGTGCTGGGATTACAAATGTGTGTCACCACACCTGTATTTTTATATAGGTGATGGGGAATAAACTGAAGTCCTGGGGCATGTGTGCCAGGTGCTTTATCTGTCCTTGAAAAGGCCACTGTGGTTGTTGGATAAGATGGGCCCTGTGGTGGACCTCACTTGTGAGTACTAACTTTCATGCCTATGGGATACCTATGGGCCTTTGCTGCCATACAGGCAGATCCTGTGAAACTCTTAGTCTGAGTGGTGGCTTTGAAGGCAGCCTAGGCCGTTCACTTAGCATCAAATGACAATATCTAGGTGGGCTTCTTGGAGCCCCAGAGGACTGGGGCTGGCCTCAGAGCCAATTGTGTGTACTGATAAACACTTTAGGCAAGAGGTTTGGGGAGGATCACCCAGGGGAGAAGATCTAGCCTCTTTGCCTTCTCTAGGTCTGAGTGAGCCTGTGTCTCCTTCCAAGTATTGATCCATACTCCTGGGCAGTTCTTGATGGCTGTGTCCATGGGTGTAGTCTTATCATTGAAGGCCCAGTTCTAGTCTTGCGTTCTAAGAGTTCCCCCAAGATTGGCTACAGGAGTTCCTTCTATTACCCATTTTTCTTTTTAATGTATATTTTAATTGAATTTTTATAAATTTTATACAAAACATCTTTATTTATTTATTTATTTATTTATTTATTTATTTATTTATTTTGAGGAAGGGTCTCACTATGTAGCCCCATCTTGACTGGAACATGCTATGTAGACCATTCCAGGCTGGCCTCCATCTACCAGTGATTCACCTGCCTGTGCCTCTGGAGTAGAGTGCCAGAGTATGTGAGCTACCATGCCAGCCCTTTTACAAGGGCATTTGCAGGTTTTTTTCTCATACAAAACATCTTAATCATCTATATACCCTCTCCCTCATATGCACCCTCTATAGCTCCCCACCAGATTTCATGCATTCTGTCATATATGTTAAGGCCTATTGAGTCAAGTTAGAGTACCCAGACATCTTTCAGTGCAAGTTCATCCACTGTAGTCTAGTCAGTCTATCTAGAGTCACTCCCTTAAAGAATAGTGACTCTCAATCTGGGTGTGGTGGCCCATGCCTTTAATCCCAGCACTTGGGAAGCAGAGGCAGGTGGATCTTTGTGAGTTCAAGGCCAGCCTGGTCTACAGATTGAGTTCCAGGACATCTGGGGTTACAGGGAGACCCTGTGTTAAAAAGACAAAAAAAAGTATTGAATCTCCCTCACCCAGTAGTAATCAGCTGCCAATAGTTCTTTGGCTAAGATTGGGGCTTGTTGCCCTTTTCCCCAGTTCTATGCTTGGTTTTTGTCTGCTTGAGTTTGCATGGTCTTGTGCATGCTGACATCATTGCCATAGATTCATCTGAGCAAGGTCCCAGAAGCCTGTAAGACCCTGTTTCCTTATGGTTAGGTACCTCTTTCTTTGGCTCTTACAATTTTTCTGTTCCCTCTTCTGCACCTTGAGCCCAGAGTGGGTGAAGTTTAATACGGGGTCCTTTCCAGGGACTCACACTCTGCAAACTCTTATTTTCTACACTTTGGCCAGTTGTGGCCTTTTGTGTTCATTGCCCTCTGTTGCATGGGGAAGCCTCACTGATGAGAGTTGAGAGACACATTAGCATTCTCTATAACTGTTATTCTACTATGTTCTGTGAGCCTTAGGTGTACAGGTTCCACTGTACACGTGTCACTTAGGGTTGGGCATGTTTTCCTATCTTAGGGCTGCAGGGCTGTGCTGTAGCCATGGCTTCTCATTCCTCTTCCTCATGTCTTAGCTCCTGTACTTGGCTACATATACTGGTCTGGTGGAACATCAGTGACCCCCAGGGTTGGAAGGCCATCATAGCCTACTGCGTGATGTTAGAAACCTGTTTTTTTAATTTATTTTATTTTTTTTTATGGAGTATAGGACTGACTTTTGTCCTGTGAGTTGAAGTTGTTCATGGGCCAGGAAGGTAATTTTGTCAATAGCTTCCTGGATGGCTACAAAGGGCACTCTCTACAGAGCTGAGCTCCTGTGAGGGTCTGGGCCTCACAGAGCCCAGATAGAGCAGAGCACCTCAGGCTGTGACCTTTCCCTTGGAGCTTCAGGGGAAGAGGGAGCTGAACAAGGTGGGCTCCACCCTAGGGCCACCCCGATTTCAAACACGGCCACCTATGGCTTGTCGTGGGGGTGAGGCCCCATGTGATGACAGAAAAACTGTGATGGTTAATCTGCATTGTAATCTGACTGGGTTTGGAACTTCCCAGGAGACACACCTTTGGGTATATCTGTGAGGGCATTTTCGAAGAGATTTAACTGAGTGGGATGACTTTCTCTGAATGTGGACAGCGCTATTCCATGGGCCAGTGGCCTGGACTGAATAAAAAGGGGAAAAAAAGCAGGAAGCCAGGTGAGCACCAGACTCCATCTCTTGTTCGCTTCCTGACTGTGGACACAGTGTGCTCAGCTGCCTCACTTTTCAGCAGCCACAGATGGAGCTACCCTCTCTACATGCTGTCTCTGCCATGGCTGACAATGCCAGCGAGTCAACATAAACCTTTCCTTCCTTATGCTTCTGTCCATTATTTTGTTACAGCAATGAGAAAAGGAACTAATAGAGAAACCCACTGACCCGGAGGTCAGAGAGAAAAGAGCCAGTCTGTAGCACTTCATGGGAAGTTGGACAGAACTAGGGATAGAACCAGCTCAAATGGATCATTTGTCTTCAAATGGATTATTGTCTTCAGCCCTTTCAGTCTTGTAAGTCTTTTCTTAGTAAGTAGAGATGTATTTGTTTATACAGATGAAGAAACACATGGGTGGGCTCCTGGGGAGACATCGCTTGGAAGCACTCAGGCCCAGGTGCACCAAGGCAGAGTGATTCCATATGGCTACTGTAGATGGAGACCCTTACGGTCTATCCTCACATTGATTTAGTTAAGTTCCATGCACAAACCAGTGGGATACCTTGGGTTTTGCAGCCAGAATAGAAAGGTAGTTGGAATCATGTTTCAAAAGCGTTACTCTTGCTGGCATGGGGAGTAGATTGGAGCAATGTGGAGGAAGGAGCTCTGTGGGAGCATAGGTGAGGTAGTATGCAGACTGCTGCTGGTGGCTGGCCCTTAAGGGTGTGAAGTTTTTCCAAGCTTGCTTGTATTTGCCATCAAAGAGAGATGCTATCAGTCTTGTATTGATGCCTTGGTCTTGTTTCCAAGGGGCAGGAACCGTACTAACTGCTACGGACTGGGATCTTAGTCTTGCTACTTGGTACCTGGACCAGAGCCTTGCCTCAGGATCACCGTACTCTGTGACAAAATGGAATGCTTCTCTGGTTCCCCAGGAAGGGGCTGGGTGATTTCAGAACCAGAGCTTAGCACAGGGAACATGATTCAGACAGGCCCACTCTATTCATAATAATTTCAAAACCCCAGAGTCCAGTGTCTTCCCCTACCAAACTCATCCTGACTTGGATTCAGTCTAGGAGGCATGAATTGTGGCTGGTTCTATGTGAAGCCAAGCAGGGGCCCTTACACTGTGAAAGGATGCTGTGTCCTCAACATGCAATTTGGTTTGTTTTTGATGGGTCAGACTTAAGGAGAATAAAGATTTCAATGGTATCAGGTAGAATTGCATTGCAGCCTGCCAGAAAGCTAGAAGCACAGCATTATGGGACCAGAGACGGGAGAAGAGCACACCCTGGTGTGCTGAGAAAGCTGTTCCAGAGCTCATGGGCAGAAGTAAAATTCTTGTTTCTGATCCTGCTACAGTAGCGCGCTGGAGATGTTCTAGGAGATACATAATTCTAGCAGGTGGAGGCCTGTGATTGAGAGTACCCACTGTGAGCCACGAGGCAGGAGCTGGATGTGAGACGAAAGCAGCTCTTGGTTACCTGACCCTAAGTAACCATGTATAAATGAGCTACACAGTTTATTGAGAACTTTATGGGGATAGAGAGTGGCTCTGTAAGGTATTATTCATTGCTATGTTTCCGCTTTATAGACAGAGAAATGGATTTAATGAGTGTAATTTGCCCAACATCCCATGACAGCTTCTTTGCAAAACTTGGATTCTAAACTAGGTGAATTTGCTCCAAAGGCCGTCTTCTTAACCACTCTGCCCATCGTTCCTCATAGCTTTAACTCACTCACTTCTTCTCTTCTTCCTGAATCCAAGGTCCTCGATACCCTATTCTTTGCCAGCCTTTCAAGATGCTTTCCTAGGCTTGGCTTCACACACACTCTGCTACGGCGACACATCTATGACCCTCTCTCCAGATTTCTGCACATCCCTGGGGTAAAGCAATGGCCATGAGAAGGAGCTGAAGTTAAAGGAATACATATCCTCTGTTGTACCTTGGATGGCGTGTTAATTACTTTACTCATTGTTGTAACAAAATACTTTGACAGAAGTAATATAAAGAAGGAAGGGCTTATTTTGGCTTATGGTGTGAGGTCTAGTCATGATGGAACGCAAGTCAGGGTGGCAGGAGCCTCAGGCAGTTGGTCACATTGCATCCAGTCATGAGGTGGGCAGATGAATGGTGATGGTCAGCTCACTTTCACTTTTTTATTGATTACAGGGCCCCAGCCCATGAAATGGTGCTACCCACATTTAGGGTCTCACCTCTATTAACCCAATTTAGAAAGCTTCCACTAGATGTGCCCCAAAGTTTGTCCTTTAGGTGACTCTAGATTCTGTCCGGTTGACAGTATTAGCTACACAGATGGCTTTCCAGCCTCTGCAGAATCACTGAGCCTTCTGCTTCTCCGTTGCCTGTCCCTAGTCCTTAGCCACATTGGATACACAGTGAGAGGGTTGTGGGTGAGAGCAGCCATGGGTGGGTTAGCGATACCATTTCTATCTGTGGCATTTTACCATTTCTACAGTTCCACATTGACCCAAGGCTGGTATAAGTGCTGACTGAACAAATGAGGACCGACTTGACTATTCACAGTTGTGATGTCGTGCAGGGTTACTGTACTAGGAACCAATCAAGTCTCACTTCTGCTGGTGTTTTGCACCTGCCACATGTTTTAGGTGTTTAGTTATTATCTGATTTCCAAAACAGCTAAGGAACTCCTGAAATAGTACTTTCCTTCATTAATGAAGTTTAGTCAATTATCCATTGACTAAACTTCATTAATGAAGGAACTCATCCACTGGGTACCCATTGATACCAACCATGTGACTATCATTCTTTTTTTTTATTTATTTGATATTTTTAAACAATAGGTAATAAGTAATACAAGCGTGGCTGTCATTCTTTTGGGATATAGTGAACCCATCTCTACTGTCACGGAGCCTGAATCCCTGGGGAGATACAACCAGGTTAGATGCTGTATGGATCCTAATTGTCTGCTGGCTGATTTATCTGTATGTAATGTATTAATTTAGAAAATATTTAAAGCTCTATTGTCCTCATAACATTTGAAGTACCAGGTAATTGCTTCAGTTTAGAGAGACCATTTACCCCAATCCTAAATCATGAAAACTCTTCAGGGAAGCACTTTTTTAATGCAGAAATACAAGACCCTCCCTTAACATCTGTGATTCATCTCACTTGTTTCATGTGAAGCCGGGATTCCTGTGGAAGATTGCAAGATGGTTGGATTTGGCACCAATTGATATACATGTTAGGACTAAAACCTCAATACCGCAAGGCCATAGTAGGGAACCTTATTAGCATATTCATGGGCAGCTGCTCTTTTATTTATAGGTCTATTGTCAAAGTTAATGATTTTTCACTTTCTTGAAACCTTCTGTCTTATCATAGGTTCCTGACATAGAAGAATGTGTGAAATTCAAACATATACTTGTGATTCTTAGATATTAGTATCTTCAGAAATGATAGGCATTCATAAAATTAGCAAAAGATGATGAGGAGAAAGAATCACCAATTCTTGACAGGCCCCTTGTTCATTCCTACTTTTCACAATTGCTTGTGTTGGTCTACAAACTCAGAATTTTGCTTTTCATGTGCAGCTTGGGAAAATTTCCTTTTCATGTCAAGTCATTACAGTTTTAATTTAGTTGCCTTAGTAGGCAGTAAAGAAGGGAATAAAGGAATCCAAATTCCAGTAGTTAAGTTAGTGTTGCCGGCTGATCAGTGTCACATGAAGGCTGAGTTGCTTTGGGCCACCGTAGTGGTGATGGGGGTCTAAACATCTCTAACCTCATGATGCTGCTTGATTTGAGTGGTTGATTTGATCTATGAAAGAAATGCTTTGTGCAGCTTTATATGTAAGAAAGAAGACCCCTTTTATTTATTTATTTAATTAATTAATTAATTAATTAATTTTTGGTTTTTTTGAGACAGGGTCTCCCTGTATTCCCAGATGTCCTGGAACTCACTCTGTAGACCAGACTGGCCTTGAACTCACAAAGATCCGCCTGCCTCTGCCTCCCGAGTGCTAGGATTAAAGGCGTGCACCACCACGCCCAGCTAGAAGACCCCTTTTAATGCATCTTCTCTTCACCATCTTATTTTGCTAGTTCAGTTCTGCCTGACCCCACCTAGGTGCTGGTGAGTTTGCTCAGAGCCTGGTCTCAGCTCCTGACTTTTGGCTTCAGACATATTTGCCCTTTTTGTTCTTTCTCTAAGGAGATCCCCAGCATTTTGCAGCTGATGTGTTTGGAGTAAAAATGTTTCCAGGCCCAGAGGAACATTAGCAACATGCTTTTTGTTAAGACTAAAATATGAAGCTGAACTATAACTTTGAAGAGAGTGTGGAAGTCTTTGATCTCTGGGGTCTTAAGGATTTGGCTCTTCCTGTATGGTTGCAAACAGGAGCGTAGTTCTTATTTGATAAATTGATGATGTTAATAGAGCCTTAGATTTGATGTTTATGGAGCCTTAGAGCCATAGATAGATAGAGAAGTAATTCTTTGGGAGCTTTTGGAGAAGATGGTAAGGAGATGATCAAGACCTTAGGGAAGATAAGTCAGCTCCACATTCAGCAGAGGGGGAATGATTTTATGGAAGAAGGAGAGTTCAGGCAGGACAAAGAGGAAGGTATGGTATGGCCCTAGTACAGAGTAGATTATGGGGAGCAATAGGAATGCAAGGTTGAAAGAGTGGGTTGAGCTGAGATTGTAGAAAGATTTACTAGTGAGTAGATAGGAAATTTGCAATGGCAGGGGAGGGCTGTTGGGAGTCTGTGTGTCTAGGTTTCAATGGAACAGTGTATTGGATAGCCTTTAGCTGCTGCTGCTGCTGCTGCTGCTATGTAACTTAGTTCTCTTTTGAGACTTGAAGCACAAAAAGCACAGGGCCTTGTTGGCTCAGCTTCCTGGAGACACTGCCAGGACACTGGGCCTATATAGTCTACTGAGCCACCTCTGTTGAGAAGTTTATGAGACCACAGCAGTATCCAAATTACACTTTTCCATGAATGACTTTGGGCCAGCTTACCAAATAGAAGAAAGTTAAACTAAGCAAGTATGCTGGTGGAACATATTCAGAATTATTTTCCAGTGATCCTGATGACCTGTTGTTTCCTGTTTTGTATGGTGATGTATGCTGCTCAGGTGGCAGCTGAGCCGCTCTAGCCTGCTGGCATTTTCTTGTATTTGTCACATCTTGGAGTGGCCTCTGAGGTCACCTGACAGCTCCTTTCCCCAGATCTTCTCTGGGACTCCTGCACTCCATCCTATCTGGGAAATGCAGAAAAATACACAAAGATTGATAGGACGGACAGACAGACAGACAGACAGACAGAGACATGCTACCCTTTGCAGACTGGCAGAAGGACTCTTCAGCATCAGCTGTCTGAAGCACCTCCTAAACCCCTGGAGTGGTCGGGAGTCAAGGCCACTTCCTCCACAGGTGCCCTGTCAAAGCTGCCTGGTTCCCAGTTCTAGCACCTCCAAGGGCTGCTGTGTGCGGAGCTCAGTCAGCAGCTGCCTGCTCCTGCATTCCAGGTCTATAAAATCCTCTCAGCCACATCATTTACATTCCTTTACCCATAGCACTCATATTATTGGGCAATAACCCTCAAGTGCAAGGTTTATCTCATGGATTCTGGACTTAGGTTTGAGTGCCTCGGTCTGGCCTGAGCTCTGTGTGAAGCAGGTGGAGTCACAGTCTGGGGTTGAAGCTGGCTGCTGCTTGGGTTTAGTTTGGGTCAACTCTGAGCTATATTTTGATTGAATTAGAATGTTCACAGCACTATTTGTGTAGGGAAAGTGCTAATCTACTTGTAAATAGTTACATGGGGGGAAAGTAGATGTTTTCTCCATCGTATAATTGACCACGAAGTGGTGGAAAGACTACTTGAGTGGGAGTCCATGCAGCCAGGCTTTTGGCCCATAGTCACCCACTTGCTAATGGATAAGTTGCTCAGCAGGTTTTCATTTCCTATTTGTAGAATGAGGTTGTGGACTAGATGAGTTCTGAGGTCCTCTCCAGCTGTGGAATGTGAGAACACTTCAAATTTCCTTCCTGAATGCACTCGAAGGCAGGACATTTCTGATGTACCTTGCCCTGCTGGGGCCTGACAACTCTAGGTGTCAAGTGTATTGGATTCCACAGACCATGCAGGAGAAATGTGTCTGCACAGCTAGATTAGCACACACTGACAGCCACATGGAAGTCGAAGGAAACTGCAGCTTTTCTCCTAGAGAGGGAAGGGACACTTTCAACTCTTTTCCTTACAACCAACAACAAGAGAACTCTATTTAACAGCACAATGAATAGTTAAAAATTGCTCTGTCCTCTGTCAGTCACTTAAGGTGACAAAAGGTGGCCAGAAGACATTGTTAGAAGACTGAGAAGAGGCATATTCTCAGGGAATTACAGCAGGGAATGCAAACACCTTTTCTCTTTCTTATAACTGTAGGTTTTCTTTCAGAACACTGGCCTGAGAAGTTTAATTTCCTCTTAGATCAGGGTGTATCGTTTGTTGGCATATCCATGGTTCCTGATGGAGAGGGGTCTGCTGCAAGTGCTCTCTGAAGTTTGAGCCATTTTCCAGCCTGGTCACAGGGAGCCTTTTGCTAATATTGGAGTAGTAGTCACCCCTGGGCAAGTGGTCATGGCCAAGGTTGTTGGACGAACATAGAAACTTCTTTTGGCCATTCCCCCAAGAAGGTTTGGAAAGGCAACATTAAAACATCCTGATTTATTTTACAGTGCAGAAACTGGCAAATGCTACCTGGTGAGGTGACCAAGTTAAGAAGCCATGCTGTGGGGATGAAGTCCAATGTGACTTGATTGGGAGAGTGTTTCACTACTTATATTTTTCTCTAAAGCAGATCACTCATTCTAATGATGAGAAAAGCATCAGGCAAGGCCTTATAAAATACCTGCCTAGGACTTCTTAAAATTGTTAAGATCACTGAGTAACAAGGACATTTTGACAGACCAGTTATCCAATGCCTTGTGCTCAGTCCTAAACACATGTACATACAAGAACCATTAAATGGACTTGGTAGGTTGTGTGTATATACATACACATACATATATATAATTATAATTAAAGAAGAGGTCATGAAAATGAGGGAGAGTTGGGGGGCTTAGGAAGAGTTGGACAAGGAGAGAGAGGAGTCAACATGGTATAAATCTAATATTCATATAGGAAATTCTCAAAAAAAACTTAAAAATATAAACTAGTGAGATTCAGAGTTTAGCTCATAGTAACCAGTCAATATTGGTTTCAGAATTTGCCATGTGTGTAGGAAATATGAGATAATAAGGGCAGAAGATGGATGAACTCGATGCCTTCCCTTTGCACCTTTCTATAAATTTAAAATGATTGCAACACAACAAGTTTATTTACTGTGCGAATACCTACTTTGGCTTCTTTGGACAGTCTGTGCAACCCTGATCAGATGTCCTCTGCCCTTCACGTTACTGGAATCTTCTTTTTTTTTTTTTTCAGTTTTTTTTTTTTTTTTATTGTATTTATTTATTTATTTTTAACAAATCTAGACCCGTGTTCCCGCTCATTCCCCCACCCCGTCAGAGCTCGTGCATTCTGCCAAACATGCTTTCCATGTCTTAGTCTTTCTCAATATTTTCCATGGGGACGTTGACTGTTTTGAGCAGAAGTTCACTGTTTCAGTCAGTTCTTTGATGCAGTATTTTCTGTTGTTATTGTTGTTTCCAAAATGCATTATGTCCAACTGCTTTGTACAGAAGCTCAGGGGGCCCTACACAAGAAATACTTACAACTGGGTAATTGGCACTAGCATCCACAGATGAGGGATACCATTCGTCGTTTGTTTTTCTGAGACTGTGTTACTTCACTCAGCATGATGTCCTCTAGCTCCAGCCATTTTCCTGCAAAGCTCGTGATGTCGTCTTTCTTTACTGCTGCATAGAACTCCATTGTGTAGATGTACCACATTTTCTCTATCCATTCGTCAGTTGAGGGGCATTTAGGTTGGTTCCAGCTCTTTGCTATTGTGAAGAGAGCTGAAATAAACATGGCCGTGCATGTATCTCTGTGGTGGCGTAAGTCTTGAGGGTACATGCCCAGGAGTGGTATGGCTGGGTCGGGTGGCAAGTTCATTCCAAGTCTTCCAAGGGTTCTCCACACTGCTTTCCATAGTGGCTGTACGAGTTTACTGGAATCTTCTATATATCTCACCTCTTCTAGTCTTCTAGAGTGTTCTTTCCTTAGAAGTTCCCTCAGTGGGACTCCGTCATTTAGAGTGCTTCATTAGTTTGTTGTTAGAAACACTCATCTGTTCATTTTCTCAGAAAGCTATTGTAAAAGTCTCATTAGAAAATTCTCATAGCAAAGCCTCAGGATTACATATGATTGACCAAACTGGTTGAGAGAGACTGACTCTGAGTTAGGAACAGACATTTGAATTTGTTCTGGAAATTCTTGATTGCAGTGTCCTTAGAATCAAGTGCCCACGTGAATCTAGTAGCCTCCTTCTGGTGAGAAGACAAATATCAGAGAAGCTGATGGATAAGCTTTTGATGGCACTCTGTACTTCCTTCTGTAGTAATGCCCTCTGGCAGGTGCCTGAAAATGAGCATCTGTGGGGATAAGAGATTAAAAAGGCCACAAAGGGATGAAAGGCCATGAAGGCCCCGGTGAGTGGAGGAGGCTGGGCAGCTCTGGGCCAGTGTGTCTGCTGGCACCCACCGGGGTGTCTATAGCAGCTACCAAGGCTGATTTCTGTCTGGATATCAGAGCACCCTTCTACAGCTCGGGTGACCAACAGCTCCAGTTTGCTGAGGACAGAAGGTTTCTCTGGGATGTATGACGCCAAAACTGGGACATGGGCTGGGACCCAGTAGCTCAGCAGGTAAGAACACTTCCTGTAGTATAAGCTTGAGGATCTGAGTTCAGACCTTCAGCCCTCACATGTGCCTATAATCCCACATTGGGGTCAGGATTAAGGAGCATCACTGGGGCTTGCTGGCTACCAGGGTAGTTGCAGTCTCAGTGAAAGACCCCATCACAAGGGAAGAAGAAGGATAGCAATAGAAGAGGATACCTCACCTCATGATGACACACATGTGCCTGGATGCACACACCCCAGTAAATAAAACAGGTGTCCCCCCCCCCCAAACTGGGGTGGTTAGTCATCTTTCTTGCAGCTGATTTGGCTCTCAAGGAACTGTGATGAATGGGCCAGCAGAGGCAGTCAATGTTATCTCTGGCTTCCCCCTGGGCTTGTTAATCAGTAGAAAAGAAGCGGAAAGGCATGATGGGAAGGGTCTTTTGAGCCAAAGTGGATCCCCAGGGAAATGGCTGGAAACAAACAGACTGACTCATAGTTGAGTCCCTTCTCCACTTGATAGTGACCATGAGGCCAAGTAAGGTTGATTCCAGGGACGTTGCATGCTATCTCAAGAAGGTTAGGCTAGGTTCAGGGTACCAGAGGAGAATACGCAGCTCTCTGGTATAGAACAGGAACTTATGGGTCTCAGCCCATTGCCCAGGCCCTAGTATTCCTGAATCAATAGCCTGACAAAACTGAGCCAGGCACTGGGATATGGGTGGAGTGTAGATATGTGGTGGGGGCAGCTGTATGTGAGACCCAGACGGGGACAGGATAGGGCTTAGAGAGCTACGGCATGAAGGATAGTGTCTGTGGTTTCAGGGAGAGTATGGTGTTGCAGGCGCCTGGTAAAGGGCTGTTTCCTTTGCATCTCTCCTTGTCTTCTCCCAAATGTGACGTGTTCTCTTAATTAATTTTTGTTTATTGATCCAGTGTGTTCCTAGGCACCCATGCCACGTGCTGAGTGATCTTCTTGCTTTCTCCACGTGGCTTTTCCCTTTCAGGGTGTGGCTTTAACATACTGATTCCACCATTGCACAATGTCTCCTATCTGTTTCTGCTGTCCAGGTCCTGGCTCGGATTTCACCAGGACTTCTAGATGCTCCCATTTTCTCAGCTTCTACATTATCTGTTCGTCTTTTACTGGCTCCTGCTTCTCAGGACCACCTTCCACATGGCCCTCTGTGCTCACATCTTGTGGCCTTGGGCTGACTTCTGGTGCTCCTTGCTGCAGCCTTCTTTACCTTCTAGCTTTGTCTCCCATCACCCCTGTCTGGATCAGGTGTGCCAGAATCCCGGTAAATGCTGCTTGCCATTCTGTTCTCTCCTTGCTCATGCTGCTGCCTTTTCCAGAGTGATCTCCATGGTGGGCCCCTGGTTCCCTGCAGGAAGTGCTGCCTAGCAGGTCCTGCTCATGACCCTACTGTGTCTGAGCTTGACCTCCAGGTTTTCTCTGTGCTCAGTCATTTATGTATTGAGCCTCCAGGTTTCCATGGGGATGGGTAGCTCAACTCTAGCCACGAGCACAGACTGAATCTCTGTTTAGGGTTAAATGTTCCGGAAGAATCAAAGTGCCTTCAGCCCCAGTGGTATCTGTGGGAGTCCTAGGTTTCTGGATACAGCTATGCTTAAAGTGGGCCTGGGTAATGACCTACGCCATCTGTGTGGCTTGTACTGCCTCTTATGCTCTGTCCAGGACAGTAAATGCATTTCTCTTGTGAGGCCTGTGGTACGCAGGCTCTGAGGCTGGTACATTTGAGAGGTGAGGCTCAGGCTCCTATCATGTGGATTGTCAGCATTTGGGGTAGGAAGATGTGTCTGTCTGGATGGGGCTGGGCTGGGTGCTGGCAGGGGCTCAGGAGACAGCAGACAAGTAATTGCCTGCCTCAGGGAAGCTGTGCCCCCAAGCAAAGCCACAAGTATTTGGCAGAGTGATTTTATAAGCTGAGACTATCCTGAAGAAATGGCAGATTGTTCATTTAGCCAGAAACAAAGCAGTAAACCCAATAGAAACAAGCCAGCGGAGTGCCACTCCTATGCGTAGCTTGCAGGGCAGTTTGGCTCCATTTGCCAGATGAAGTGTCTAAGACTGGGAGACTGGAAGGGTTGGCTACTATAGGTAGATGAGAGCTCTGGCTCTGTCCTTCTCAGTGTATTATGGGGAATGATCTTGGCCTCAGTGGTACCCACAGTGCCTGGGAGGCTGACTGTCCTAGGGAGGCTCCTAGAGATGTGCATGTGTAAAGGTGGAGGATGGAGAGAAGGAGGATGTGAAGGAGGAGGGGGAGGAAGATCAGGTGAGAGAGGAGGCAGAGATGAGGTCAGAGCAGAGGCCTCTGGGGATGCTCTGGGGTCTGCAGTACCATGTAGCCTGAAGCCTAGGCATCTGGCCCATGGGATCATCTGTTTCCCTGGTCTGAGAGAATCCAGGTGTGTTTGCTTAGTAGCTTGTGAGTAACAGGTGTGTCAATCAGACTGGTTTGTGTGCTAGAAAGAATGGAAGGAAGAAAGGGAAGGAAAGGAGGGGGAAGGAAGAAGGGACAGGAACTGCCTAAAGGAAGCAGCGTTTTCTCAATTAAGCTAGACCAGGAGTAGAGAGCAGCGCTGCCTTCACTGGCCATCCACTCTCCTTCCAGCATGGTTTCCATCCTCATCTGTTCTTCCTATCAGGAGGTAGCAGATCCTGCCCAGTCCCTGTCCACACTGCCAACTGGAAGATACAAAAGAGGGCACGTAGCCGGGCATGATGGCACACCCCTTTAATCCTAGCACTTGGGAGGCAGAGGCAGGCGAATCTTTGTGAGTTCAAGGCCAGCCTGGTCTACAATGTGAGTTCCAGGACAGCTGGGGCTACAGGGAGACCCTGTCTCGAAAAGACCAAAAAAAAAAAAAAAAAAAAAAAAAAAAAGAGGGCACAGAGGGGGGATAGCTCTGTGTGAGGAGTGCAAACCCCATATACAGATCTCAGAGCATCTCGGGAGCTAGGACTTCCCCATGGCAGAGGGAGAGGTTGGAAGGAAGTTTTGGCTGCAGACCTCCCCACATAGAGCATCCAAACCTTCTGATCCTGTGCTGCCACCCAACAGTTCGTGTTCTCCCTCAGAGCGTGCAGCTGTCACCTGATGTCTTTTGGACTTTTGGGTCCTGCATGGTCCCAATTACACTCCACCTATGGCCTAGACATAATTCCTATCCACCTTCATGCCTGTGGTAACTTCCCCATCTTTCCATCTACCCTTGCTTCTGATCCAGGTTTTTCATCTGACCTAAGACTCAGCCCTGGGCATTTCTGGGCTTCTCTGGCATTGCCTAGCTGTGGGTTTTGGTCACCCACTCATCTAACCTTCAGGTCAGCCTGAGCAGCTTTTGGCAAAGGCAGACTAGATGTAGCCTGTGCTCTGTGGGGTCTCCCTGCTCTGCCCCTGCCTCTGTATTCTCTCTTGGGTTCCCCAGAGTATCAGTTCTGGGTTGTCAGGAAGGGAACCAGGTGGGCAGCCTCCATAGTTTGTGCACAGAGCTTAGAGAAGTCAGACATTCCTGCTCCCTGGGAGCAGACCAGCCACCCAGGGAACAAAGTGCAGATCGTAATGGGAGACTAGAGAAAGCCAGATTGGCCCCAAGGGATATATGGTTGGAAATATGGTTCTTCCTCCCAGGAGGGTAGAGATGAGGGAGAAGACAGTAATTTAAACCTGAAGACCAGTATGTTTTTGCTTATGGAAAAAAAATGACTATGACTGTTGTTGGAAGACACTTACAGCTCAGGGTGCCAACTCGTCCCCACTAGGAGAGTAGTATGCTCTAGAGTGCCACTTCTCTCGTCTCTACTAGCCGAGCTCTTCTCCATGTTACAAGGCCAGCCCATCTATACTTTTGTCTTGAAGCTTATTCTTACACTGAAGGCAGAATAAATTGCTTTCTTTTTCTTTCCTAGAGCACTTTATTGGGTTTGCTGGTATGTCCTCACACCAGGCTCCTTAAGGTACAGAGCCATCTTTTATCATTTTTTGCCGTGTGTGTGTGTGTGTGTGTGTGTGTGTGTGTGTGTGTGTGTGTGTGTGTGTAGTGCTAGACTTTTGTTATATAGTCCTGGCTGGCCCAGAACTTGCTGGATAAACCAGGGTGGGCTAAAACTTACAGTAATCCTCCTACTTGAGCTACTCAGGAATCCTGCTTCTTGAGCTCTAGGATTATAGGCATGCACCACCACCCCTGGCTTAGAGATATGACATTTCTCCTGTGTGTCCCTATGTCCTGAGGACTAGTGAGGACCAGGCCCAGATGAGATGCTCAGTGAAAGAAAGGGGCTTTAAAAAATTTGGGGGGCTGGAGAGATAGCCTAGCGGTGAAGAGCACCGACTGCTCTTGTAGAGGACCCGGGTTCAATCCCCAGCACCCACATGGTGAACCATCTGTAACTCCAATTCCAGGAGAACTCCAGTTCCAGGGGAATCTGAGACCCTCTACTGACCTCCACGGCATTGCACCACACGGGTGCACAAACCTACGTGCAGACAGTACACTCATACACATATAAAAATAAATAAAATTAAAAAGAAATACAAAAAATTCGTACACGTAACTGTGTGCTTTGCTTCAACCTACAGTGTCCAGGGTTGCCTTCTAGCTGGCAGCTGCCCTGACCACTTCCCACTTCCTGCCTAGGGCCTCAGGACTTGTTCTAACCACTGCCAAAGCTCTGAGTGGCCAACAGCCCCTGTTTTCTGCAGAGCCTTGAGGAGATGCCCTTGTAGGGAGAGTATGTGCCCAGCCGGAAGCCAAATGATCCCACCAGCTCAGCAACCCTTTACCCAGCTCCATAACCCACCATGCAGAGCTCCTGACTGTCCTCTGCATGACCCTGGTGTGGCATTTTAGTGTGTCCTATAGAATAATATTGAGAGAACGAACAAATCAGTGGCAGTACCTTCTGAGATTTGCCTAATTGCGACTCAAATTGTTCCCATATTGGAAATTACATGGCTAAGATGCCTTTTGGGGAACTGAATATTAGGAGCCCAGGAAGGTCAGCCAACAACGAGTTGTTGGAGTTTTTTCCTCTATGAACTCTTACTGAGACATTTTTCCTGCAATGAGACATGGATAGGTTGACTCAAAACAGATTTCACAATCACTTTATCCAATTTTGGATGGCTTAATTCGGCAATTCGCATAACCCTCTTTAATCAGCCTCACGTTTGGGGTTGCTGTGGTCTCGAGCACTTTGACAGTCAGATGTCATCCACTGCAGGACTCCTGAGCAGAGAGGCCATGGCCAGTCTCTGTGCGGCTCTGGGAGCTGGGACCAGGCTCTGGGAGCTGGGACCAGGCTCACTCTGGGAGCTGGGACCAGGCTGGTATTCTTTGGGACCTTTAGTCACAGCAAAGGCCCAGTGAGGCAGAAGATCTGTGGTTCTTTTTTTTTTTTAATTTTTTATTTATTTATTTATTTTTATTTCTGTACGTGTATGAATGTACTGTTGCATGCAAGTTTGTGCACCCGTGTCGTGCAGTGCCCTGGAGGTCAGAAGAGGGTCTCGGACTCCCCTGAAACTGGAGTTCTCCTGGAGTTGGAGTTTCAGACGGTTCTCGGCCGCCATGTGGGTGCTGAGGATCGAACCTGGGTCCTCTGTAAGAGCGGTCGGCGCTCTTAACCGCTAGGCCATCTGTGGTTCTTGTTCGCACCCTGGACTCCTCCTGTCCGGAATGGAGCAAAGTCCAAGAGTGGAGAAAGTAACCGTGATTTTTCTCATTAAGATTGCTGCAGTTTTGACACTGTGCAGAGTCTCAAAGCCTAGGATTTTTAACTCTGACATCAAATAAGAGTGGATTGGCTACGTGTCAAGTTCAGTGCCTTCAGGGAATGAGCCACTTCCTAGCCTTCTCTGTTTACAGCATTGGTGTACTGGGGACAATAGCCCTGTTATTAGAGAAGTCTGTTTGGTGCTCTCTACATCATCAACTCTGAAGTCTCAAGGAGCATGCATTTTCCACCAGGACAACTTCTGTTAAGCACTTAAAACTGTGTAGGCCTTAGCTGTCCATTGTCTCAAGAGCTCACAAAACACCCTATGAGGGGGGCTTGGGAAAGAATATCCCCATGTTACAGATTGGGCAACTGAGGCCAGGTGAACTCGAGAGATTTGTTCAAGGTAGTTCAGAGGTCCATGACAGAGCCAAGTTATTACCAGTGGCTTCTGCTCGCAGTCCTGGAGTTGCCTTTTGTTTTCTTGCTCTTAAGGAATCTGTCTCTCATTTGCTTGGATAAAATGCTATTGTGTGTTTGAGGCCATATGTAGTCTGAAGTATCAACACCAGGGTGAGTGACATTGTCTATGTAATGTTTGAAAACCACCATCAGGTTCTGATGGTGTGTTCTTAGGGGTTTTCCTGGTTACCCTCTGTGTGGTTGTCTTTTTATTCTTTGCCCCAAGCTCATATTTCACTGGTGAGGCCAAGTGGTATCAGCCACAGATCAGGTGTGTTTAGGGTCCCAGTGGTGAGAGAAAAGGACTATTGACCATGCAGCAGGTACAGAGGCTATCCTAGAGGGTAGCAGGTACAGAGGCTGTCCTAGAGGGTAGCAGGTACAGAGGCTGTCCTAGAGGGTAGCAGAGCCAGGCTGTGTGCTTTCAGGAGGAGGGAAGTCAGGGCTGCCTGGATGGGGCGAGGCATGTGTGCATGTGTGCATGTGTAGTGTGTGTAAAGTGCATAGTATGAGTGTGGTATATGTTTATGTGTACTGTGTGTCACATATGTAGTTTATGTGGTGTTTTGGTATACTGTGCACTTTGCAAGTACTTGATTATAATATATGTGTTAAGATATGCATGTGCATGGTATGCTTGAATATATTGCATGCAGTGTTATATGTATATGCAACGTATTTGTGTGGTACATGGGAAGTATGTTTACCTGTGGCCATATGTATGTACACAAACAGTGTATGATGTGTGTATCTGTGTGGTGTTTGTACAGTATGTATTTGCATGTAGTGTTTGTATGGTGTGCAGGGATATATTTATATTCTGTGTGTATGTATGCACAGTATATTGTATGATGTATATATATATATATATATATATATATAGGATTTTCATGTATGTACTGTGTGTATGGTGTGACTTTATCTATAGTATGACCATACATACAGTGTATAGTATGGGTTTATGTATAGTGTGTATATTTATGTTTATGCATATGTTCACATAGTTTGTATTTATCTGTAGTGTGTGTACATGTAGAGTACATGTGGAATGTGTTTGTGTATAGCACGTGCATGATATGTATGGGATGAATTTGTCTCTAGTGCATGTACATGAGTGTGTGCATTTGTGTTGTGGTCTGGGTGGCTCCTGGGCATGTGGTGGCCAGAGTGACACTGAGTCTTGAAGGCTGGGCTTACCTAGAGGGCTCATTTGGGAGGTGGATGGGATCCGGGGAAGGTGAGAGGATGTGGTGGTGGGCAGGAAGGACAAAGGGTGAGGTCTCCTTTTGACGGTCCTGTGGGTAAACCAGGATCTAGGGAGGACAAAGGGCGGGGTCTCCATCTGATGATCCCATGGGTACGCCAAGATCCAGGGAGGACAAAGGGTGGGATCTTCATCTGATGGTCCCATGGGTACACCAGGGAAGACAAAGGGCGGGGTCTCCATTTGATGGTCCCCTGGTACACCAGGATCCAAAGAGGACAAAGGGTGGGATCTCCATGTGACAGTCCCATGGGTATGCCAAGATCCAGGGAGGACAAAGGGTGGGGTCTCCATCTGATGGTCCCGTGGGTACACCAGGATCCAGGGAGGACAATGGGCAGGATCTCCATGTGACAGTCCCATGGGTACACCAGGATCCAGTCAGCACTGAGCTAATCTTACCCACACCAGGCCTTCTGCAGGTGCCCAGCTCTTGTTTAGCAGGAGAGCTGGGTCTCTTGGAAAATGTTCTACCTGCAAACATCATGTTTTTTTCTAAGACAGTTGACCTACCCCAAATGTCTTCAGAGATGAAGAGAACAATCTAGACAGCCATGAACATGAAGCTCAGAGAATAAGACCTTTTAAGTCAGGAGAGGGGATCAATGATAATAAAATGATCGTGATGCTGCATACATGTAACACATTACATCTTTTTCTGTGTGTATGTGTGTATGTGAGTATGTAAGAAAGAACCCACTGCTTAATTCAGCCTTTAGTGCAGGGCCATTGGTTGGCAAGGACACTGCCTCAGTCTCCCTAACAAGTGGCCTAAAGGTCTCAAGCAGAATACCCAGCTGGCATCCCCTCCCACAGCCTGGCATGGACTTCTAGATTTATCTCCTGTTCAGCTACTAGATGTTTTAATCACCCTGCTGGGAAGAAATTTATTTACTTGTTTGTTTATGAAACTAAAAACTAGCGTTCATCTACGCTTAGCATCAAGCTATCTGCACCTTTTGCTTGCCCTTCTTTTTTGTTTTTCCCTTGATTATATCTTTTTTTATTAATTTTATTTATTTCTGTATGTGTATGAATGTACTGTCTGCATGCAAGTTTGTGCACCCGTGTCGTGCAATGCTGCGGAGGTCAGAAGAGGGTGTCAGATTCCCCTGGAACTGGAGTTCTCCTGGAATTGGAGTTTCAGACGGTTCTCGGCCGCCATGTGGGTGCTGGGGATCGAACCCGGGTTCTCTGCAAGAGCGGTCGGCGCTCTTAACCGCTAGGCCATCTCTCCAGCCCCCCCCTTGATTATATCTTAAATGATATGAGTGGCTTTCCCAAATGAAATTTATGGACTGTTGATTTTGGAAATGAATTCTGTTTGTTTAGATTAAGGTTAATTTGGCAAAGAAATATAAAAAACAATCCTAAGTTGTAGCTTTTTGTGACCTATTTGCCCAGAAAAAGAAGCCTCATTTGCCCCATTATGTAGATAGCCGAGAGTCATGATGTGGCAGAGTCCTCTCTGTGGTAACTGTGGTAGTCATGATGTGGCAGAGTCCTCTCTGTGGTCACTGTGGTAGTCATGATGTGGCAGACTCCTCTCTGTGGTCACTGTGGTAGTCATGATGTGGCAGAGTCCTCTCTGTGGTCACTGTGGTAGTCATGATGTGGCAGAGTCCTCTCTGTGGTCACTGTGGTAGTCATGATGTGGCAGAGTCCTCTCTGTGGTCACTGTGGTAGTCATGATGTGGCAGAGTCCTCTCTGTGGTCACTGTGGTAGTCATGATGTGGCAGAGTCCTCTCTGTGGTCACTGTGGTAGTCATGATGTGGCAGAGTCCTCTCTGTGGTCACTGTGGTAGTCATGATGTGGCAGAGTCCTCTCTGTGGTCACTGTGGTAGTCATGATGTGGCAGAGTCCTCTCTGTGGTCACTGTGGTAGTCATGATGTGGCAGAGTCCTCTCTGTGGTCACTGTGGTAGTCATGATGTGGCAGAGTCCTCTCTGTGGTCACTGTGGTAGTCATGATGTGGCAGAGTCCTCTCTGTGGTCACTGTGGTAGTCATGATGTGGCAGAGTCCTCTCTGTGGTCACTGTGGTAGTCATGATGTGGCAGAGTCCTCTCTGTGGTCACTGTGGTAGTCATGATGTGGCAGAGTCCTCTCTGTGGTCACTGTGGTAGTCATGATGTGGCAGAGTCCTCTCTGTGGTCACTGTGGTAGTCATGATGTGGCAGAGTCCTCTCTGTGGTCACTGTGGTAGTCATGATGTGGCAGAGTCCTCTCTGTGGTCACTGTGGTAGTCATGATGTGGCAGAGTCCTCTCTGTGGTCACTGTGGTAGTCATGATGTGGCAGAGTCCTCTCTGTGGTCACTGTGGTAGTCATGATGTGGCAGAGTCCTCTCTGTGGTCACTGTGGTAGTCATGATGTGGCAGAGTCCTCTCTGTGGTCACTGTGGTAGTCATGATGTGGCAGAGTCCTCTCTGTGGTCACTGTGGTAGTCATGATGTGGCAGAGTCCTCTCTGTGGTCACTGTGGTAGTCATGATGTGGCAGAGTCCTCTCTGTGGTCACTGTGGTAGTCATGATGTGGCAGAGTCCTCTCTGTGGTCACTGTGGTAGTCATGATGTGGCAGAGTCCTCTCTGTGGTCACTGTGGTAGTCATGATGTGGCAGAGTCCTCTCTGTGGTCACTGTGGTAGTCATGATGTGGCAGAGTCCTCTCTGTGGTCACTGTGGTAGTCATGATGTGGCAGAGTCCTCTCTGTGGTCACTGTGGTAGTCATGATGTGGCAGAGTCCTCTCTGTGGTCACTGTGGTAGTCATGATGTGGCAGAGTCCTCTCTGTGGTCACTGTGGTAGTCATGATGTGGCAGAGTCCTCTCTGTGGTCACTGTGGTAGTCATGATGTGGCAGAGTCCTCTCTGTGGTCACTGTGGTAGTCATGATGTGGCAGAGTCCTCTCTGTGGTCACTGTGGTAGTCATGATGTGGCAGAGTCCTCTCTGTGGTCACTGTGGTAGTCATGATGTGGCAGAGTCCTCTCTGTGGTCACTGTGGTAGTCATGATGTGGCAGAGTCCTCTCTGTGGTCACTGTGGTAGTCATGATGTGGCAGAGTCCTCTCTGTGGTCACTGTGGTAGTCATGATGTGGCAGAGTCCTCTCTGTGGTCACTGTGGTAGTCATGATGTGGCAGAGTCCTCTCTGTGGTCACTGTGGTAGTCATGATGTGGCAGAGTCCTCTCTGTGGTCACTGTGGTAGTCATGATGTGGCAGAGTCCTCTCTGTGGTCACTGTGGTAGTCATGATGTGGCAGAGTCCTCTCTGTGGTCACTGTGGTAGTCATGATGTGGCAGAGTCCTCTCTGTGGTCACTGTGGTAGTCATGATGTGGCAGAGTCCTCTCTGTGGTCACTGTGGTAGTCATGATGTGGCAGAGTCCTCTCTGTGGTCACTGTGGTAGTCATGATGTGGCAGAGTCCTCTCTGTGGTCACTGTGGTAGTCATGATGTGGCAGAGTCCTCTCTGTGGTCACTGTGGTAGTCATGATGTGGCAGAGTCCTCTCTGTGGTCACTGTGGTAGTCATGATGTGGCAGAGTCCTCTCTGTGGTCACTGTGGTAGTCATGATGTGGCAGAGTCCTCTCTGTGGTCACTGTGGTAGTCATGATGTGGCAGAGTCCTCTCTGTGGTCACTGTGGTAGTCATGATGTGGCAGAGTCCTCTCTGTGGTCACTGTGGTAGTCATGATGTGGCAGAGTCCTCTCTGTGGTCACTGTGGTAGTCATGATGTGGCAGAGTCCTCTCTGTGGTCACTGTGGTAGTCATGATGTGGCAGAGTCCTCTCTGTGGTCACTGTGGTAGTCATGATGTGGCAGAGTCCTCTCTGTGGTCACTGTGGTAGTCATGATGTGGCAGAGTCCTCTCTGTGGTCACTGTGGTAGTCATGATGTGGCAGAGTCCTCTCTGTGGTCACTGTGGTAGTCATGATGTGGCAGAGTCCTCTCTGTGGTCACTGTGGTAGTCATGATGTGGCAGAGTCCTCTCTGTGGTCACTGTGGTAGTCATGATGTGGCAGAGTCCTCTCTGTGGTCACTGTGGTAGTCATGATGTGGCAGAGTCCTCTCTGTGGTCACTGTGGTAGTCATGATGTGGCAGAGTCCTCTCTGTGGTCACTGTGGTAGTCATGATGTGGCAGAGTCCTCTCTGTGGTCACTGTGGTAGTCATGATGTGGCAGAGTCCTCTCTGTGGTCACTGTGGTAGTCATGATGTGGCAGAGTCCTCTCTGTGGTCACTGTGGTAGTCATGATGTGGCAGAGTCCTCTCTGTGGTCACTGTGGTAGTCATGATGTGGCAGAGTCCTCTCTGTGGTCACTGTGGTAGTCATGATGTGGCAGAGTCCTCTCTGTGGTCACTGTGGTAGTCATGATGTGGCAGAGTCCTCTCTGTGGTCACTGTGGTAGTCATGATGTGGCAGAGTCCTCTCTGTGGTCACTGTGGTAGTCATGATGTGGCAGAGTCCTCTCTGTGGTCACTGTGGTAGTCATGATGTGGCAGAGTCCTCTCTGTGGTCACTGTGGTAGTCATGATGTGGCAGAGTCCTCTCTGTGGTCACTGTGGTAGTCATGATGTGGCAGAGTCCTCTCTGTGGTCACTGTGGTAGTCATGATGTGGCAGAGTCCTCTCTGTGGTCACTGTGGTAGTCATGATGTGGCAGAGTCCTCTCTGTGGTCACTGTGGTAGTCATGATGTGGCAGAGTCCTCTCTGTGGTCACTGTGGTAGTCATGATGTGGCAGAGTCCTCTCTGTGGTCACTGTGGTAGTCATGATGTGGCAGAGTCCTCTCTGTGGTCACTGTGGTAGTCATGATGTGGCAGAGTCCTCTCTGTGGTCACTGTGGTAGTCATGATGTGGCAGAGTCCTCTCTGTGGTCACTGTGGTAGTCATGATGTGGCAGAGTCCTCTCTGTGGTCACTGTGGTAGTCATGATGTGGCAGAGTCCTCTCTGTGGTCACTGTGGTAGTCATGATGTGGCAGAGTCCTCTCTGTGGTCACTGTGGTAGTCATGATGTGGCAGAGTCCTCTCTGTGGTCACTGTGGTAGTCATGATGTGGCAGAGTCCTCTCTGTGGTCACTGTGGTAGTCATGATGTGGCAGAGTCCTCTCTGTGGTCACTGTGGTAGTCATGATGTGGCAGAGTCCTCTCTGTGGTCACTGTGGTAGTCATGATGTGGCAGAGTCCTCTCTGTGGTCACTGTGGTAGTCATGATGTGGCAGAGTCCTCTCTGTGGTCACTGTGGTAGTCATGATGTGGCAGAGTCCTCTCTGTGGTCACTGTGGTAGTCATGATGTGGCAGAGTCCTCTCTGTGGTCACTGTGGTAGTCATGATGTGGCAGAGTCCTCTCTGTGGTCACTGTGGTAGTCATGATGTGGCAGAGTCCTCTCTGTGGTCACTGTGGTAGTCATGATGTGGCAGAGTCCTCTCTGTGGTCACTGTGGTAGTCATGATGTGGCAGAGTCCTCTCTGTGGTCACTGTGGTAGTCATGATGTGGCAGAGTCCTCTCTGTGGTCACTGTGGTAGTCATGATGTGGCAGAGTCCTCTCTGTGGTCACTGTGGTAGTCATGATGTGGCAGAGTCCTCTCTGTGGTCACTGTGGTAGTCATGATGTGGCAGAGTCCTCTCTGTGGTCACTGTGGTAGTCATGATGTGGCAGAGTCCTCTCTGTGGTCACTGTGGTAGTCATGATGTGGCAGAGTCCTCTCTGTGGTCACTGTGGTAGTCATGATGTGGCAGAGTCCTCTCTGTGGTCACTGTGGTAGTCATGATGTGGCAGAGTCCTCTCTGTGGTCACTGTGGTAGTCATGATGTGGCAGAGTCCTCTCTGTGGTCACTGTGGTAGTCATGATGTGGCAGAGTCCTCTCTGTGGTCACTGTGGTAGTCATGATGTGGCAGAGTCCTCTCTGTGGTCACTGTGGTAGTCATGATGTGGCAGAGTCCTCTCTGTGGTCACTGTGGTAGTCATGATGTGGCAGAGTCCTCTCTGTGGTCACTGTGGTAGTCATGATGTGGCAGAGTCCTCTCTGTGGTCACTGTGGTAGTCATGATGTGGCAGAGTCCTCTCTGTGGTCACTGTGGTAGTCATGATGTGGCAGAGTCCTCTCTGTGGTCACTGTGGTAGTCATGATGTGGCAGAGTCCTCTCTGTGGTCACTGTGGTAGTCATGATGTGGCAGAGTCCTCTCTGTGGTCACTGTGGTAGTCATGATGTGGCAGAGTCCTCTCTGTGGTCACTGTGGTAGTCATGATGTGGCAGAGTCCTCTCTGTGGTCACTGTGGTAGTCATGATGTGGCAGAGTCCTCTCTGTGGTCACTGTGGTAGTCATGATGTGGCAGAGTCCTCTCTGTGGTCACTGTGGTAGTCATGATGTGGCAGAGTCCTCTCTGTGGTCACTGTGGTAGTCATGATGTGGCAGAGTCCTCTCTGTGGTCACTGTGGTAGTCATGATGTGGCAGAGTCCTCTCTGTGGTCACTGTGGTAGTCATGATGTGGCAGAGTCCTCTCTGTGGTCACTGTGGTAGTCATGATGTGGCAGAGTCCTCTCTGTGGTCACTGTGGTAGTCATGATGTGGCAGAGTCCTCTCTGTGGTCACTGTGGTAGTCATGATGTGGCAGAGTCCTCTCTGTGGTCACTGTGGTAGTCATGATGTGGCAGAGTCCTCTCTGTGGTCACTGTGGTAGTCATGATGTGGCAGAGTCCTCTCTGTGGTCACTGTGGTAGTCATGATGTGGCAGAGTCCTCTCTGTGGTCACTGTGGTAGTCATGATGTGGCAGAGTCCTCTCTGTGGTCACTGTGGTAGTCATGATGTGGCAGAGTCCTCTCTGTGGTCACTGTGGTAGTCATGATGTGGCAGAGTCCTCTCTGTGGTCACTGTGGTAGTCATGATGTGGCAGAGTCCTCTCTGTGGTCACTGTGGTAGTCATGATGTGGCAGAGTCCTCTCTGTGGTCACTGTGGTAGTCATGATGTGGCAGAGTCCTCTCTGTGGTCACTGTGGTAGTCATGATGTGGCAGAGTCCTCTCTGTGGTCACTGTGGTAGTCATGATGTGGCAGAGTCCTCTCTGTGGTCACTGTGGTAGTCATGATGTGGCAGAGTCCTCTCTGTGGTCACTGTGGTAGTCATGATGTGGCAGAGTCCTCTCTGTGGTCACTGTGGTAGTCATGATGTGGCAGAGTCCTCTCTGTGGTCACTGTGGTAGTCATGATGTGGCAGAGTCCTCTCTGTGGTCACTGTGGTAGTCATGATGTGGCAGAGTCCTCTCTGTGGTCACTGTGGTAGTCATGATGTGGCAGAGTCCTCTCTGTGGTCACTGTGGTAGTCATGATGTGGCAGAGTCCTCTCTGTGGTCACTGTGGTAGTCATGATGTGGCAGAGTCCTCTCTGTGGTCACTGTGGTAGTCATGATGTGGCAGAGTCCTCTCTGTGGTCACTGTGGTAGTCATGATGTGGCAGAGTCCTCTCTGTGGTCACTGTGGTAGTCATGATGTGGCAGAGTCCTCTCTGTGGTCACTGTGGTAGTCATGATGTGGCAGAGTCCTCTCTGTGGTCACTGTGGTAGTCATGATGTGGCAGAGTCCTCTCTGTGGTCACTGTGGTAGTCATGATGTGGCAGAGTCCTCTCTGTGGTCACTGTGGTAGTCATGATGTGGCAGAGTCCTCTCTGTGGTCACTGTGGTAGTCATGATGTGGCAGAGTCCTCTCTGTGGTCACTGTGGTAGTCATGATGTGGCAGAGTCCTCTCTGTGGTCACTGTGGTAGTCATGATGTGGCAGAGTCCTCTCTGTGGTCACTGTGGTAGTCATGATGTGGCAGAGTCCTCTCTGTGGTCACTGTGGTAGTCATGATGTGGCAGAGTCCTCTCTGTGGTCACTGTGGTAGTCATGATGTGGCAGAGTCCTCTCTGTGGTCACTGTGGTAGTCATGATGTGGCAGAGTCCTCTCTGTGGTCACTGTGGTAGTCATGATGTGGCAGAGTCCTCTCTGTGGTCACTGTGGTAGTCATGATGTGGCAGAGTCCTCTCTGTGGTCACTGTGGTAGTCATGATGTGGCAGAGTCCTCTCTGTGGTCACTGTGGTAGTCATGATGTGGCAGAGTCCTCTCTGTGGTCACTGTGGTAGTCATGATGTGGCAGAGTCCTCTCTGTGGTCACTGTGGTAGTCATGATGTGGCAGAGTCCTCTCTGTGGTCACTGTGGTAGTCATGATGTGGCAGAGTCCTCTCTGTGGTCACTGTGGTAGTCATGATGTGGCAGAGTCCTCTCTGTGGTCACTGTGGTAGTCATGATGTGGCAGAGTCCTCTCTGTGGTCACTGTGGTAGTCATGATGTGGCAGAGTCCTCTCTGTGGTCACTGTGGTAGTCATGATGTGGCAGAGTCCTCTCTGTGGTCACTGTGGTAGTCATGATGTGGCAGAGTCCTCTCTGTGGTCACTGTGGTAGTCATGATGTGGCAGAGTCCTCTCTGTGGTCACTGTGGTAGTCATGATGTGGCAGAGTCCTCTCTGTGGTCACTGTGGTAGTCATGATGTGGCAGAGTCCTCTCTGTGGTCACTGTGGTAGTCATGATGTGGCAGAGTCCTCTCTGTGGTCACTGTGGTAGTCATGATGTGGCAGAGTCCTCTCTGTGGTCACTGTGGTAGTCATGATGTGGCAGAGTCCTCTCTGTGGTCACTGTGGTAGTCATGATGTGGCAGAGTCCTCTCTGTGGTCACTGTGGTAGTCATGATGTGGCAGAGTCCTCTCTGTGGTCACTGTGGTAGTCATGATGTGGCAGAGTCCTCTCTGTGGTCACTGTGGTAGTCATGATGTGGCAGAGTCCTCTCTGTGGTCACTGTGGTAGTCATGATGTGGCAGAGTCCTCTCTGTGGTCACTGTGGTAGTCATGATGTGGCAGAGTCCTCTCTGTGGTCACTGTGGTAGTCATGATGTGGCAGAGTCCTCTCTGTGGTCACTGTGGTAGTCATGATGTGGCAGAGTCCTCTCTGTGGTCACTGTGGTAGTCATGATGTGGCAGAGTCCTCTCTGTGGTCACTGTGGTAGTCATGATGTGGCAGAGTCCTCTCTGTGGTCACTGTGGTAGTCATGATGTGGCAGAGTCCTCTCTGTGGTCACTGTGGTAGTCATGATGTGGCAGAGTCCTCTCTGTGGTCACTGTGGTAGTCATGATGTGGCAGAGTCCTCTCTGTGGTCACTGTGGTAGTCATGATGTGGCAGAGTCCTCTCTGTGGTCACTGTGGTAGTCATGATGTGGCAGAGTCCTCTCTGTGGTCACTGTGGTAGTCATGATGTGGCAGAGTCCTCTCTGTGGTCACTGTGGTAGTCATGATGTGGTAGAGTCCTCTCTGTGGTCACTGTGGTAGTCATGATGTGGTAGAGTCCTCTCTGTGGTCACTGTGGTAGTCATGATGTGGTAGAGTCCTCTCTGTGGTCACTGTGGTAGTCATGATGTGGAAGAGTCCTCTCTGTGGTCACTGTGGTAGTCATGATGTGGCAGAGTCCTCTCTGTGGTCACTGTGGTAGCCCTGGGGCTGCTGCCCTGTGCTTTGCTTCAGTCTCCTCAGTCCTGCAGCTCATCTCACTGCTAAATTACACCAGCCCTTCCTTCTACTTCCTTGCTTCCTAAGCAGTGTTTGGCTATGTGGGGTAGGAAGAAGGGAGCCCAGGGGAAGGCCTCTGAGGAAAGGAGAGGGACTGGTGCACTCAGAAAGAGCCAGACAGCTGGCTTGGTGCAGATGCATATGTAGGATGATAGGGAGATAAGGAAGGTGGAGGCCACATTCCAGAAGGCTGTATCAGGAAACAAAAGATCCTGGATAGCCAAAGCAACCCTGAACAAAAAGCAGTACAGGGTGGGATGCCGCATACCTGCGCTCAAAGCTAATTACAGTGCAATAATCATAAAAAGCAAGCCCTGGTATTGGCACAAAAAACACGGCTGTAGATCAATGGAACAAAATCAAAATCCAAACGTGAGCACATCCAAATTCAGCCCCCTCACATTTGACAAAGGGGCCAAGAAGAACTGCACTTGGAGGAAGACAGCATCTTCAACAAATGGTATTGGTGTAACTGGGATCACACGTGTAGGAGGAATGGAAACTAATTCCATCTCTTGCCTTGCACAAACATGAAACTTCCAAATGCTTCAAAGACCTCAATGTGAAACTGACACTTTGAAAATGATAGAAGAAAAACATTGGCTGTAACCTAAAACATAGGGTGTAGGAATAAAACTTCTTTTTTTATTTATCTAGTTTATTGTTAAATTGCTTATTTATAATATATTTTTTATATATTAAGTCTGTGTCTTCCTACGTTTCCCCCCACCCCCCTCCAGAGCTCATGATTCTGCAGCCATCTATTCATCTCTTTTCTCAGTCTTTCTCCACATATTCTTCCATGGGGAAGTTGACTTTTTGAAGCAGAAGTTAACACTTTTCAGTCAGTTTCTTTGATGCAGTCCGTTCTATTGTTGTTGTTTGTTGTTGTTTCTCCATATGCATTACATCCCAACTGTTTGTACAAAAGCTCAAGGGGGCCGCAGAGAAATACTTTCAACTGGGTAATTGCACTAACATCCACAGATTGAAGGATACCATGTCATCCATTGTCGTTGTTTTCTGGGGACTGTGATTACTTCACTCAGCAACTGGAATGTGCCCTTAGGCTCCAGCCATTTTCCTGCAAAAGACTCAGGATGTTGTCCTTTCTTTCTTAACGCTGCATAAAACTCCTGTGGTAGATGTACCACATTTTCTCTATCCCCTCATATTGAGGGGCAATTTGGGTGGTGATTCCTAGCTTTTTGCTCTTGTGAGAGAGCTGAATAAACAATGGCCTGCATGTATCTCTGGGTGGGTGATAGTCTTGGGGGAACATGCTTAGGATGGTTAATGGCTTGGTCGTGTGCAAGTTCATTCCAAGTCTTACCAAGGGTTCTCCACACTGTCTTTTATAGTTGGTTGCCGAGGTTACATTCCCACCAGCAGTGGATGAGTGTTCCCCTTTCCCCACAACTCTCCAGCACTTGGTATCATTTGTATTCTTGATCAGCCAGTCTTACTGGATTGAGATCATATCTTAAGGTGGTTTTGATTGCCATTTCCTTAAGATGTAGTGATGTTTAACACTTACTTAAGTGTTTCTCACCATCTGCTAACTCCTCACTTGTGAAAGTCTCTGTTCAGCTTTTGCTCCATTATTGAGTGTGGTCAGTTGTTTTTTTCTTCCTTTGTTTTTTGAGTAGTTTATATATCTGGACATGAATGCTTTTGGTCAGATATTTCTGCGGTGAAGGTTTCCTTCCTCCTCCCTGTGGGATTCTCTTCACTTCCTTGATTTGTTTCTTCTGATTGTACAGAAGCTTTTGAGTTTAATGAGGTCCATTTGTCAATTGTTTGACCTTATTCTTGCGCAGCTGCTGTTTGATTTAGGACGTTTTTCCTATGCCTATGTCTTTGTAGTCTGGCTGGACAACTTTTATTCTTCGCCCTCAGAGAGTTTGGGTTCATGTTGAGGTCTTTGATCCATCTGGCAGGTGACTTTTGTACAGGCGAAGGTGGTGGGTTTATTTCATTTCTTCTACAAATGGTGATGCATTTTGGCCAACACCACTTGCTAGAAAAGATTCTGTCTTTCTCTCCAGTGTGTTCTTCTGGCCCCACCTTGTCACATATAGATGGCTGACAATTGTAATGTGCTCGGATTTGGATCTTGGTTTTTGTTCCATTGGACAACAGGTCTTTTGTGTTTGGGTGTGCCAGTACCGCTGTTTTTTGACTATAGCCCTGTAGTATAGTTTTGAGCTATTGCGGTATGAGATCCCCCCTGTGTAGCTCTTTTCACTCCGGGTTATTTTGGGCTATTCGGGGTCTTTTTGGTTTTCCAAATGAATTTACAAGGATTTTTGTTTTCCCCCAAAGCCTAGGTGAAGAAACTCTTGGGATTTTGATTGGGTTTAATCTAACAAGAGTTTCGGGTAGGAATGGACAATTTTTAAATGTTAATTTTCTCCAATCCAATGAGCATGGGGGGTTTTTCCATCTTCTGATGTCGTCTTTAATTTCTTTCTTTAAAGGTTTAACAATTTTTCTGATAGGATCCTTCGTGTCTTTGGTTAGTTGTGTTTGTTCCTAGGTATTTTATGTGTTTTGAGGCTTATTGTGATGGGAAGGGTCCTTTGAAATTTTTTCCAGTTGCTTGTTCTGGTGTAAAGAAAGGCATTGATTTTTTTTAGGTTAATTTGTATCTCCTGCCACTTTCGGAAGCTGTTAGAGAGTTTCTCAGGAGTTTTCTGTGAGAGTTTTTAGCATCTCTTAGTAAACAATCATATCATCGTCAATAGGAGCTAGTTTGACTTCCTCTTTTCCAGTGTAACATCCTAATTTCCTTTTCTTGTACTTATTGCTCTACAGGTTTCAAGCCCAAATGTATTGACGAGGAGTTCATGACAGGGGCGCAGCCTTTCTGAGTTCCTACCTTAACAGGGAATGTTTCTGTTTTTCCCCTTTAGATGATATTGGCTGTGTGTTTCCTGTATATGGCTTTGATCATTGAGGAATATCCCTCCAAACCAATTCCTGTCTAGGACTTATAGCAGAGGGATGCTGGATTTTGTCCAAAGGCCTTTTCGCATCAATGTGAGATGATGAGTGTGGGTGGTTTTTTTGTCTTTTATTCCATTTATGTTGTTTGATGGATGTTATTTGATTTTTTGTATGGTTGAACCATCCGCATCTCTGGTATGAATCCCTAACTTGTCATGATGGATATCTTTTTGATGTTGGTCTGTATGCAATTTTGCCAAGTATCTGTTTAGAATTTTAGCATCTGTGTCATTAGGGAGATGGGTCTATATATTTCCTTTTTTGGTTGTATCTTTGCCTGGTTTTGGATTAATAGAGTGATGGCTGGCTTCATAAAAGAATGTGGGAGAATTCCCCTGATGGTATCCTCAACAGTTTCAGTAATATGGGTTGTAGGTCTTTTTTGCACATGTTTTTTAGAATTCTGCTGCTGAAACCATTCTGGGGCCTGGGCTTTTTTTATTGGTAGGTTTCTGATTCACATCTTCAGTTCTTCATATATTATCGGTTCTGTTTTTTAAGCTGTGCGATCTCGTTCGTTGTTGAGCTTTGGCGATTCCCCAGGATTTCGATATTCATCCATTTCTTCTAGGTTTTTCAACTTGGTAGATATAAGGTTCTTAAATAGTATTCCAGAGGGTTTTCTGGATCTTTTCCTTGATCTTTGGTGTTAGTTCCCTTTTCCTCATGGATTCTATTGATTTAGGGAGTTGTTTTTCCTTCTTTCTTTTTTTAACTGGGCTAGAGGTCTACTATGCTGGTTTATTCTTTCAAAGAACAAACTTTGGATTCATTTATTTTTTTTGTATTGTTTGTCTTTGTTTCTATTTCATTGATTCTGCTACTATTTTGTTATTTTCCGTGCTGGTGTTTGTTTAGATTTCATCTGTTTTCCTCTCAAGTGCTTTTAGCTGTAGTGTTAGATCATTCAACTTGTGCTCTTTCTGTTTTTTTCTAACGTAGCACCCAGGGCCTATAAACATTCCCTTAGGACTGCTTTTAAAGTATCCCTAGGTTTTGTTGTGTTCGTATTGTTGTCATTGTCCAATTCAGTTCAGAATCTTTTTTTTCGGTTTCTTTGTTCTTCTTACATTCTTTTTTTTTTTTTTCATTTGTCTGTAGTTCCATGTGTTTTTGTAGATATAGGGCTTTTCGTGGTGTTGATGTTGAGCTTATTGCACTGTGGTCTGATAAGAATGCATGAAATTATTCAATCTTTTTGTATTGTGGAGTGAGTTTTTCTTCTGTGTCCAGTATGTGGTCGATTTTGGAGAATGTTCCATGGGGCTGAGTGGAAAAGTGTTATTCTCTGGTATTAGGGGTGGAATATTCGAGTAGAGTGTATGAGGTCCATTTGGTGTATCTATCATTCAGTTAGATGTCTCTCTGTTTATTCTTTGTCCTGTTGACCTATCCAAAGGACTCAAGTGGGGTATTGAAGTTCCTACTATGGTGTACTGGGATTAGTGTGTGACTTGTCCTGGAGAATTGTCATATAAAGTTTGGTGCACCAGAGTTGGAGCATATATCATGATTGTGAAATCTTCTTGGTGAATTGTTCCTTTGATAAAAAATGTAATGGCCTTCTGTTGTCTCTTCTGATTTCTTTTACTCTGAAGTCTATTTTTCTGATATTTAAAGTAGCAACACCTGCTTCGTTTTTGGTACCATTTGCTTGGAATATCTTTTTTCCATCCTTTCACTTTAAAGGTGGTGCCTGTCCTTGAAGGTAAGAGTGTTTCTTGTAGACAGCATATAGGATGGGTTTGTTTCCTAATCCAATCTCCCAGTCTATGTCTTTTGATTGGGGCATTTAGTCCATTAATATTTAAGTTATGACTGATAGGTTTGTGTTGCTTCCTTTTGCCTTATATCATTTGTTTGGGTTCAGTTTCTACTTCTGAGTTATGTTTTTATTGATTTCTCTTTTAGTGCCTGGGGTGGTTTGCTCCTTTTCTTTTGTCCTTTGAATTGCTTCAAGTATTCTCTGAGGTTGGTTTTCCGGACGTGTTCTTTAACTTGTTTATGTCATGGAGGTTTTTCTCTCTCCTTAAACTCTAATCAACTTTTTTGCTGGGTATTAGTAACCTGGGTTGGCATCTAGTGTTCTTTAACACTGGGATACTTTGCCCGTTCTCTTGCTTCAATAGTTTGCATTGAGAAGTCAGTTTGTAATTCTGATAGGTTTCCCCTTATAGGTCAACTTGTGTTTTTCTCTTGTGGCTTTAAGGATTTTGGTCTTGTTTGGGTGTCTAGCATATTAACTATGATGTGGGCATGGAGAATTTCTTTTCTGATCTTGTCTGTTGGAGTTCTATGTGGTTCTCGTATTTGTATGGTTTGTCCTTTTTAGTTTGGGGACGTTTTTCATCTGTTATTACTGTTGAAGATCTGATCAATACCATTCTCTTGGGATTCTTCTCCTTCCTCTATTCCTATGATGCGGAGGTTTGATCTTTTCGTAGTGTCCCACAGTTCCTGGTTGTTCACTTTTGTGTATTTTTAATTTTTTCTACTCTTTCTTTGGTTTTTTAGTTGTTCTGTGTTATCTTCCAGGTCTGATATTCTTTGTTCTGTTCCTCCCTTCTGCTTCTGAGCTTTTTCCATTCCTTTCCTCTTGATTGGATGAGTGTTTGATTTCCTTTTTCATTTCCTCTTCTGATTTCTTTAGTATTTCTATTTCTTTTGGAGCTTCTCAATCTCTTATTGTAGCTCTGTGCTTCGCTGGTTGTTTTCCTTATTTTTTTCAAAATGGGATCTTTCAGTGTTTCTTCTTCCTTCTGGAGTTTGTTCATTCTCTCTCTCTAGTTCCTTCTGAGTTCTTCATTCTCTTTTTGTTAGTTCTTTGATTTGCTCTTTATAATCTTGTAGTTCTTTAAATATGTTCCAATTGGTTTTTATATCTGTGTCCTGGGGCATCCCCAGAGGATCCCATGGCAGAGATTCTTCCATAGGGTTGTTAGAAACTTGGTGCAGGATTATCCTGTCCTTTTTCCAGTGTTGTCTCTTCTTCGTGTTCCTGGCATATGGCTTCTCCTTGCCTGTATTCCAATGTGAGTCCTAAATGCCTCTTCGCTGTGTTGAAGGCTTGCTTTGCTTGCCTCCTTCAGATGCCTTCATAATCCCAGTTGGCGGGGAGGGGGGCTCTTCAGCCCACGCCCTGGTACCTTCTGCTGGCCTCAGGAGATCTCAGATCTCAAGAGTCACACAACCCTACCTTTAATACCAGCTGGGAGGATAACTCCACCCCCACAGCCAGAAAAGCCAATTAAGCCAAGGACAGCTGGATTAATGGATCAACAATCAGCCTCGCTGAGGCACCCAGTTCCTACCTCCCTTCCTGCTCTTCCTTCCACTGGCCTCAGGAGATCTCCGGAAAAGACTTTCTAAATCAGACAACAGCTGCGTAAACAATAAGGTCAACAATTGACAAATGGGACCTTATTAAACTCAGAGGCTCTGTACAGCAAAAGACAATCAATGAAGTGAAGAGGAAGCCCACAGTAGGAGGAACTTCATACCAGTGATTCATTTGATAGAGCAGTTAACACTCCAAAGTGTTAAAAGTACTCAAAAACAGATGTAAGAAATAAATGACTACTCAAAAGATGGAGTAAGAGAGTCTGAAAAGAGATTCACAAATGAAGATGTAAAGATGGCTGAGAAAACATTTGAGCAGAGATATATTATATATATATATATATATATAATATAATATATTAGAGTAATATACAATTAACAAGGAAAAAAATGAACTCCTGGACACATATGGAAATTAACATACACTTCATTCCTGGAGGCATTCCTGGAGGGCATAAATCTGGTACAAATATGATGTGTACATGTGCATACTTTGGAGTGGTACAGTTGGGAGGGAACCACAGCAGCATGAGGACTGGGTCGAGGAATGGACTGCTGTGGTTGAATTCTGCATAGGACAATAAACCTTTGCAGAGAAAAACTTTGGAGAGACTGAGAGAAAGTTGCAGGACATGTATGGCAGAGTGCATGAACTGGGGTGGGGTGGGAAGAAGGGAAAGGGGAATATGTCTAAATTGAACTGAAAAATGATGTCTGAAATACACAAAACATCAATTAAAGTATTATAAAAAGTGTTCAATATCGCTAATTATTAAAGAAATAAAAACTAAAGTGACCTTAAGATTTCATCTTACTCCAGTAAGACTAGCTATTATCCAGAGAAAAAAGGATACTAAATGCTGGAGAGATTGTAGGGAAAGGGGAACATTCATCCACTACTGGTGGGAATGCAAATTCGTGCAACCCCTATGGAAAGCAGTGTGGAGAACTCTCAAGAATCTGAAAATGAGCCTACCACCTGACCCAGACATACCACTCCTGGGGTATATACCCACAAGACTCATCCTATTGCAGAGATATATGCACATCTATGTTTATTGCAGCTCTCTTCACAATAGCAAAGAGCTGGAAGCAACCCAAGTATCCCTCAACTGACGAGTAGATAGAGAAAATGTAGTACATCTACACAATAGAATTCTATGTAGCGCTAGAGAAAAGTGACATCATGAACTTTGCAGGTAAGTGGATGGAACTTGAAGCCATTATGCTAAGTGAAGTAACATAGTCCCATAAAAAACAAACGATGAATGGTATCCCTCATTTGTGGATGCTAGCACCAAATCCATAGTTTAAAGGCAAGCTGAGAAAAGTTAATGTTATATTTCTTTTTATTGGAAGGCAACTATGCTGTTATAATGTGAATTCCTTAAAGGGCTCTAGAATTAACTGACCACTTATTTTCAGACTTTATAATTGTGTGGAGGGTATGTATTCATATATTAGAGTAATATAAAATTAAAGGGAAAATGTGAACTCCTAAACATATTTTGGAATTAGCAAAGAGTTTATTTTCAAAGGTTATAATTTTGGTATATATGTGGTGTACATATAGGCATATTTTGGAGTGATACAAATGGGAGGGAACAACAGCAAGAAAAAAAAGAGGTCTAAATTTTTATCTTCTAGATAACCAGGGACATAGGGAACTGTTTTGAGAGTATTGAGATGAAGGGAGAAGCGTTTTGGGTGAATTTCAAATACTCTGCATTTTTTTAAATCTTAGAGGCAGCTTAGAGGGATTATGAATTAGACAAATACCCTGGCATCTCTGTCCCAGTGCCCAGCTGTGCATTGGCAACTTCCAAATTCTTATTCATTTCTTATACTTCAAATGTGCCACCTGCCTCTCCAGCATCTCTTCTTGGAAGTGCACAGGTAGGCTTACCCTTATGTCTTAAACATAGAACTTCATTCTTTTCCAAACTTTCATGACCTTTGTCTTAGTTTCAATTACATTAAAAAGATTTGCTTTTATGTTATGTGCATGAGTGTTTTGCCCGCATGTATTTATGGGCACCATGCATGTGCCTGCTGCCCACAGAGGTTAGATGAGGGATCCAGTGTGGCTTTCCTGGAACTGCAGTTAGAGTTGGTTGTGAGCTGCCATGTGGGTGCTGGGAACAAAAATCCATGTCCTCTGCAAGAGCAGCAGGTGTTCTTAACTCCTAAGTATCTCTCCAGCCTTTCAGTTACATTTTTGTTTATTACATGTGGGTGTGTGCATGTGTGTGGGTGTGTGAATGCCACAGCACAGGTAAGCAGATCAGAGATCAACTCGTGGGAGTCAGTCAGTTCTCTCTCTACCACGTGGATGCCAGGGATTTAAAGCAGGTCTTCAGGCTTGGTGACAAGTATATTTACTGACTGAGCTATCTCCCTGGCCTAGTCTTAGCTTCAAATGATACCTGCTAGTTACCTAGTTACTGGTCACCTGGTTATTCTAGCTAGAACTCGAGGCACCATCCTTTCCCTCCTCCTCTGCCCATCCGCATGTGCACTTATTATCCATTCTGTTGATTCTATTTGGAAATACTTTTCAGATTTGTCCCCTCCCTTTCTGTTTACTGTGTTCTCTTATCCTAGGCAACTGTCTTCTTGAACATCTGTGGCATTTCTCAATTTCCTTGTTTTCTTTTTGTAGCCCCATCCAAGACTGACTAGGAAGAGGCTTCCCTGTTCACAGCCCTTTGATGGTTTCCTCTGCAACGAGGCAAGATGTGTACTCCTCACAACAGCCTAGGGCCTCCTGCAGCTGGCTCAGGCCTCTTTTCAGAAACAACTACAGCAATTATCTTTGTACACAATATTTTACAAGGCTCTGAGACTTCCTCCTGAGGCACAAGGTTCGTTCTGGCTTCATGGCTTGTGCTTGGACCACTCTCTTTCCTGTTCCAACTCTATCATCACAGCTCAGGCTAAGTAGCATTTCTGCAAAAACGCTTTCTCCTTTTTACACAAGTCTTTTCCTTCTATACTCTTTCATTCTTTTTTTGTTGCCTTGTTTGACACTTGCCAGCCCCACCAGACTGTAAGCTCCAGGACGGGGAGAGCTTGCCTGGCTTGTACCACTGTGTACTCAGAGCCTGGCTTAGTGCCTGACACAAAACAGTGTTGACTAAATAGCAAATGACAGCATGAATGAGTGATGCTCTGCTCTTGTTCTGTGGTCACCGTCTCTTCACTCATCGTCCAAAATCTTGTTGTTAGGTGAAGGAGGAGCAGAGAGTTGAAGGAAACACTGAATAGAGAGTCCCGGTTCAACAGGAAGGGCTAGGACTCTATCCCATACAGGTACCCCTTTGGTATCCTTATGCGAATGGCCCCTGAGGCCCTCACTATAGTCCTTCACCTGTATCTAAGCCATTGAGCTACTTGAATGACCTGGGCTGAAGGGCTGAAGTTTTGCTCCCAGTGCTATCATTTTGTCTTATAACTTGATATTCTGTCATTTTTCAACCTGCACATAAAGTAAATTCACAGCGAAAGCAATGATACAGATTTTAAACCAGCCTATCCATTTATACAGCCTTGATTCTTTTTTGAAGTTCTCACCAAATATTCCCAGACTGGCCCCATATGCCCCATATGTACTCCTAGGCCCACAGGGCAGTTACCGTGTACCTCTCCTTATTCCCGGAATTGCTGTCACTTTTCTTGAATTCCTCTTATCCTGTGGTCCTGGCACGCTGCTTGAGCATAGCTTCTGACTTTGCTGTCTTCTTTGTGGGTCACTGCAGCCTCTTGCTGGTCACCTTGTTTCCAGGCCCCTCCCCCCTCAGAATCTGTGATCCTTGTTAGTAATAGCATTGATCCTCAGGGTCCCTCACAGCTCCAAACTGAAAACTGGTCTGTGTTCCTTTTAGGAGCCAGCTTATCTTCAAGAAAAGATGACAGTTGTGAATCCACAGGGGATGGATATGCGAGTCAGCCTGAGCACATTCAGAATCCCTTCTTTGCTGAAGCACAGAAATCTTATATCCAGGTCTTTATTGTTGAGTCTCGCCTTAAGAAGAATTATTTCCCTGAAGGCAATTCGGCTATGAGCAAGATTTCTGGGACTTCTGCCCTGAACATGTCTGATTCTGACAGAAGTCTAAGCATCGACCCCTGCTATTGGTCACTGTGGTCCAGGAAGGACTGAGCTCAGAGGTCTGGGGCACTGAAGATAAAATCCATCCTATGGGCTGAGAAATTGGCCCTGACCACTGATGTCTGGGGGAAGACACTGTGTAGACAAGGCAAATTTCATTTCCTTAGTAAAGTGCTCTGTGCTTGGCTTGAGATGCTGGAACCATGTTCAGGAGTGGGATTCTATGTTCTCTGTTTCTTTCTTTCACAAATAAGTATTTTGCATTTTAGTATGCTCGGTCATCGTATGGTCTACCTTTATAATTTCTCACCTGGCAGACAGCATACAGGAAAAGAAAATATTCCAAAGTACAGGTCGGAATGCCGCTTGGGAATACAGAAGCTTTCCAAGAAGACGTCATGGATTTTTGTCTTAAGTAGATTACAGCCTGAGCGTCCTCCAAGTTGTCTCTGGAACTTGAGCTATAAACATCTCTGAACAAGACACATACTACTCAGTGTCTGTAGGGGAGCCCAAGACTAGTCATGACTGGCAGACAGCTTGGGGCTCGTGGGAATTTTGGGATCTGGCTCTATTGAGACAAGCCAGGCTAGGGCTCCGTAGCTGGTTTGATGGGAAGACGGTTTGGCAACCACAAAGTGCGTCGTTCTGCCCGAGAGTGAATCACCTGCTGCATCTTGGCACTAGGTCTTTGAAGCCCGTCCATATGCTGGAGACACCTTTATTTGGCTGGCTTTGCTTGGCAAAGCTGATGCACATGGAATGTTCCCTTCAGAGTTAAGGGCTGTTATCTTGCTAGGAGAGGCCCAAGAGCCACCTTTGTCTCTCCAGCCCATGAGGGCAAGTTCTCCAAAGCATTGCTCCCATGCTGCTGAAATCATGCTGAGCTGTTGTTACTAATTCAATTCATTATGTATGGAACCCTTTCCTCTATGCCAGATACTGAACAAGATGGTGAGGAGACAGAGGTTGCTCATAAGATCATCTTGCTCAGAACATGGTGGTAGCATAGAAAAGGTATTTTGGTGGCATGTGATCCATTTTCGGTCAAAGACCCAACAAAGTGGATTTCAATGAAAGTATAACATCTACCTGTGAAAATGCAAATGCCCTCAACCCAGAGTTTTACTTATCAATGCAAGGGATCCCTTCAGTAAAAACCTCAGTTTGACAGTTAATTCTGGAGGATAAATGGGTGGGGGGGGAGTGGTCACTGATTGTGACTTTTTGAATTTTTCTGGACAAGGGCTTAATTTCTCTGAGAAGTCAGTATCATTGAGAAGGAGCGGCTAAACGAATGAGATCTAGCAGACCTCAGATGCAGTAAGAGAGGAAGACTGAGGCTAAACGGACTAAGCTTTCTAATCTGGATGACTGAGTATGGAAGCGACATACCCTCCTCTTCCTCATCGAGTGATGGGAGAAGGGGACACCCGTAGTCCAATGGGATAGGGAGGCATGGTGAAACAGGAGACCTTGGGAACATGGAAGAGAAGGTAGGTGAAAGACTCCTGTGTCTCCAGATTAAGTGTGCTGGCTTGAGCAGAGGTGACCAAAGTCCCATGGAATGGCCTGTGGTCTTCACACTTAGCTTGGGGTATACTTTCATCTCTGTTGTGTATCTTGGCATTGGGTATAACCAAAGTGCTTCAGCCAGTCTGGTATCGTGGAATAGACTTGACTTCAACATTAGGCTATGTTCACATTTTCTCCCTGGAGGGGAGTGCTAAGTTCTGTTAATAGAACTACAGGCTGTTAATGAGCATAAGGACCATTGGGGAAACACTTCCATCTTGCCATGCGTAGCCCATCTAAGAGCTGTTAATTGACATTGTTTGAGTTGGGAGTTAGGGTCATTTACAAAGTTCCCAAGTTGGTTCTGATGTATACTCAGTCTGGGAACTTCTGGTTTGGACAATCTTCTCCTTTTACAACTGAAAAAATGGGGGCTTAGGAGACAAAGGGTCATAGCCCAGATCCTCTGCTTATGGCATGGTTTGTTTCAGTGCTGATGCATCTAGAAGCAACGCTTGCTTCATGTCCTAAGTGCTTCTTTCCAGGGGGTGAGGGCACTAGGCTCAAACAGCTTTTTGCAGCCTTCCAATTGGCTTTCACTTCTTCCCAGAAGACTCAGGAGTGTGTATCATCCATTATAGGTTGTTGTGTAGGAAAACAGAAGTTTTCCATAAAGCCCATATCAAGGATAGGGACTAAATTTTCTCTCCTACGACCTCTGTAGAACACTTGAGTCCCATTAGCATGCCAGTGGCAGCTCTTGTTATGTTCCAGACCTTTACATTCTTCTTTGAACATATCACAAAACCAATCTGTTTTGCTTTGGCCCACATCCAGGGTCCCTAGAAAGAACATTCTCTTGAGGGGACTCTTCTTTCCTGTTGTAGGTCTAGTATGGTTATGAAGCTGTGACACCAGTGTCCATGTGGCATCCTCCAAAGGCTAGGAGGGCTGAATTGCTGGGGACAGGGGTGTTGACTCTCAGTAGAGGCTGTTAAATTACAGATGACTTAAGCATAGTCATAAGCACAGGGCCTTAAGCATAGGCTTATACTTGGTGAGTTCTCACAAAGAAATTTTTTACCTGGAACCTATAGTTTGGGTCCTCCACCTGCCAAAGGTACCCAAAGGTTGTTTCTAGCTCACATTCTTTTAGCTGGTTCTGATTTCTCAAAGGTTGCTGCTCAGTGTGGGACAATCAGTGACATTTACACATAATGTTCATGTCTTCAGCTTTACTTCCCTTAGGGGAGGAAGAAGTTAACATGGAACAGCTATGTGCTATAACATTTCAATCAATAGATTACATATATAAGAAGTTATGTAAGGTTGTATATAATACCATAAACTTATATTGCCTAGTGATTTCATAGCTGCCTTAGTTTCTGTGAGTACACATCATGATGTTTACATAATGATGAAATTAACTAATGGTCCAGTTCTCACAATCTCATCCCCCATGAAGCATGAAGTGACACATGACTCTATTGTATAAATGGCATGATGTAGAAAACCTCAATGAAGCATCATTTAGTTCTAGATGTGCATCTCTGAATGGGAAAAGGATGTCTGAATAGATGAACAGGAAAACAGCTCTGGAGGGAGGGGTTTCTGCAGAGTAGGAGAGGATGTGCCGGGCAACGTGACTCCCAGAAGTTCTTATAGGTGCATGAATACAATGAGTTTGCACTGGAGGAAGCTAACTCCTGTAGAATTCCTCCCTAGGTGTAGATTTGGTTAACAGCAATCCATACCAGGACCTGGAATAAAATGTGCAGTGTATGAACTTCTTTGAAGAGTATGGTATTACTATAACTCTGGGTTTGCTTTGTGGTGCGGAAGAGCCCGTCATGCACTTTATCTTTCTTATAGAAATTGTTACAAGTGGGAAAATGTGTCTCTCATCAAGTGAAAGAGAAAATTCAAAGTGAAAAAAGGTGGTTAGCCATGGTATAAAGATTGGGGATAGAAAATATGGCTTTACTCAGACATGCAGCAAAGGAGAGTGCCCGGACCTGTTTGGAAATGTCTATGTTGTATATGTGTGGGCTATGAAAGGGTCTGGGATTAGTGAAACACTATTTACCAGCTCCTACCATATATGATGTTTGAGTTTGGATCTGAGATATTCCTCAGCGGCTTGGCCCCGGCCGGTAGTGCTATCTAAGAGGTGACTAAATTGTAAGGACCCTAACCCGTCAATCAATGGGCTACTAGGAGATGGGGGCTCAGGAGATGTCTTTGAGGGATATCTTGTCTTGGACTATTTCTCCTCCTCTTCCTTCTCTACCTCTCTCTTTTCTCTCTCTCTCTCTCTCTCTCTCTCTCTCTCTCTCTCTCTCTCTCTCTCTCTTTCCTGACACCATGAGGTGAGCATCTCTACTGTGCTACATGCTTTCTGCCATGATATTCTGTCTCAATACAAGTCCACAGTGATGTAGTCAAAGCCAACATGGACTGAACTGTCTGAATCTTTTTTTTTTTTTTTTCAGGGGCTTCTTAGTTTCAGCCTGTCTGGAAGTTACTATATGGACCAGGCTGGCCTTGATTTCCAGAGATCCACTTCTAAGTGGATCTCCTAAGATCCACCTCCTTCTAAGAGCCGAGATTAAAGGTATACACCACCACACCCAGTGTAAAACCCTCTGAAACTCTGAAGCAAAATAAGCAGTTATTCCTCTAAGTTGTTTTTCTCAGGCATTTTTGTTTCAATGACAGAAAGGTGAGTAATACATAGAATTTGCACATATGAATAAATCACTTGATCTCAAACTGTATACAGAAGATGCTTCTATGTGCATTTATACCATACACTGGTTTCAAAAATTAATCATATCTGAAGATGAAATTTCATTGTCTTCAGATTATGCCACAGTCAATCTTTTAATGCGTTAGAGTTAGAAGCTCAATAGAGGCAGAGTGGAACCCTCTAAAGAAGTGGTTTTCTCTACACAACTTCTAGTTGCCTATAAGAAAGTGATGACCATCTTTAAGAATGAACATTCGAAAATGTTGAAGTGCATAGTTTAAGGATACTTTAGCATTATATTTGGTTCTGAATAGAGAATAATCCTTTTCACAGTTTCTATGTCCATTAGTCAATTAAAGAAGGCAGTTTTACCGATTTTACAAGAGGATACCTCTATAACAGCTGGCTCCAATCTACAGCTGGAGAACGACCTCATCATCATCATATTTCTCCTTATTCTATGGGGGGGAGTTAAGAAAGTCTGTTGTATTAAAACCTTTGTGGCACCTAGAAGGTAAGCTTCATTAGGATTCATTAAAAATCGTTGTTACTACTAGGATCCAGAGAGGGGCCTGATGTCTGCAGCAATCTGAGGCATTTCTTCCCTTCAATGCCCAGAGGAGTCAATCCTTCTGTTGGCACTTTCTGGTACATCCTACTCACTGCAAAGGTGCATTTTCTTTCTCAGCCATTAAATTGGTGATACTCTGGCCTGTTGTAAATGTCCACATAAATATATGCACATCCTGAATGTGTGGCATAACACATTTTTACAAGGGGAATACTGCTTTACAGTACTCAGATTAACAAAATGGATATTTATAAGCCCTTGAGATTCTCCAAGATTCTACCTCTCCTCAAAGGAAAACAATACCTTGACTTATATAATATTTTGGCCAATTTTGAACTTTATATAAATAGAATCAAGTGACATGTGCTTTTCTAGTGACTGGCTCTTTTATTTAGCATTATGTCTAACGTTTCTTATATGCAGTTCTGCATGGATAGTGATTCATTAATTTTATCATGATTATATGTTTATGACACAATTTCATAGTGGCTCTTTTATTTAGCATTATGTCTAACGTTTCTTATATGCAGTTCTGCATGGATAGTGATTCATTAATTTTATCATGATTATATGTTTATGACACAATTTACTTTACTCTATGTTCCGTAGGGGAACAGAATGTAGAGAATGGATATACAACACAACTGGGATTCATTGGTGAGAAGTATAACTGATGCTAAGAAAAGGCCGAATCAGTCTGAATTAAAAAGTTTATTATGTACCAAGATAGGCATTTATTCCAGGAAATGCAGTTTCTCTCTCGGGCAAATCCACGGCCACCAGCCATCCTGGCCGTGGAAAGTGCACTTCTGGGAGGCGGGGAGAGCCTTTTATGTGGGGGGGGAGGGGAGATGCTAACCTATTGGAATCTGGCCAATTAAACCAGGCCAGGGGCTCAGATCTAGAGGTGGGTCTCAGGTCCAGAGGTCTCATGGGAATCTGGCCTGACCAGAAAAGAAAGGAGGGTCTTTCTGGTCTATGCCATCTTGGTTTTGCCTAACCTAACAATTGGCTTCCACGATACTGGCTGCAGAGTCCAACTATAGAATCTGCAGGCTAAAGGGGCTGAGAACCAGAGTCAGTGAGACTGGATGGTTCAGCAGTCCCAATCTGGTACTAAAGCATAAAAGGTTTATGAGAGAGATGGTGGTTTTCAGTCCACATTGGAGAGCTGGTGAAGCTTGGTTCTGATGTCACTGAAGGATGGTTATAGTAGTGGGAGCAGCAGTTCCCACCAGCACCAGCAGCATAGATACACCCACCAGGAAGGAGCAAAACTGCAGCAGGCAGGTGAAAAGCACCCCCCTTCCTCCTCAGACCTCATTATATCTAGGTGGCCATAGGAAGGTCCTGCCTACTCTGGGGGATACTCTTACCCCCTCTATTAACTCTTCTAGGAAATACCCTCACAGACATGTTCAGAAATGTGTATTTTAGTTGATCGTAGATCCAATCAAGTTGATAACCAAGATAAACCATCACAGGTGGTATACAGGTTCTGAAAGGGCGATGCTTTCAGGTAGAGTCACTGTTCTTTTCTCTCTCTCATTAGGTAAATCTTTTTGATCAAGTGCACATATAGACAAAATCCTGCCAACTGTACTTTATAGGCTCTTGAAAGAATTCTCAAGGCTCATTTTAGGCTAATATCACCCTCATTTAGGATCGGCTGCTACTTCATTGTGTACAATAAAGAGAGCCTGCCAGAATGTAAACCAAGTGTCACTAAGCACACTCCCTTTAGCACAGACAACATTTAAGTTTTCAGTGGCAAGACTTTCTCAGTGAAGGAAACAATGTATTTGTTGAACTTTTTGTATAGGATTCTTTTTTTTTAATTTTATTTATTTTTTATGTGTATGAGTGTACTGTCTGCATGTAGGTTGGTGCACCCGTGTCGTGCAATGCCGCGGAGGTCAGAAGAGGGCATCAGATTCCCCTGGAACTGGAGTTAAAGATGGTTCTCAGCCTCCATGTGGGGATCAAACCCAGGTCCTCTGCAAGAGCAGTTGGCTCTCTTAAGCACTAGGCCATCTCTCCAGCTCCAAACATTTTGTATAGGATTCTTATACTAGCCATTCATGGTCTGGTTACTTTGAATAGCATTGAGACTGGTCATTTAAATGACCTGATATATGGTGATTTAGAACTTAGTGTTCCATACTTCCAGAAACTCCTATGAGATGCATCACTATGCAGGTTGGATATGTCAACTTGCATATCTTTTAGGGATTTATCTAGTTCAGTTTTGCCAACAAGAGAGACAGATTTAACCCAGAGATTATAATGGGCACACATTGGCAATCATCATTTTCCAGGAGGACCAGGGAAGCATCTAGTCCCATGAAGACTGTGCCTTGGATGAGACAAGAGTCTCCTTTGATAGTGATGACAGCCCTTATCTTGCTCAGCTAATGAGGTTTGTTTAGAATGTGAACCTCATGGTTGATCAGTGGCCTACTGCTTCACAGCTGTTCTATACTCTGCTTACATCTTTCACTGTCCTTCGTCTGTAACTGCTAGGGCCTTTTATCTGCAACACCTCTATTTCTGTGAATACCACCTTTTTAAACATTTTTAAATTGAAGTTTTATGCATTTCATCTATCGTTTCTCATTCCAATCTAGACTCCTCTCCCCTTCCATGACCCCCACTCCACCCCACCCAAGCTCATGCACCCTGCCATTCCTTCCCTGCATCTTTTTCTGATTCTTTTCGAAATTTTTCTTCTTTTATTTATTATTTTTTATGTGTATGTGTGTACTGTCTACATGTAGGTTGGTGCACCTGTGTCATGCAATGCTGCGGAGGTCAGAAGAAGGTGTCCGAATTCCCTTGGAACTGGAGTTAAAGACGGTTTTTAGCAGCCATGTGGGTGCTGGGAATCGAATCCCAGTCCTCTGCAAGAGCAGTGGGCGCTCTTAACTGATGAGCCATCTCTCCAGCCCTTCAAAGTTTTTCAAAGCAGAGGATTATTGTTCTAGGGGCAACTTTACTGTTTCAGTTGGCTCTCTGTCCCAGTTCCTCTGCTGTTGTAGTTCCCTCCAGTCTGTATAATCCATTGAGATGAAATTTACACAGTAGAAAGCTAACAGTTTTTAAGTGTATGGTGCTGTGGCATTTACTACCATTATGATATGCAACTATCACCTCTGTCTAGTTCTAAAACATTTTCATAACACTTTAAAATAAATCTTCTTCTTCATGGCTTCATGTTGTCCTTTCAAATTCTTATACTGAAGTCCTAACTCTAGAAACTAAGAATGTGAATGTTTTTGGAAATATAGTCCTTGCAGACATAGCGAAGATGAATTCTTCAGTAGAGCCTAAATAAATATGGATCATACCTTTTTCGTTGTGAGCCTGAGTCTGAGCCTTTAGTGGGTAAGCCATCTCTCCAGCCAATGGCTGATATCTTTATAAAAAAAGAAAATTTGGATGCCAAGACACACATGTAAGGAGAGGGGTATGGAGGATGAAGGGCAGGGGTTGGGGTGTCAAGGCAGGAATGCTAATAATGACCAGCAAACACCAGAATCCAGGAAAGAGGCATTGAATAGAATCTTCCTTCAGCTTTAGAAGGACCCAGTCATGCCAGGACCTTTACCTTGTACTTCTAGGCCCCCAGAATAAGACAGTGAACTACTATTGCTTAAGCCATCTAGCTTGTACTGCTTTGTTATGGTAGCACTGGGAAACTAACATTCCTGTTTAAGACAGTTTTCCCCATAACCTCCATCCCACAGTGGATAATTTTATACATGAACTTTACTAAGGGACTAGTACCTAGCTTTTGGTCATATACCAGTTTAGATGCTACATTATAAAGGTAGTTTTGTTTAGCTGTAATAAACATTTATATAAGTTGATTGAGTGAACAGATTACCTGCCATAGTATGATTGAGCCTCATCCAGTCAATCCAAGATGAAGACCTTAAGAGAAAAAACTGACTTATCATGAGAAAGAAGAAATTCTGTCTCTGGATGGCCTTTGGTTTCAACACTGCAATGTCAACAGTTCCTCAAGTCCGGAGCCTAGCTTGCTCTGCAGACTCACCTGCACTTGTTATGTGAGTTAATTTTTCTAAATAATTATCTTAGCTGGAGTTGGTTGTACAGGCCTGTAATCCTAGGTTCTCTGGAGGATGAGGCAGAATGATTCCAAGTTCAAGGTAGGCCTGGCTATTGAATGAATTCAAGGCTAACTTGATACAACTTAGTGAGCACCTGTTTCAGGGATATAGTTCAGTGGCAGAATGCTTTCTAGTATGCAGAAGAGCCTGGTTCCAACCCCCGGTACTGGAAAAGTCTCTCTGTATATGTGTGATATAGGCATATATCTACATATATGTATATATATGTGTGTTGTGTGTGTGTGTACATTCTTTCTCTGTAGAACATTGAGTAATATGCTCAATTCTCCTTAGCTCTGTAAATCATCAGTTCATCAGTCTGTATTATGTCTCTATAGACTTATCTTAGATATTTTACATAAAGAAAATCATATGATGTGTGACCTTTTGTGTCTGGCTTCTTTCACATAGCACATTTTCCCCCTAGATATTATAAAATGTATAAACACTATTGCTTTTCTATGGGTGAGCAATAGTGCATTATATGTATATACCATATGCATATATATATATATATATATCTTCATCATTGACGAACATTCTGGCTGTTTGTATTTTGGGGCTTTTGTGAATAGTGGTTCTTTGAACATGTACTTGTTTGAGCCCCCATGTTCTTGCAGATAGGTACCTAGATGTGAAATTGTAAAATCATACAATAATATTTTATGTATGTATATATGTATGTATGTATATATCAATAGACAGGATTTTATTGAGGTTCAGGATGGCCTGGAACTCACTACATACCCCAGGGTGGCCTCAAACTCATGACAATCTTCCTATCTGAGCCTCCCTAGAGCTAGAATTATAAGCATGACCCACTATGTCTAACACATACAATAATTTTATTTAACTTTTTGAGGAACTGTAAAACTTTTCCATAACAGATGAATCATTTTATATTCCCATCAGTAATACATGAGGTCCCAATTTCTCTACAACCTCACCAACATGTTATTTTCCACTTCTTAGTTATAACCATCCTAGTGGTTGGGAAGGCATTCCTCACTGTAGTTTTGATTTGTGTTTCTCTAATTATTAATATTGCTGAACATCTTTTCACATGCTCTTGGATGTTTTTATCTTGTTGTATCTTGTTCAAAAACAAATATCTACATAAGTCTATTCACTATTTTTATTACCTTTTGACCTTTCTCAGATATGATTTGTGAGTATTTTGTCTCCTTTTGTAGGTTGACTTTTTACTTCATAATTTCCTTGAGAGGAAATTATGTCTTCATTTCAAAGACATTTATTTCTTCTTTTGTTATTCATATATAAGAATATATCATAACCTGGGGCTGGAGAGATGGCCTAGTGGTTAAGAGCGCCGACTGCTCTTGCAGAGGACCCGGGTTCGATCCCCAACACCCACATGGCGGCTGAGAACCGTCTTCAACTCCAGGTCCAGAGGAATCCGAAGCCCTCTTCTGACCTCTGTGGCATTGCATGGCATGGGTGCACCAACCTACATGCAGACAGTACACTCATACACACAAAAAATAAATAAAAATTTTTTAAAAATTAAAAAAAATGAATATATCATAACCTATGGCCAAATCCAGAGTCATGAAGATTTACCCCTATGTTTTCTTTTAAAAGTTCTCTGAGTTTAGCCTTTTTATTTAGCCACCGAAACATTTTTTATAAATATATTTTTAATTTTATTTATTTTTGTGTGTGTATGAATGTACTCTCTGCATGTTGGTTGGTGCACCCATGTCATGCAATGCTGCAGAGGTCAGAAGAGGGTGTCGGATTCCCCTGGAACTGGAGTTAAAGATGGTTCTCAGCCTCCATGTGGGTGCTGGGGATCGAACCCTGGTCTTCTGCAAGAGCAGTCGGTGCTCTTAACCTCTTGGCCATCTCTCCAGCCTGTCACCGATACATTTTAAGTCCAATACGCAAATGGTGTAAGGTAGGAACCAACACCATGCTGTCCTGTTTACTATTTTATCACAAGCATTGAAAATTTTTATTTATTTACTTTATTTATTTATTTGAGTCTCTCTCTCTCTCTCTCTCTCTCTCTCTCTCTCTCTCTCTCTTTCTCTGTGCATGTATACCATGTGTGGGCAGCTGCCTACAGAAGTTACAAGATACCAGATCCCAGGCAGTTGTGAGAGTTAAAGGCCTGATATGTGTTGAGGGAACTAAGCTGAGATCTGAAAGAGCATCAAGTGCCCTTAACCTCTGGACATTAGCACAAGTTTTGAAATAGATCAGTGTGAATCTTCTGAGTTTAAATTTTTTATATATATAGTTCTTTTTGTAGCTGTCCTGGAACTCACTGTGTACACCAGGCCTTGAACTCACAGAGATCTGCCTGCCTCTGCTTCCTAAGTGCTGGGATTAAAAGCATGCACTGCCATGCCCAGCAGAATAAAGACATTTTTACTTATTTCATGTCAAATTAGATGCCTTTTATTTATTTTTCTTGCCTAATCATTTAAGATAGAGTTTTTAGTACAATGCTGACTAGCAGCAGTAGAAGAGGGCATTTTTGCTTATTCTTGATCTCAGGTTAATAGCTTTGCTTTATACCTACTGAATGTGATGTTAACAGTGGGTTTTTAGTAATACTATGTGTTATATTGAGATTCTATTATAGTCCTTGTTTTCTTGGTGTTTTTGTCATGAAAGGGTATTGGATTTTGTAAAGTACTTTCTATGTATCAATTGAGGAGATTATGTGGTCTTAACTCTTTGCCCTATTAATACAGTGCATTACATTTATTGATTTTCTCATGTTGGGCCATTCTTGCCTCCCTGTAATAAGTCTCATTTTCTGACCACATACACTCTTTTCAATATGATATTGTGTTCAATTTGCTAGTGTTTCATTGAGTATTTTTGCATCAGTATTTATGAGACATTTTCCTCTCTTGTGATGTCTCTGCCTTTCCTTTGAGAGTAATGAGAGACCCATAGAATGACTCAGGCAACATTTTCTCCTTTTCAGAAGTGTTTAAGAAGAGTTTATGTTAATTCTACTTTAAAAATTTCATAGAATTTACCAAAGAAGAAATATGGCCTGAGAATTTATTTTGATTGATTTTATTTATGTATTTGTTATAGGCCTGTTCAGGTTTTACATATATATTTTTTTTCTGGAGTCAGTTTTAGTGACTTGTGTGTTTCTAAGAATTTATCCCCTTTATTTAAGTTATCTACTTTGTTAGCACACAGCATTCACATAATCTGTTTTGTTAATGTTGGTAATAATGTTCTCACTTTTACCACTCATTTTATCTTTTTAAAATCAGTATAAAGTCTATCAATTTTATTACTCCTTAAAAGAGCCAGCTTCTGCTTCCATTGATTCTCACTATTGTTTGATTTTATATTTTCTCTCTGTTCTAATCTTTATTGCTTTCCTCTTTTGCCAGCTTCAGATTTAGTTTACTCTTCTTTTCCTGGTTCCTTATGATCTAAAATTAGCTAACTAATTTAAAGTCTATTCTTTTTTTAAACATAGGTGTTTAATGCTGCAAAGTTTCTTGAGCTGTGTTTTCACTGTATCCCATGCGTTTTGATGTATTATGTTTTTATTTTCATTCATCTCTAAGTATTTTATAATTTCCCTTGTGATTTCCTCTTTGACACATTGATGGTTTAAGAGTGTATTGTTTAACTTACGTAAATCATGAAAATTTCAGTTTCTTTCTGTTATTGATTTCTAACTTCATTCTGTTGTGGTAAAGAATGATAGTTTATAGACTCTCACTATTTTAAATTTATTGAGACTTTTTGTGACCTAATTAGTGATCTGTCTTGGAGAAGGTCCCATGAGCACTTGAGAAGAATGTGCATTTTTTTTTGTTAATTAAAAAAGCTTTTTTTGATTTATCTTTTTAAATTTTATGTGTATGAGAGTTTTGCCCACATGTATGTAAGTGCACCCATGTTATGCAATGCTCACAGGAGGCCAGAAGAGGGCATCAGACACCTTGGAATTGGACAGTTGTTAGCCGCTGTATGGGTGCTGGAGAACTGAACTTGGGGTCTTCTTTGAAAGCAGCCTGTGCTCTTAACCACTGGGCCATCTCTCCAGCCACTCATTCTGTTAATTTTGAGTAAAGTGTTATTTATCAGATTGTAAGCACTTGTTGGTTTATAGTATTGGTAAAGTCCTCTATTTCTGATTGGGACTTTTGTCTAGTGTTCTCTCCATTATGAAAAATGCAGATTATTGAATTCTCTAAAGTTATTATAAGCCATCAATTTCTCCCATCAAATCTGTCAGTTTGACTCATGTATGTTCATAATTTGTTACATGCTTTGATGAACTCGTACTTTTGTCAATATGAAATATCCATCTTAGTCTGTTGCTCCTAGTTAAACTTATTGCTCTTGTTACCTTTAGAATGTCAGTTACTTTAGAGAGTGATCTTGTTTTTTAGAGTCCTCCAATTGGACCCTGATCATAGGAGACATCTGGAGGTGTTGGGGAGTCAAACTGGCTATTTGTCTAGTTTCGTTCTCATGCTTGTCTGGAAACAGTTCACTTGCAGTGACACTGGTGAAGGAGTCCTCTGGTTTTACTTTCTATGACTGCTACAGTTCCTACAGGGGACTTTGTCCTTCACCCATCTTGTATCCTTGTTCTGTTTCTTACTACAGAGCTTTCCTTTCTAGAAAAAGTTTGACTCAATTGGTTGAGTGTTGGGCTCTGACTGCATATGAGTCCTTTCTCTTCCAAACAACTGTTATGCTGGTCTTGTGTCTTTGCCAGTAAGTTTGTTTAATGAACAAAAAGCATAATGACTTTAATTAGGTCTTTAGTGTAAATAATGGCCAAAATTACAGAGCAGGCCCCTTTGTCACTCTCATGGAATTTATGGTTGTTTAAAAAGTCAACACCCACTTTTAGCCACTCCTGTCTTCAGTTCTTAGTCAACCCAACATCCCCATTAATCAATGGGCTTTACTTCTACTGCCAAGGTGGAAAATTTGAGCTGCTCTTTCCCACCTTGGAGTGTCAGCTCACCTTTCCTCACCCCTTTAACTCATCTGGGTCCAGTGTCTGATTGAATGCTCACTCCTAAGGGTCCTTGAGAAAACACTGGCTAGGAGTGAATATAGGGTTAGCCATGTCAGAGGTATGATCTATACAGTGGGGAGGGAGGGGGGAGAGAGATAGAGAGAGGAGAGAGGAGAGAGAGAGGGAGAGAGAGGAGAGAGGGAGAGAGAAGATAGGAGAGAGACAGTAGAAAGAGAGGGAGAGACATGGAGAGAGAAGAGAGAAAGAGAGAGGAGAGAGGAGAGAGAGAGGGAGAGAGAGGAGAGAGGGAGAGAGAAGATAGGAGAGAGACAGTAGAAAGAGAGGGAGAGACATGGAGAGAGAAGAGAGAAAGAGAGAGGAGAGAGGAGAGAAAGGGAGAGAGAGAAGAGGAGAGAGAGGAGAGATTTGACCTCACAGAATTGCACTATGTAATGAGTACCTATATTGTAGGTATTGTGCTGATCCCAGAATTCCTAAAGGCTAGTAGAAGCATTGAAGATCAAGACAGACCCTTCCTAGCAAAACTAAGTAGGGTGCAAGCCTAAAACCAATACTCAAGTAAAACCAGGCCCTGCCTTGCCAGTAGCTGCAACATAGTCTTTAATCATTTGGACAGTGGGCACAGAATAAGCTTTATGTGTAAACTAGGAAGGGCTGAATCCATTCTTTGGATTGTCAAGTATCTGTACTCTTAAAGATTAAGAAAACATTTTCTATGGTTTGTAAAGTTATCTTCTGCCTCATGTATTTCTCATCTCCTGTTGTCAACATCTCATTTTCCAGCTCAGAATCTCCCATTCTGGTCTTTTTTATTTTTATTTTTTATGTGTATGAGTGTACTGTCTGCATGTAGGTTTGTGCACCTGTGTTGTGCAATGCTGCGGAGGTCAGAAGATGGTGTCAGATTCCCCTGGAACTGGAGTTAAAGACGGTTCTTAGCCACCTTGTGGGTACTGGGAATTGAACCCGGGTCCTCTGCAAGACCAGTCGGTGCTCTTAACCACTGAGCCATCTTTCCAATCCAGAATTTTCCATTTCAAAGGACGCAGTGAGCTTCTCCCCAAATCTCCAATCTTATGGCTTAGAGATACTGGAAGAAGGTACAGCTACCTTCTGTTTTTGACCATCCTTAGTTCAGACTTCCATCTCAAGTTCTGAGAGATTCTCTCTATAGGTAGAGCCTATGTCTGTTCATGGACTTCTCAGGCACTGTGTGGTAATGAATGAGCCTCTCTTCTTTGAGTGCATCCTTTGCTGTCCCTCCTGAGGAGCCACCACTTCATTGCCCCCTTATGATGATACCTAGTGTACCAGTAGCCATCTTGCCTCTCCTTACCCAGGTTTCTTCCCAGAGGGTGGTGAGGACCTTTGTGCTCATGGACACGAGGGCCTAGTTTCCAGATTCCACCAAATATTGTTAGGAGAGGACATATGCTCATGAGCTCCATGTCCCCTCTGCCCAGCTGTCTCAACTCTGGCTGTATGAGTGGAGCTGGCTCAGCTCTGTTCTCTGACATGGCCTGTCCTTCCTGGAGCTGTGCTGCGGAGAGACTGGAGTTTGCCTGAGAGAGGGGCAGTCAGTACCCAGGGTGCTCAGAGAATGGCAGAGGCAGGGCTAGTCTGTGTCTCACTGAGTGCTGCAGCCTGGCGGTCATCATGATCTCCGAGTTATTTATTGTCATAACATTAATCATGCTGAACTCACTTGGCATTAATGAGGACGTAATGTGTACTTGGAAGGGAATTTTTATTGTAGTGCAGCATTAACTAACTGGCCTATTATTTAAAGTGTTACCAGACCTGGTATGTACAAATGGTTTACTTTGCAGTCTCCAAGTGTTGAAACTTTGTATGGTTTGTGTCAAGAAAATATGAATATGGAACACAAAAGAGGTAGGGGCTGAAGTAATGTAGGGGCTGTCCTCTGGCTGGCAGGGAGACAGAACAAACTCAAGGAGGGGCACTGGATAGCTTGGGCAGTACACCACTGCTCTGGAACTCTGCTGGGCCAGTTCCTGTGTCTGGGATGGATGTTGGACATGAGAACCTTAGGGTGGCATTGAGGAGTTTCCTGAGTCACCACCCTGGGATGAAGAGAAACAGAATAACAGGATTTGGAAGTGGGAAAAAGCTGCAGTCTATGTTGAAGACCATGTGTTCTCCAGATTCTTCTCTGTTATTGCTCAGTGGCAGTTGTGGTCCTTGTTCCTCAGTAGCTGCTCATTTGTGGGAATCCACCTTTCTCCACCATGTTGACCCCTGGCCCACACTACACATCCTCACTGAGCTTCATACCCTGAGATGCTCAGGGCTTCCTGGACTTTACATACAATTATTCTGTTGTTTGGCTAATATCCGTTCAATTTTTGAGAGTCAGCTCAGGTGACACAAGCTTCCTGAAGTTTCCCTGTTTACCCCATCCTACAGGGACAGTCTTTTCTCTGTGGATTCCTGTTGAAATACATACATGCTAGTATGCAAGAGAAGCAACTCAGGAGAAATGAATGAGATAATTCTTGCCAGAGTAACATAGAAGGCAAGCCACATGGTACCTATTATCTTTTAACCAATTAATGGGATTTTAATATATAAAACCAAACTGCCTTTGAGACAAAGTACTAAAATGTGCAATGCTTACAGCTGGAGAGGAGTAAAGTAATGGAGGAGTAAAGATTTAGAAGGAGAATATTAGTTTGCACTGTTCTTTGGAGAACCTGAGCCTGGGGTCCCTTACCTACACCCTGTACAGGAAGACTCTAATGACACTCCTACCCTGCCCCAGTAAGTTTGTCTTATGGTTAACAAAAAATTCCATTATATCTTTTTTGATTACCAATGCAACACTATAAGTAGGCAAGGAATTTATTCTTCTCATTAAAACAACGAACACACACCGGGTGTGGTGGCACATGCCTTTAATCCCAGCACTTGGGAGGCAGAGGCAGGCAGGTCTCTGTGAGTTCAAGGCCAGTTTGGTCTACAGAGTGAGCTCCAGGCCAGCTGGGACTAAAGGGAGACCCTGTCTCAAAAATACAAAAACAAACAAACAAACACACAATGCATTAAGGAGATAAATATGGAGGTTCAGGTTGGTTTGTTGACATAGACTGGTCACTGGCTGCTTGGAAGCAGGAGACATCTTACCTCCGTGCAGAGATCACTGGTGGTTGTTTTAAATTAAAGTTCATTTTAGAATGCAAGTGTCACATCAGCTACTTTTACTTCACATTGAATCAGTTGGTATTCTGAATGAAAGGAATTTTGGCTTTAGTCATTCTATCATAGAGTGAGAGAGAACAGGGAGCCAGACATTAGCCTACATTCTTGCCTGTGCCTGTGAGTGTTGACTGATGAAACCCAGAAAGGAATGAGGGCCATTGGTGTTCAGAGCATTCTTCAGAGAGAACAGGTTCTTGGTGATGATATGTCCTCTTCCCAGGGGCACATAAAATAGCTACTGAAACACTCACCTATATTCTGGGTGTGGGGATAAGTCACAGCAGTAGAAAATCCTATAAGTTGTGTGTGTATAAACTATGTGATATAAAAAGAAATGAGGAATTAAAAGAAGAATTCACATGGTGGAAAGGGTTCTTAATTGGTGCATTCTTCGAGTTAGTATAGAAACTAACCATGTATGGTTAACTAAGGAGAATGTGATCCAAGAACAACTATGCTAGAGGCAGAAGGATGGGAAATGGACATGTGTAGAGTTATGATGGCAAGCTCATTTTTGCCTTAATGACCAGTGGTTTGAACTTTCTCCATGATGGTTGTTCTGTTAATTCTTCAGTAAATTTAGATGGAATGAACGTGTCCCTAGCTCTATTCTTAGATTATGACCTGTGCTTCCACATCCTAACACCAACCCTTTGCATTTTCCTCTTTGATTTTGACTGACTGATAGTGGACTTAATATTCTACTTATAAACAAAGGCACAGACTTCATTGTTGCCCCCCAACTGAGCTGTGAGGATTCCTAGGAGCCAGAAAACCCTAGTAGGCTTGGAGTTGGGGGTGGGTGGGGATGTGGCAGTCTGTCCTTGGGTAGATGGCCCTTGGATTGGCAGGAGGTACAGATGTCATGCCACTAAAGTCTGTCCCAATGGAAAAAGGACTCCTGGAAGTAGTTTGGAATAGAGAGAAAGGACTGGGTCTCACAGAGAAACTTCCAGAATTTTGACAGGTCAGAACTTCATTGAAATTGAAAGTCAGAATCCAATCCTTGTGAGTCTTCCTGGGAAACCAAAGTTAGGAACTTACGAATTGGAATAATTTTAGTGGTTATATGGTTGAAATGAGCAACTGTCCAAATCTCAGTGGCTTTATATAGCAGGAAGTTTGTTTCTCACCCACACAAAATCCAGTGTGATGCTCCTGATGTTTCTCCAGGTATCATTTGACATGTTCACTCGGGGACTTTGGGTCCTTTTGACTGCGGTTCTGCCTTTCCCTAGGGCTGTGGATGCTGCATTGGGTTTGTGTATCTGGCTGACAGATGGGACAAAGAAACAGGTCTACACATGGAAGATTTTAGGGGGCCAGGCAGAGAAGTGGAGCAGAGTACTGATGCCCCCATTTCATTGGCAAGAATGCAGACACATGGCCACACCTAACTGCAGAGGAGGCTAGGGCATATGGTCTGTGTGCCCAAGAGGGAAAGGAAATGGGCTTCAGTTCTTCAGTCTCTGCCATGTCTGGCATTGATTCTAAATAGTTATAAATCCTATTTACAAGTTCTTACCGTATGCTGGATATTATGGCAGTCTCTGTACATACATTATTTGTATACTGGTGAATATCTGAGATCAGAAATCCACCTAAATCCACTGGATCCTGGCCTTACCTTTAGATGAGGGCTAGAGGCCCCAGACTCAACCCAGTCTGCTTCTCATTGGCCCAAGGCCTGGGCTTTGTCAACCTGAAGTTGGTTTTTAGGTACTTGAGTACCTGCGGACTTTTAAGAGCTAAGTTGGGGTCAGGGGTCTGGCATTAGTAGGTTTAGACCACTGCTGCTGGGTGGACCCTTCACAAAGCCCTCTCTCTACATTTACTGGTTGGTCTATGTTGGTGAGGGTGTGGAATCTTATCTAAAAGAGCCCTTGTCTTGATTGTAGTCATCAGGTTATCACCAAGTGTCATCCTCTGAAGTATATATTTTTTTATTTTACTGTTTTTTTCTCTATGCTTCTTTGCTTTTTCCCCTCATGGTTTTTCCTGATTTCCTTTTATTTTCCTCCTAATTGACATCATGGACAAGGTCTGCTGGTAAGTGAAAAGAGTTTACCCAAGCTGACACTCTGTTTATAATTGATAATTTACATTCCAGCTTTAGCAAGGTCCTACCATGTCTTGACCCACGGCCAGTGTGTTCTCTGTGTGCTTGGCACAGGATTGTGTGGAGTAAGGAGAGCAAAGGTCTTGTGGGTGAGATGCTAGGGAAGTCTGGGCTCCATGTGACAGACATGCGGGTACCATATGGGGGTGTGTATACAATCATTCCCCACAAATGGTGGCATCTTTTACCACATTCATATAACTTCCCAGGAGTTTGGGTCATGCAAGCATGTGGGGCCAGGTGATATTCCCCTGTTGATGCAGCCCCTTCCCCTGCCTTCAACCTTTCCTTTCTGGTGCCTCTTAATTATGCTAGAGCTCAAGGCCAGATACATGCAATAGTAGTTGCTTCCTACTTCTCTGTAACTTTCAGTAAGTTAATATCCCTCTTTTGACCTCAGTTAAACTAACTGCTTGGCAATGAGATATTTAAAGATGCTTTTGAAAGTTGCACTCAGCTCCGACATTCACGAGTCTTAATATTGTTTAATGATCTATGTAGCTCTCCTTTCACACAGTAGGATCGAGTAGCAAAACAGAATGTGCTCTAAGCCTGAGTTTTCTCATTTTTTTACCTAAACATTTTTTTGATTCTTTTTAAAATTTTTATTTATTCTTGTATGTGTATGAATGTACTGTCTGCATGTAGGTTTGTGCACCCATGTCGTGCAATGCTGCGGAGGTCAGAGGAGGGTGTCAGATTCCCCTGGAATTGGAGTCAAAGATGGTCCTCAGCCGCCCTGTGGGTGCTGGGGATCAAACCCAGGTCCTCTGCAAGAGCAGTCGGCACTCTCAACTGCTAGGCCATCTCTCCAGCCCAAGTTTTCTCTTCTTTTAAATGGGGCCAAGATCTGTTACTTTTGAAGTTCAAATGAGATACTGCATAGGAGGGGTTTAGGATGGTAGCTAGCTCCTGCGTGCTAACAATACTTCTGCTTGCTGTGCCATTCACCTCATAGATAGGTATGGCTGTTGGGTCTCTGTGGAAGCCCAGCCAATTCTCAGCATAGATAAAGAAACTAGATATAGGAGATGGTTAGTCAGGCAGGTGGGGCAATGGCCTATGCTCTGGAATATGGAGTTACCCATTGTTAAAATATGGGGTTAGGGAAAAAACATGTTATTTCTGGAGCTACCACCTGGCTTTGCCCTCTAGGAACAGGAGAAACCCCCAAAAGGCCACGGAGAGGGCAAGCTTTCTGTGCAGAAACACATGCAAATGTGTTTGTCATTAGGCTTTCCTTCCACGCCAATAATCCATATCTTTTCCTCTTTCCTTTGTTACATTTTTTTTCTTGTGGCCAGCAGCCAGACAAAACATACTGTCTCATAAGCTTCAGCAGCCGACTTTGCCTTCCCAGCTGGGGCTAGCCTCCTTCAGCTCTGGAAACTCAGGTGCTCTGTGAAGCTGAGCAGGGACTCCTGGCTGGTCTTTGAGATCTCTTGACAGGCAATGTCCTCTAGTTGTCCCTGCACCCAATATGTAATGGCACACTCTCAATGCCAGTGGCCAGACCTGTGAAAGCAGAATAAACAGAATGGACAGGAAAGGCCCTGGATGCTGGAAGGCCAGGCAGGCCAGGGGTTTTCTAAGAGTATTTGTGTGGCATCCATTTCATTTAACTTGGCCCTAACAATCCTCTATCAAAGCTGTTGCCTTTCTTTTCTTATTTCTTCCCTATAAAGTATTTGGTTCTCAAACACTTGATACCTACCCACCTTTAGCTCTTGGGACAAACCATTTTCCATTCCTGGAATGCACTTTCACTGGTATGCCACAAACACCAACTTAGAGTCAGGCCTTTGGCCAGCCCTTCTCTAAGACCACTCACTCAAGACCTGTCCTTCATGTGAGGCTCAGCTCTGAATACGCATGCTCACTCTTTTCCTGACTACGGCAGCTCCAAGTCAGCTTTGGCCCTGCCCGGATGCTTGTTATAGTGCCGTTCCCATCTCCTCATTGGAAGGCCATTCAGTGTCACCATGCTTTATGTACAAACTACTGGTTTCTTTAAGAGTCTGTATTCATTGAAATTTACCTTCACAATGGTTTATATATTTTTCCACTGCTATTTTGCAGGGATTTGTGAAGAGCAGCTCAGACATTGTGTGTGAGGGTTTAAGGTGGTAGTCAGAGCTTACGCTCTCCATAACATTCTGTGGAACCATCCGGACTCTCTTTTACGTATGAGATAGTGTCTCTCTTAATGCCATCTAGCCCAAGTTCCATAATTTTTTTTAAATTATTTATTAATTTTATTTATTTCTGTATGTGTACGAATGTACTGTCTGCGTGCAAGTCTGTGCACCCGTGTCGTGCAATGCCGCGGAGGTCAGAAGAGGGTGTCGGATTCCCCTGGAACTGGAGTTCTCCTGGAATTGGAGTTTCAGACGGTTCTCGGCCGCCATGTGGGTGCTGGGGATCGAACCCGGGTCCTCTGCAAGAGCGGTCGGCGCTCTTAACCGCTAGGCCATCTCTCCAGCCCCCCAAGTTCCATAATTTTTAAGCTATACTGTACTGGTTATTTGAACAATATTGTTTTGTTACTTAACTTAGTCCTACTAATTAAAAGCCCTGTCAGCCTCAAACTTGACAGTTCCTCCCTGGCTCCAGTGGCTTTGAAAGAGAAAACACCCACCTGCATCTGTATATGGAGGCATAATGTGTGTGTGTGTGTGTGTGTGTGTGTGTGTGCACAGGCATTTGTGTACAGGGAGAGAGCATTTAGTCCCTTAGACATCTAGGAGTGGAAAGCAGAGACCCTGGTGAGGGTTAGCGCTTTCATCTTTATGTGGGCAGTCTTCTAGGTGACATAACTACCCTTCTGGCTCCCTAGCTATAGGTTGTAAGAGGAAAGGTGGTGTTTCCAAGGTGTCCACCTGATGAAGCCTCATTTGAGACCCCACTAGGCACTGAGGCCTCTCAGAGCTTTGGCCAGCTTACCTGGCCCATTCCCATGTGATAGTGTTCAGGCTGTGCCTCATTGGCCGCACATCTTCCTGCTACTAACACCGGGTGATTTACAAACTCTTCTGTTCTCTGCCGCCAGCCCCAGGCCAGCAGGCATCACCGTGCCTCTTGGAATCTAGGAAGCCAGGCGGAGAGTTCTAGACCCCCTTTTCCTCTTGGCATCTCCTCAGCACATCAATTTTTTCTCTCCAACTTTCTTTCCCATGGCTCATATAACAAAGGGGCAGGTTAATAAGGCTGATGCCAAAGCAGACATTGAGCAATTTTTTTCGTTCTTGAAAACTCTTGTGTATTCATTTTCTGGGGCTGTACTAACAAAATGCCAGAAGCTGGGGGCCTTAGAATAACAGAAATTCATTGTCTTATAGTTATGGAGGTTAGAAGCCCGTAATCAGGGTATTGACAAACCTATGTTCCTTCGAGGTTTTAGGATAGGATCTCCCTTACCTTCTAATAGTTCTTTGGCTTTTCATCATAACTCTGGTGTTCACAGGTTTCTCTTATTTATAAGGATTCCAGTCATTTTAGATTAAGGGTCTACCTTACTCCACTATGACCTCATGTTAGGTAACTATACCCGTAATGTCTATTTCCAAATAAGGTCACATTCTGAGGAACTGCTAGTTCAGACTTTAACATATGCACTGGGGGTAGGAGTTGGGATAGAGGACATACAGTTCAACCTGTATGCACATTCAGAGCAAACATAACAACCTCCAAATTTTACAAATGATTTCTATTTTCTTGATTTCGACAACAGACACATTTCTTTCTAAATAATTTACTCTCAAAATATAGATGCTACCAACCCATCTCTCAGTCTCATCTATGATAACTGAGTCTGGTTACTAGTTTGTGGAGTTGGGGCTGGTTCTGGTATCTTGAGGTAAACAGTGAGGAGAGATGGTGGCTTTGAATGTCGAATATGAGATGCTCAACACCATTTGTTTATTCCCTTGTCTGTAGCCACAATTATGAAACAGGCAAAGCTTTCTCTTTCATTGATGAATATTATGCCTTATTTTGGAGACAAGGTCTCTCTGTAGCCCCAGCTAACCTGGAACTCACTATGTAGATCAGTTTGGCTTTGATCTCATAGAAATCCACCTGCCTTTACCTCCTGAGTGGGGTTAAAGTCATGTGGCACCACAGCTGGCTTGAATATTATGTCTTAAGAAAATTTTCTTTTAGGGGAGAAAGAACAGTTCATTCATTAGGGGTGGGGTTATACAAAGGACATGTCAAAGTGACATGGCAGAAGACTAGTAGAGGCAGCGTTGGGGTCTGCAGGAGCCTAAAGTGCAGCTGGAATGGAAGAGATCCAGCTCTATGTGGCTCTGCCCTCAAGGACACTGGGCACTACTTGCCAGTATCTATAGTACACTGACAACCATTGTCCTTTCAGTGAAGCTCCAGAGGGAATAAGTGCTTAGGACTTTAGGAAGCAACCCTCCTTGAGCACAGCATGGCTGGTGCTATATATAGAAGATGGTTATCACATCAGGACTGCCCAGGGTAATCAGAGAGGTGGGCCATGGGGTTTCCTGGCAGGTTACCTTAGAGGGGGTGTCCCTTGTGCATTTACCTGACATGTTTCCATTCAGGGTTAGGCTTCCAATGGGAAACATGAAATGACTGGGATCTAGATGGGGTACTCTTCAGTCATGAATCTCCCTTCTGCAAGGCCATCGGAAGGATATTTATTATCTTTAAATTTATCCCTCAGGAGTAGTTTGGGCAATAAGACACCTGAGATTTTCCAAATTCATTGCCCATCATATGTACCATATGCATATGTCTACAGCTATGCCCACAGGTGGAGCATGGCTCCAGTTTACAAAAACATCTCACAATGTGGTGGCTATGCGGTTATCATGCCTCTCAGAGAGATGACAATAGGAACTCCTAGTGGAATTCTGCAGTCTGTGTGGGGCCTCTTTAGTTTTTCAGAGAGGAAAACATTCCAGTTGCTGGAGTGCATCTTTGGAGTAGATATGGGCAGAAGACACCCATACCATCCATGGGTAGCACCCATTAGAGAACTAAAAAAATGTTTTAAGTATTTTAAGATGTGTAGCTTTTTAGTAACACAAAATACAGAGTAGAAAGAAATGCATTAACAGAAGTCCTTATGACTGAATTGAATCTCTTTTCCTCATTACCAAATTTCAAATACCACTTTCATGAGTGGTAGTTGGAGATGGAGCCTTGGAGGGCAGGAAGCTGTCTGATGGGAGTCAGTGTACTAATAAGGAAGGATTACTGATAGCTTGTTTCTTGTGTCTGCTCTCTGCCACGTAAGGCCACAGTGAGGAGATGATGGTGTACAGTTCAGAAAGAGGGCCCTCAGCAGAGCCCAGCCATGCTGGTACCCTTACCTCGGACTTCCGGCCTCCAGAGCTGTGAGACATAGGTCTGTTCAAGCTATGTGGTCTATGGTATAATGCTTTGGCTGAGTGACCTAAGACAAAAGTTATTTTCTAAGATCACAATCTTTGTACACTTCTTTTTGAATGGTGCTGTTTTGAGATATGCATAAATTTAAGTTGCCTCCTCCAGCATTTACTGAGTGCTTATTATGTGTGAGCCCTTCTTTCCCACTCTCTCTTTCTTTTATGTCTTTCTTTTTGTATGTTCTTGTCCTGTCTCTTTCTGTTGTTATTATAACTGTTGTAAATTTAATGCCCCAGACTATTCCTTATTAGCACATAAAAGAGGCACTGGGTTACAATGTGAATCTAATGTTTATGGCATGTTTTCTGGTGAGGTGGTTGAGAAGGAAAAGACACTTCATATTCTCGAATTAAGAAAATCTTGAAAGCCGGGCGTGGTGGCGCACGCCTTTAATCCTAGCACTTGGGAGGCAGAGGCAGGAGGATCTTTGTGAGTTCAAGGCCAGCCTGGTCTACAGAGTGAGTTCCAGGACAGCTGGGGCTCCAGGGAGACCCTGTCTCAAAAAGACAAAAAAAAAAAAAAAAAAAAAAAAAAAAGAAAATCTTGAAACATATGAAGAAGTTCCATCCCCAGCCACTAGAGGGCAGTGTTGAAATGCCTCCATCTCTTGATGACACTGTCTTTACCACGTGCCATTTATTTGCCATTTATCTGATTCTCTTGAATATTTGAGAGCAGGGAAATTTATCTTCAAGGCTCTAGGTGTCCTACTTTGGCAGCCTTTGGGTTAATTTGTGCCCCTGTGGAGCTAGCTGTATCCTCTGAATCCTGTACAAATCCACACTGAAGAAGCAGTAAACTGGCTTGATCGGATTGATGGCTTAGCAGGAACCAGTGAACTAAGCAGCAGGTCAGTTTGGAAAGATTAAAGAATTATATGTGATTAAAAGGCTCAGAAACCAGAAGCCCCCAAATGATGCTGTCTGAGAAGCAGGGTCCAGTGGGCAGTTTCTATTCATTTTTCAAACTGACATGAAGACAAGCATTTTATTGGCTGTTAATCTGATCCCAGTGAGGCCTTCTGTGCCAATCAAGGCTTGCCCTGCTTGTGACATGTAGGGGCTTCTGATTTGAACACCATTCTTAGAGGTGTCTGGTCAGACACACTGGGTATGTCATTGGGTCCTTGTGTGAGTTGCTCTGACTCTGCCGTGGTTCCTAAATGTGATATGTAAGTTCTCTCTCTCCCTCTGATATATAGTGTATAACATATGCATAAATCTGTGAGTGTACCCTTTTAGTCTGCGGTCAAATTGCCCTTCATTGATGGTGAAAACGATACTTGCTCCTAAAGGGATAATCATGGGGAGATTTTTCCCAGCAGAAATTCTCTCCCAGGCCTTCTCCCATCTGTCCGTTCCACCAAGCCTGTATGTAACCTCGGGGCCTGGTTGTTTTGCCTTGTTTGGGCCTCTCCAGGTCTCAGAATGACTCAGGATCCATGATCTCCGTCAGCTCTGGAGCAAGGCCAAGCTCATGCCTCCTTTTCTGCTGTCTTCATTAATACTGGGCTCGTGTCCCAGCATTCCTGAGAAATTGATAGAGACAGAACATCAATTGTAGTTTAGCTCTACAATGGGGAAACTCACGGTGACAGGCTGGGGGTTTTTATTGCCAGGGAAGTCACTGCGCCCTTTCCTGGAGCAGTCCAGAGTTGAGGCTCGCTGGGCTTTTGTGAGGTCATCAAGTGGGACACAAGACAAGAGCAACAAGCTGCTAATCTGCTAATTGCAGGCCGGCTAAGTGATACTACCTTTGTGTTTGGCTTTCTTGGATTTGACGAATGGCTGTGTGTATGCACGAGAACGAACCAAGGCACGCTCTGTCAGGCCAAGAGGATGCTGTGGTGTTGGGTTCAGAGCTAAGTGGTCCAGGTGGAGGCCAAATTTGTTAGCTGTGGTTTGACCTGTACCTATGCTTCAAAGGAGAGCAAAGTGTCAGGGAGGGAGGAGGTATGGGCTGTGTTGGCCTTGGGCGAGTTCTTTCAATGGCTGCCATGTTCTTCTACCCATTTCCCACAACGCTGAGGAAAACACGTGTCTGTGTTTCCAGTTCAGGTGTTTTTGGATCCCCAGGTGATTTTTGAGAAAGCATACGTTTAAGGCACCAGCTATCTGGTGTTTTTTGAGGGTCAGTTTCAGGGTAGGAGGAGCACAGGGCATAGAGGACGAAGATGGTGGGTCTCGTCCCAGGTTACTTTCTGCTTCTCTTGTGTTTTCTGTCTTGGCAAGCAGCACCATCTGGCCCACCTCGGAGATCTTCAAGTTAAGCAAGAAGCTTCATCGCCTTCACTCCTACTGTATAAAATGGCTACTCCCTTTATCCTCCATTTCTACTGAAGGTGTACCATCTCTCCTTTCCCACTTGAAATCGACTTTCTTGATGTCCTTCTCACACTGGACTGCAGTGGTCGCCTTCCACTGGGCTCTGCTTCTGGCCTCACCTCTTTATGTTTCCCATTCGGCAGACAATCATCTTTCTAAAATGTCATCCTCCCACCCCTAGATTAAATCTTTCAATGGCTTTCCAGTGCCTCTGGATCAGATTCACACTTTATTTCTCATTTACGTGTCATGATCTGAACTCATCCCTTCTCCAGCTTTGGCCCGTTCAGCTTACAGTGTCCTTTCTGGCTATCATGAACAGTTCTCTGAACATGTCAGGCTCTCTCTTGCTCCTAGGTCTTCGCATGTACTTTTCCTCTGCCTGGGCTTTCTTTCCTTCTTCTCTGGGGTACCTTTTTCAGGTCCAAGCTTAGCTATAACTTCTTTTGAAATGTCTTTTCTCACTGTGTCTAGGCCTGTTTTTGTGCTTCCATAGAATTCATTATGTTCCTCTGTTGCATCCTTGGTTATAGTACATGGAGGGTATCCTTTCCTTCATAGATGCTACAGAATTTCTCATGAAGGAATATGTGGATTAGCTTAGGAAAACATCTTTAACAAGTCACTTGATTTAGGAAATGGAAACTTGGTATCCTGGTTATGAGGGAAACAAAGAAGTTTGACTATTATAGATAAGAACCAGGTAGGAGCAAGGCCTGATGGTACAGGCCTGTAATTCCAGGTGCTTGGGAGGCTGAGGCAGGACTATAGCAATCTCAAGGCTTACCTGTTTGTTTTACAGAGTGAGTTCAAGACTAACCTAGGCAAGTCTGTCTCAAAATAAAAATAAGAGATCTAGGGATATAACTCAGTATAACACTTGCCTAGAATGAACAAGACCCTGGATTCAATCCCTAGTACCAGAAAAAGGAACTGGGTTAGAAAAGAAGTGTCAGTGAGAGCAGATTTGGGGAAACAGATGGGGAGAAGATGGTTGAATACCTTGGTGGATGGTCAAAGACTTTCCAAGGCCAGGATAGCTCATGTTGAGTTAAAGTTTTAGACATTTTTGAGACATAAAACATTTGTTAGCTATTCAAACCTTCAGTAACCCTTCAGAGTAAAGACTTGTGTATGTGGAACAAGGCCAGAAAAGGTGGTGGGTTCATGTGTGGGTCTCTTTTGTAGAAGAAATAAAGTTTAACACGTTGAAGAAAGAAAGGCTAAGAATGCGTAGGGGAAGAATGTCATAGGTGGATGAACTGACATCAGAACGCTAGTTCTCCTTGGAAGACAGAGTATTGGAGATGCAGTCGGACATTCCAAAGTGGTGAGCCAGGGGTTTGACTGACTTTACATCGATTAATAAAAAGTGAGAGTCTCATTGGTCCCTGGATTCCAAATCCCTGATTACTTCCTCACTGAGGTGAATGTACGACGGAGGTATATGCCTAATTATATCATCTCTTTACTGAGCTCAAAATATTGGGGGGGGTGGTTGTAGAGATAGCTTAGTGGGTAAAGTACTTGCTACACAAATGTGAGGACCTGAGTTTGATCCCCAGAACCCTTGTAAAGCTGGACACGGTGGCACACACCTTGCAGTCTCAGTGCTCTTATGGTAAGATGGGTGGCAGAGACGGAAAAGCTTCTGGGAGCTCATGAACCAATTAGCCTGCTATAAGCAACAGGAATCAGGAAGAGAACCTGTCTCAGAAAGAAGGTGGAAGGCAGATACTTATACCCAGGGTTGTTCACACAACAACCCAGGTTGTTGTTGTGTAGAGGGTTGACTTCTACACGTGCACTGTGGCACTCATACCCACACTCACATATATGCACACATATCCAGGCATGCACATACATATATGCACACAAATGGGCATAGAAGGAACAAAGGAAGACCAAATTACAAAACTGTGAAGTAGTAGGTCTTTGTAGTAGGAGCCATCCAAGTATTTAGAAATATCCTGGATAAACTGAGCTGCATGTTGGGATGGACAGGAGACGGTCCCCAGGTGCCTTAAGGATTTCACTCCTCCTTATTAAGAGGAATTGTGGCACAGTGAGTTCTCACCAAGCACATTCCACTAGAAGATGGACATGGGTCATCAGGACCAAGACACTGGGGAGGAGGCCAGGTACTCGGCAGGGTGCCTCGGTAAGAAGAGTCCAGGCTTCTGTGTGATCATCTTTTGGGTCCTCTAGGTTAGGAATAGAGGGCTGGAAACCTCATACTGACTTCTTTGTCTACATCTATCATTGAAACTTGGTTCCTGCTCTTAAGGTATTCACTGCCCATTAAGAAGTAGGATATTGATGTGGGGAGAGAAGAGTCACATGGGACAAAGTGATGATGATGATGAGCTGGACTTGTCAGATCAGGGAAGTGGTATCCTCTATGATTCTGGGAGTCCCATCAGATATGGCTGCAGGTGGCTCCTCTTAGGAAGGTGGCAGAGCTCAGGCCCAGGCCCAGGCCCAGGCAAGCCTCTTCCCATGTAGTGAACACATCATTGAGCTTTCTGGGCTGTGAGGTGGAGAAGACAGTGCTGAACCTTTGAGGTTTCGCTTTCCCCAGTCAGCTAACTCTGCTTTTACATTGGCTAGTCTTCTTTCACTTCTCTTATTCATATTTCGTCCATATTTTGTGCTATCTTTCAAAATAAAGGATTGGTCCATTATATAATATTTTACAATGACCAGTTATCAAAGATAGAGAGATAAATATGTTTTTGCCTTTCCATGTCTTATACTGTTGTTTTTTTTCTAAATCCAAATTCAGATAAATCCCTTGTGGTGGTCTTAATGAATCACCTTTCACTTTTCTATGGAGACTATTTCTCCTTATTTTAAAAACATATCTGTTAGTAGAATAACCTGAATAAACTGGAACATTCTTGGCAAATTTATTTGCCCTGAAGACAACCTCTGAGTTGATAGGCATTAATCTGATCCTTTTTCGATGTTGCTTCAGGCCTTCTAACCTGGGTCCTTGGGGGCTTCATCCCTTCTTCAGGCCAGGGTCATAAGAGTTCTTTGCAAAGCTGGTCTGGGAACAACTACAGTGAAAAGTGTCTATCTTTTACTCTTCCAGAAAGGGCTCAGAAAGAACTATACTATCTAAGAAAGAACTTTTAGGAAAGATACATGCCTGGCTCTGGACTGGGTACTTTAGTGAGGGCACCAAGAGTAGCGACCTCAACTTTGGAGAGGGGAATGCCATCCCTGTCCCATCCAGGCATAACTGCCTTCCCTTGAGGTAGTGCTTTTCTTAGTCCTACATTGCAAAAGGCTTCCTTCACTTTCATCTCTTACCAGATGGGTTTCCATGGTTCGGCAAGGCAGCCCTTGTATTAGCATCATTCTATCAACTTCAGCCTGTTCCTAGAGTCTTCCATAATATTTTATGTGCGTTCTCTGGCTGTCTTGCTCTGGACTATGCTACTCTTGCTCGGAATATCCATTGTTTACTATTTCCCTGGCTGAATCTACTCTCCCTTTCAGAGTCAGCTCAGTTATTAGCTCTAATGGGAAATCTCACTTGGCCCTGGGTAGAGGTAGATGCCTCCTCCAAGCTACTGTCATGCTTCATACAGCCCTCAAGTCCCTAGCTCTAGCTGCATTCTATCAAAATAAAAATTGATCTCACTTGTCTTTTTTGCTTGACTACACCCTTGAGGAAAGAAATATTGTCCAGATTATCTAGTGAGGCATCCAATGGAATGGGTGAATAGTTGTTGGTTGTGAATGAGAGGGATATAAGGAAAAGGTGAGGAAGGAGAGAAAGGGGAGAGGAAAGAAGGGAGGGAAGGAGAGAAGGAGAGAGGGAGAAGGGAAGGAAGGGAGACAGACAAGTTAGTGCATATGCTGTTGACCTGGGGGAAGCTGCTGGCAGCAAGACAGGAGCACACTGTCAGCTCTTACTCTGTTCACTGGTCCTCTCCACTGCTGGGTGTTCTGACCCAGCTGCCTTGGGTCTGACTTAGAGCTGGTAAGCTCTTCCCTTAATGCTCGCTACTCTTCTGTAGTCAGCTGTGGCTGGCTTGCCTCCCGGACTGACTCTTTCCCCTAGCCACACCCTGTATCTCCATCTTCCTCCTTTGCTCATGGCATCCCCCCTGTGTGGAATCCCTGCTCTGCCTCTGTCTTCTGTGTGTGCTGTCACCATTTTCCGAGATCTCATTCTGGCCTATTTCTAAGAATCTACTTTCCTAGTTCTTTGCCCACTAGTCTGTTTCTCTGAAGTCTAGTGTTGTTAATTTTGATCCTTTAAGTGCTGCTTAATCCCAACAATTTTCCATTTGACCAATGTCTCACTGAACATACCGGCTCACCAGAAAATAATAAGTGAATTGGTGACTGAACACCCATGCGTATTTCTTTGTTCCTTGGCCGGGTACCTGTCAGCTTAAGGGGCATCTGGAGTCTTTCTTTCTTGGACTGGTGGCCATAGCAGGCTGCTTCAGGCAGATTGGGCCCAAAGTACAGAGGATAAGGATGCTTATTAGCTGGAAGTACAGAAGAGAGGAACAGCCAGAACAGAACCTCACTGCACTGCTCCAGGGGCTCGTTATGGAGAGGAGAGTGCCAGCGAGAAAGGGCTAGGGCTGGAGAGTTCATGGCAGAGGAAGACCCAGAGCAGACACAGTCCTGACTGTTTTGTATCTGTGGACTGGTCCAGCTGTAATAAGTTAAGAGGGAAAACCCAGCGAGATTCGGGCCTTCCCTCAGTTCTACTGAGGGAACTGGGACCAGCCCTTCCACTCTGTAGGGGACACTGCGAATGAAGTGCTTCTCTGAGAGGTCCCCTGGGGCCATCTTTATAGGATTAAGATGCAGAAAATAGTTTAATGAGGACAGCAGCCTGCAGGTGTACCTGTGCTAATTCTGTAGACAAAGGCACTAACCCGACAGCTCAGAGAGGAGGGAGCCATTAAGCCTCTTTTGGGACTCATCATTCCTGCAGGACAGACAGAAGCAACAAAGCAGGAGGCAGGTGGCAAAGGCATTCTGGGGCCTCTCCTCCACTAGGCTGGCCTGTTAGCCTGTCCCCATGGCCAGCTCTCTAGTGTCCACAGACCTACTAGCTGCTCACCAGCAAAGTGGGGGCATCAGGGATCACCGGTGGGTGACGAGGAAATAACATGACATGGAAGAGTGGGAGGACAGGTTAAAAATCATTATGGGAAGATTTAGACATGGATGAAGAGTTAGTCCACACATTCTAGAGATCATGAACTATGATTTATGGCAAGAAACTTACTGGACACTGTACTTCTTTGCACCCTCTGTGTGTATTCACATACACAAATACATACATACACACTTAGGCACATGACTAAACCAAAAGTTTCATGACACAATGCTCACTTCTACCTTGAATATTGTGCTTTATTCTTCTATTTGAACATGATTTTGAGGGTCTGCAAGATAGCTAGTCAGGAAAATGCCAGCCAAGGACCTGAGCTTGACCCCCAACACCCGTGTGAAAAGCTAATGTATTGGTGTATGTGCATGATTCCAGGACTGGGGAGGCAGAGACAGGAGCTTGCTGTGCAGCTGGTGTAGTCTAAGTGAGCCCTAGGTCTGAGCGAGAGACCCCATCTTGAAGAGCAAGGTGGATAGAGCCTGAGGAATGACAGCAAGGTTGACTTCTGGTCTCTTTATGCAACCACTTACACGTGTATTTATACTTGAACATGAACATACACATATCCATATATATATATATGCATATATATACACACACATTAAAGCACACACACACAAAGAAAAGAAAATGCTTCTGGCCCATGGAAATCATTTTACAGATCCACCAATGAGTTCCTTTCCACATTCGAAAACCATGACTGAGGCAGATGCAAGGTTGGGATGGAGAGTTAAGCAAGGCAGGCCTGGCGATGGGGCATGCATCCATTTGTGCCTCTTTGTAAAGACTGTTCGAAAGTCCAGGGAAACAGCCTGCATGAAGTGCTTACAAGAGGGCTGACATAGTGTTTAACAACTTTCTAGGAAAATGCAGAGGAGGATAAGGGGGAGACAGTGAGGCCAGGGATGACTGAGAACAAAGTAGAATGTGTGTATCTATCGGGATGCCATCGTGATTAATCTATTGTTTAGTCTGCTAGCCTAAAAAAATAAATTAAAAAATTGAGGAGGAAGATGGTGTAGGGTCTGTCTTCCTGGGGTGAAAATGCTCCCTGCTGCCCATGATGGTTCTGCTTTCTTCCCTGCAGCCATCATTGTGGAGCCAGGCTGCCTGCCTACAGTTGCTCAGAGGAGTGAGATACATGCTGAGAAGAGACAAGTAGGACCAGAGCTTGGCATGGAGACTGCAGCTAATGTTAGGACCGGATTGGTGACCCACGTGAAATGCTTATAGCATGGCAAGATCCCTTTGCACTGGCCATGATAAACAGACGGAGACAAAGGGCAGTGATAAGAGATCACAAGAGTGATTCCAGTTAAAATGGCAGACAGAAGGTCGTAGACTAGGAAGAGGTATCCTGGAAAATAGGGGTAGACAGAGGTCAATCAAGTGCTAGGCACCAACTGCTCCATCCTCCCTTCCTTCCTTCCTTCCTTCCTTCCTTCCTTCCGTGCATCAAAGCTCTGCCTTGTCCCTTAGCCCTGGTGTGGGGGTGCTGGTGATGAGAGGACAGGAGGAAAAGGTGTGCTTCAGGAGGGTTAGCTCTGAGCCTGGAAAGGAACCTCTAATGCCCAGGGAAAGAGGCTGCTTGCCTGGCTCAGGAGTGAAGAGCCCCAGCCACTGTGGTCCCAGCCAAGTAGAAATGCTCTTTGGAGTCCTTTGCCCCTGTGCTGGGCCCGCTGTCGTTCATTTGGAGCATCTCTGTCTTCTTCTCCCCAGTCCTGTTCATGCTGTGCAGGTGTTTCTGCTTTCTCCCTCCTTCTAGAAGTGAGAAGAGGCTGTTGGTGTCAGAGCACAGCCATGTGTGAGCATGAGAGTCAGAGGCACAGTAGGGTGAAGCCTGGGCTGCTGGTACGTTAGGCTTCAGAGCCATGTTCTCCCCATGACATGTTGAACATTATAGAAGCTTGCTGGGGTGGAGGTGGGGAGCATCCAGAGAGCACTGAGCTCAGTGCCGGGACACACGTATCCAGTGGTTCTGAGGGGGATATCAGTATACTGCTAGTCCCCTGGGCTCTTGTGGTTCTCTGTGCTGAACGTCCCCACTTTCCTTTGCAGAATCCTCACCTCAGAACACTGGTTAGTGACAGCTCCCTGTGGACCTGGAGACCCCTCTAACAGTGGGGTTAGTTAGCTGCTCATTATCCTTGGCCAGGCAGGCTGGTGAGTGTTTGCTGGTTCCATGAATAACATTTGGCTCAAGTGGAAGCTCAGAGAATTCTTTTGTTGTGTTTAAGTCTCTTTTATGAGATACCCTGCTTGCCCATTCTATAAATAGCTTCCTAGAAGCCTTGCATTTTTGAGCTGACCATTCACCACCCATGCTTAGTATTTTGTTCCTACAGAACTTCGGTAGGCCAAGCAAGACTTGGCTCATCGACGTTAGGCAGCATTGTCTTCCTCATCTCTGTCTGTCCTTCTCTCCAAAGGCCATTGTAGTTGGCTACACTTTCTACTCTTTTGCATCTTTGCTCTTTCCCATGATGGAACCAGTTGGGGAACCCCAGCCTAAGGCTTGTCCTCTGGGACTCCCAGAGAACTCAGGCACTGAAACCTCTTGAAGAACTAACTGCACCCCAGAAGAAGGACTCGAGGTGATGTCTTCTCTTCTGGGCGAGTTCATTCGAAGCTTCTTGGATAAGACTGACCGGTGAGGCTTGAAGGTGAAGGCGAAGGTGTCTCCATGGCAGGAAGGAGCCAGAAGACTCTGGGCTGTGGCTGGGCCAGCAGCCGAAAGGCTCTAGGGCTTGGAGGAGGATTCAAACCGTGGCTTCTGCTCTTCTGGATCTTTTCTGTTGACAGCCTCAGGGCAGCTCTCTCTGCGTGTTTGAGCAGGTGGGTGGTGGGCTTGGCCAGGGGCTCCGGTGACAGGAAGGGTACAAAAGCAGCATTTTAAACTTGCGGGTTTGGCTTCGGGTCGGGGGAGAATATCCACTGGAGGGCACTGCAGCACCACGTTGGGTACCTCTGGCAGCCCCTCTACCCTGTAAAGGAACTCCCCCAGGAGCCTCATGGTTAGCTGAGGGACAGAGACCAGTCCTTTTCTGCCAATCATCTCCTGTATCTTGTACCAGGTGGGCTGGAGCCTACAGCGGGACCTGCACACATGTACTCTGCCTCTCTCATCCACCCCCCATCTTTATCCACATAGACACACATGGATCCACGTGCTGTCCATAGCCCACATGTATGTGTTTCTAGTGTTGCATAAAATCACACTCTCTTGATAAGTCGTATGACCTTCTCCAGTATTTCACTCACTCGCTTGCACGTGTCCTCTGCATTTGTGCAGGGCATGCTGTAACATGACCTGTTTCGGCCATGTGACTCCCACATGCAGGAGGCCTGGTGCAGCTGTTTGTGTGGTGGGGCTGATGCAATGTCAAGAAATTTCGTGTTATATTTAAAATGACACCTGTAAAAATAATCTTTAATTTGTAATTTAAATACTGTAATACTCAATTATGTGAGCTAGCAGGAAGTGTCCCAGTGGCTTTGGAGAACAATGCTCTTGTGTGCTGCCACCCTCCAGTGTCCGGGGAGCCCTCAGGGGGGGATGATTCCAGCTTCCTTCCTGAGTGGTCCTCAGGGGGCTGGAGGTGAGTGCTCAGGGCTTTCTACAGGAGGCCAGAGAAGGACATCAGATGTCTTAATTGATTACTCTCTGCTGTATTCTCTGAAGACAGGCTTTCTCACTGACCTGAGGCATGCCATTTTGGCTAGACTAGCTGAGTAATTTTAGGGATCCACAGGTCTTTGGGGGTACAGGTGTGTGTGTGTGTGTGTGAAGCTCTGCCCAACTTGATATTGTAGATGCTGGGGGCTGCATTCAGGTCCTCGAGCTCGTGCAGCAAGCGCTCTGACCCACTGACATCTCCCCAGGTCTGTCCCAAGTCTCTCAGAACTCAAGGCCTTTCATCTCCACTCTGAGTTCCTTGAACTTTCAGAGTAGCTTCTGCAAGCCACACTTTGTCACCTCCCACAACATTCCACAATCTTGCAACTTCTCTTAAGCACAGCACATCTTTACTATCTTACAATCCACAGGCCAGAGCTCCAACAGTAAAGATCCTCAGAAGCCTGACTTTCTCCCTCAGAGTGCTTAGTTCCTCACTACTCAGCATAGACAGCACAGGCCGTCCATGGCACCAGGCTACCCAATTCCAGCTTCACAGTCCAAGGAGCTCCTTAGGACTCTTAGTCTGGGCTCAGAGCCCCCAAACTTACACCCTGACCCAGGCCACAGCTGACAATCTGAGCTGCAGATCCGGAAACATACATCTGATGGATCGCATCTTAGGTGGATCACACCCAAAACTTAGCACAGCACTTCTTTCCTAGACCAGGGTTGTCTTTCTTCTTTCTCTCTGAGTGACTTTCTGGCTCCCCAGTGGAAGGTGCCAGAAAACAGGCCATTGCTGTGGACCTTCCTGGGTTCTCTGCCTATGCTGTCCCCTACTTTATCCATACCAAGCCTTGTCTCTTCAACCATTAGATGTGTCTTTAGTTGGATTCTATCTGGTTCCTTACATCAGTCCCAGACCAAGTCCTTGGTCCTCTGCACTGGCCTCCTTGCTTCTGATTCATTGTTGTTCCCAGGGAGGAAGGTGGATAGACTGTTTCTGAGTAGTAACACACAGTAGCGTTTTCCATGATGGTACAACAACTCCTTCATCTGCGCTGTCTAATGTCAGAGTTACCAGCCACTGGTGGCTTCCAGCAGTTGAATGTGGCTGATATAACCAAAGTACTGCATTTTGAAATTAATTAATTTATCAGGAAAGGGTCTCATTGTGAAGCCATGGCAAGCCTGGAACTCTCTATGTAGACCAGGCTGGCCTCAAACTCATAATCTGTCTTCTTCCTTCCAAGTACCAGGATTAAAGGTCTGTGTCAATATGACTGGCTCTGTTAACTTTTTTGTGTACGTCTATGTGGGTGTAGGTTCAGGTGCACATGTGTGGTGTGCATGCATGTAGAAGCCAGAGGACAACACTGAGTCGTTCCTCAGGCTCTGTCTGCCTTATTTTGAGATAGGGTCTCTCATTGGCCTAGAAGTGCCCATTAGATTGGGTGGGCTGGCCAGTGAGCCCCAGGAAGGCACTGTCTCCACATCCCCAGTCACAGCATGGCAGCATGAGCTTTTCTGTGTGGGTGCTGTATACACACTCCAGCTCCAGGAGCTGCCTCTTAATTTAATATAAATACTCCTGCATAGCCAGTAGCTCTTGTTTTAGACCTTGGAAGACTAAGCTCTGTAGTACCATCTGTGGGACCCCAGCCTCTCAATGGCCTGACCCTCTGCTGTCTATACTCCAGGACCCCCGAGTTCCTGTGAACCGAGCTGAGTGATCGGCTGCCTTTTGCTGGAACCCATACTCTTCTTCTCCCTGGAAGTCCTTCTTCTGGCATACACATGTTCTTTCTTGGCCCAAAGGGTTCTGCATGCCTCCCCTACTCTGTGCCCATTTCTGATCAATCATGCTGTCCTGGGGCCCAGCTCTGTGCTCACAGTGCCTCCTGGGGCCTTTAGCACCCTGCAGTACAGCTTCCCTACCCATGTGTATCAATCTCCCTTCACCTTTTGGATAACGAACCCCCTCATGGTAAGAATTGCTCTACCAATGGCTATAACCACCTCAGCATCTTGCACATAGTAGGTATTCACACAGAGTAGATTTGGTGAATCACTGAATGGAAAGAGTAGGTAAGCCAGACCCCAGCTGAGCCTCCTTAGCAGCACATATCCAGGGAAGTTCAGTTCAGATGGATGCAGGGCAGAGATATTTCTTTTTTTTTTTTTAAGCCAATGTTTTATTGTAGCTCTGTGCATTTCATACAAATCAAATTATATTACAAATCAAATCTATACCTGTGCCCCCCTCCCTGTCCCCCACCCCACCAGACCTCATGCATTCTGCCAAACATGTTTTTCATCTTTTTCTTGGTCTCTATCAAAATTCTCGATGCAGAAGTTTACTGTTTTGAGCAGTTCACCTTTTCAGTCAGTTCTTTGATGCAGACTTTTCTGTTGTTGTTGTTGTTGTTATTCTTTCCAATATGCATCACTCCAAAATATGCACATATGCATGCAACATATATCATAGGTTTTAGCATCTTCAGCTTATGAATTTTTTATTAGGCTGAAAGATGTCATGTTTGAAGTCTCCTCCTTGGCAAGCCCAAACCATCATCAGTTCTGCCCTTGTGTTTCACACTGGGGTTTTCCCTTCCCATGGTGAGATATTTCTAGAATCTTGGAATGTTCTCATGTTTCACGTTGAAAGAACAGACCATGCCTTTTGATGGACAGCTCCATTGCTTTCCCCTCTGCTCTGGTCCTCTCTTTTCCTGCCCTTGCATAGGCCCTGGAGACAGAGTCACTGTGTCTGGTGTAAAAGAGGGCTCAGTACATTGTAGTATCTCTGAATGTTTATAGGGTGCTTGGGAAACTATGAGCTTCTATGTGCACAGCTTTGATCTGGTTGATCCAGCAGCTCCATTTCTTTCCTCCTCTAAGGCTAAGCAGGACTAACAGAATCCCTTTTCCATAGAAGAAGTTAGTGTAACTCACATTACTGAATACTATTCATGCATTAGACTGTTTCCCAAAGGATTTATATAGCCATCTGTCTGGTCCTCATTACAAACTTCAGGATGATATTAATATTCCCATTCTATAGATGTAGAAGCTGATTCAGATAACTACAGCCACTTTCTCAAGTTCACAAGGCTATGTGGGGCCAGAATTGTAACTGAGGCCTTTTTCTTTGTAAAAACAAGTGGCCCAAGAAGCCATGAGACACAAGTGTGCAGCATCCAGAGCTTGCAAAGTGCTTCAGCATGCGTGTCCTCAGCCTAACAAAGCCCCACATCACCCCTGTGAAATGAGCGGCAGGGTGGGTGTTATTGCTATTTTCTTTATATGCAGAATGAAAGCTCAAGAGCCTCCTTCCAGTAGCATTTGCATTTTAAAGCAATGGTCATATATGATCGGATTCTGTCCAGGAAAATTAATGGTGGTGGTGGTTGGAAGTTGCCCCATGTTGTCTGTGGATGCCCTAGGGTTCCTTCCCGTCCCTCCTCCTGTCCTTTCTTTCCATAGCACTCTCAGTGGGAGAAATGTGTTTTGGACCTTGCCTTTTGAATTTCTGCATTTTTTCCTGATTCACACCACACTCGGCATCTCTAGAACTTGGTTATTCTTGGAAGCAGTGCCTGTGAGAATGGGCTTTGTTTGGATTTCTCCTCTCCCCAGAGGGGTAGGTGGGGGAGCTGGGAGCCACCAGGTCAGCGCCCTCCCTCTCTCCAACTCTGCAGGCAAGGCCTAAAGCCTAAGGAGAATTTACTATTCTCCATTGGATGAGGGGCCAGGGGAGCTATTCTCAGGATGACTCAGAGGGCCATGCTAGACTTTGTGTGCGTTTACCTAGAAGACTGATGCTGGAAATTTCTCGTAAGACTACTTTGGGGAGGTGTACAGTTTGGGAGGGCTCTTGTGACCTAATTATGTATATACTACTATAAGTTAGAGACTGAAGATGGCAAGAGAGGATCCCTGTTGCTGTGTGTGTGTATGTGTGATTGTAGAAGCCTCTGAGGGGCTTCAATCACAAGGATGATTATCACACGGGAAATGTGAAAAGGAGGCTTTCCCATTTCTTTCTTTTTTTTTTTTTTTTGAACTTTGTTTTACTTTAATAGTTTTCTGTATCACCAAATGGAATCCCACTTTTCTTTTTTAAAATATTTTTATTGAAGTTTTGTGCATTTCATACATCATTTCTCAGTCCAATTTAGATTGATTTCCCTTTCCATGCCCCCCACCCCACCTGAGTTCATGTATTCTGCCATACATGTCTTGTATCTTTTTCCAAGTCTTTTTAAGGTTTTTCAAAGCAGAAGATTATTGTTTTGGGGAGAACTTCACTGTTTCAGTTGGTTCTTTGTCCCAGTTCTCTTTTGTTATTATTGTTTGCTCCAATTTTTATTGCTTCAACATATGCATATATATATATATGTGTCACACCTATACTAAAATTATGTCATCTGAAAATAAACTGTATGCTATTTCCAAATCATATTTCAAGATTCACATGTTTCCCTTTTAATTTTATATTATGATATGGCTCAGGTCTTCAACAGCATTTTACAGGAAAAATTTCCCAAATTAAAATGCGAGATACCTATACAAGTAAGAGAAGCATATAGAATACCAAGCAGACAGAAACAGAAAAGAAATTCTCCATGCCATATCATAGTAAAAACATAAGATGTTCAAAGCAAAGAAAGGATACTGAAGGCTGCAAAAGAAAAACAACAAGTTATACAAAGGAAAGCCTATCAGAATTATAGCTGATTTCTCAATGTAGATGATGAAAGCCAGAAAAGCTTGGTTTAAAATATCCCTGGTTCTAAAAGACTATAGATGCCAACCCAGAGTACTTTATCTAGCAAAAATGTTTATTATAATTGAAGGGGAGAGCAAACTGTTCTATGATATAAATAAGTTGAAAGAATTCTTCTCCAATAAACCATTCCTGCAGAGAATACTTCAAACAATACAAAGAGCAGAAGGCAGGTATGACTAACCAATCAATACCAGAAAGTAAGTGATACTACCACTATAGAAATAAAAACCTAGGGTAAAAATGTACTAGAAATCAAAATGATTGGAAGCAATTTAATTCTCTCAACAACGGTTTTAAATATCAATGGACTGGATTCTCAAATTAAGAGACATAGACTAGTAGAATGGCTTAAGAAACAAAACCCACAAAGATCTGCCTGCCTCTGCCTCCTGAGTGCTAGGATTAAAGGCGTGCACCACCATGCCTGGCGAAAGCACCTGGGAGGCAGAGGCAGGCGGATCTTTGTGAGTTCAAGGCCAGCCTGGTCTGCAGAGTGAGTTCCAGGACAGCTGGAGCTATAGGGAGACCCTGTCTCGAAAAGACCAAACAAAACAAAACAAAACAAAACCCATCTTTTTTATCTTGTCTCCAAGAAATTTATGTCACCTTTAAAGATAGATATTATCGGATAAAACAATAATACAAGCTGGGTATGGTGGTGCATGCCTTTAATCCCAGCACTCAGGAGGCAGAGGCAGGTGGATCTCTGTGAGTTCAAGGCCAGCCTGATCTACAGAGTGAGTTCCAGGCCAGCTGAGACTAAAGGGAGACCTTGCCCCAAAAATACCAAAAACAAACAAACAAACAAACAAACAAACAAAAAAACAAAACAAAAACCAAAAACCTAATAATACAAGTAAACTCCTCCTAAGAAATAAGGAGTTGCTATGTTAATATTAGATAAAATAGAATTCAAGGCCTTTGGTTGTATTTTGTGTGTGGGATATGGGTCACTTTAAGGTTTTAAATTTGTGGTGATGTGTTTGGGGAGACTTGCCCTGTTCATCTGGATGGGTATAAATATTGCAAAGTTTAGTAGAAAGTAAGATACTTGCACTGGAATGAAGTGGTTAAATATTTCCAGAGTGAAATGGTATAAACACTAAGGCCAGTTTACTAATGGTCTAAATGGGATTATAACCGTACAGGGTTGTGGTTGGTTCTCCATCCATTCCCGGCTTGTACTGGACTTCCAGTTGTAGATTTAGATGAAAGGGACCTAGACAAGTAATGGGTTGCCTCTGACTACGGAAAGATATTCTTTGTCTATTATGCAACTGTTACTTTTTTCTTTTTTTTTTTTTTTTTGGTCTTTTTTTGAGACAGGGTCTCCCTGTTGCCCCAGCTGTCCTGGAACTAGCTCTGTAGACCAGGCTGTGTCATAAGGATCCTCCTGCCTCTGCCTCCCAAGGGCTAGGATTAAAAGCGTGCGCCCCCACACCTGTTGCAACTGTTACTTTTGATATCTGCTCTGCCCATTTCAAGATAATTTGACTCAAGAAAATCTGGGTTTACTTCCCTGAACTAGCAGCATATAGCCCAGAAGGAGACAGTTTAGACAGACTTGGTAAAATTTACCAGCTTAATTTGGGTCAATAGCTACTATCTAAGTGGAAACTCATATCCTGACTATTAAAATGCCTGTGAAGCAGATCTTGAGTCCAGACATCATGGCCAAATGAACAGAAGGAGAAACCTAATAAATGGACGCTTTGAAACCCCTGGTCAAGAAATTCTAAAGGACTTCTGAGTTGGACTTTTGAATTCACCCTGTTCTTACTTCTCCTGGTCCCCTGCCTAGATCAAGTAATACTGCCTTCATTTCGCTTTCATGGGCACTAGTGAAGGACGTTTTTTCTGCCTTTTTAGTTAGCCTTTGGGGGTCCTTTAGATAGGTCTCTAATCGGCAATACCCCAGTTGCCACACCCAATGTTCTTTATCAGCATGGAAAAAGTCAGAGTAGTTGGCGTACCCGAATCCTTTCTGGCAAATTGGGGTGACCCATTTCAGAGGATAACATAACTAAACAAGAGCTAGAAATTGACTAGGCAGTTTAGGGATGAGACCCCCCCCCCAAATTAACCAGACTTTCTCAGCTGAGAACTTAAGGCTTCCTGGACCAGCCAGTAAACACTTATCCTTCTGGTAGCCCAGAAAGAGTAAGTCAAGAAATAAGAAGGGAAACAAGAAAAGAGAGAAGAATCATTTACCAAGCCCTGTAGATTGAGTGCTTATTTCATCAGAAAAGAAATGGATCCCCCCTTTTTTGCTTCGTTTTGTCATTGTCATTTTTATTGTTTTTTTTTTTTTTTTGTGAAAAAGAGAAAAGAAAAAAAAGAATCAAGAGATGCATTAGTGTTCTCTTTACCCCTTGTTCCATGTTCTGTGAGCCTTAGGTGTAGAATTTGCATTGTAGATGTGCCACTTGTGCTTGGACTTGGAAATTCACAAATAACGTCTCTATGCGACCTGTTGTGGCACTTGGCCACAGTCTCCATCTAGTGCAAATGAAGCTTCTTTGATGAGTGGAGACTGGGATACTTGTCTGTAAATGTAAGGATATAACATATATATATATATATATGTTAAAATATTTCACTGTACATTTCTGTTCATACAAGAAATTAGGATATACATTTATAATATTTACCTGTTGTAGAACATTCAAGTAAATTCAGATGGCAAAATTAGAATTCGATCACTAGTGAAGTGTTTAAAAATATATATTAAACAAAAATTTCTTTGTAAGATAAAAAATAATCTTCCACAATGCACTAAACTGCAGATTACTCCAATTTTAACTCTTTAGATGATTTCAGTTTAGTTTTTGGTTTGAGAAACTTGAGATAGTAAAAAAAAGTACTGGCAAAGTTTCTATCTGCTTTTATACTTCTCTTTCTTTTTTTATAATACTTTTATTGATGTTTTGTGTATTTCAGACATCATTTTTCAGTTCAGTTTAGACATATTCCCCTTTCCCTTCACCCCATCCCAGATCATGCATTCTGCCATACATGTCTTGCATCTTTCTCTCAGTCTTTTTAAAGTTTTTCTCTGCAAAGTTTTATTGTTTTGGGCAAAATGTTAAATTCTAGCATAATTCTATCTATCAGTCTGTTTTTTGACCCAGTCCTTATGTTGTTGTGGTTCCCTCCCTATTGTATTGCTCCAAAATATGCCTACATAAACATCATATATGTACCAGAATTTTGTCCTCCAGGAATAAACTGTATGTTAACTTTGATATATATTTAGGAGTTCACATTTTTCCCTTTAATTTTATATTGCTCTAAAATATGAATATATACCTTCTGTCCACATACATTAATTATCATGTCTGACAGTAAGTGGTAAGATAAGTGACTCATATTATAACATCACAGTTGCTTTCAGATAGAAAACACTTCTCTTAGCCACCATGTGGGTGCTGGGAATCGAACCCGGGTCCTCTGCAAGAGCAGTCAGTGCTTTTAACCACTGAGCCATCTCTCCAGCCCTCAAATATTTGTTACACTGTTTAAAAATGATGATGAGGAAGGTGCTCTTGCATGACCGGTAGCCTTGAGATGATCAAAAAGCTTATTTTGGGATAGAAATTTATTATGGCAGGTTGTACAGCTGATCAGAACATCCTTGTGTAGGTGCTTTGACAGGTTTTTTTTCCACATCTTTGGTTTTCTTTCCTTTGGGTTTAGGAACACTTTCAGCTTCACTTTTTGGGTCATCACTGTCTCTGTAACATAGACTTTTCTTGAGGGAAAACACTTATTCAAATTAATGAAGAGTGACTAGATACCCCATTGTTGTAATAATGGTATGAATGTTATAGGAGTAACCAAATACTTTCTGATTGGCTGTAAGGTCCTCTTCTCAAGATAGAACCCATACCTGGCACCATTATCAAGGCCCAAAACCTGTGGCTAGACAAGTCATAGACCCTAGGGGAGATCCTACTATTACTATTCTGCTAATTGGAACTGGTATTAAACTGACTTCTAATGACTTATCACCAAACTCTCACCAGAGAAACTTTGCAGAAGATGGCAATTAACACAAAGACCCACAACTGGTCAACATACAGAAAAAAGAGACTAAGGAATGCTCAGCCCTAAATGGAGCATCTATATCACATCCCTCCCCACAAGGGTCAGGGACCTTGCAGAAGGAGCAGAAAGAGTGTGAGAGTCGGGAGGGCTAGACAACTACAATAAAACATTGTCCTCTTGACACAACAGGGCAGGTGCACATATGAATCCCAATGGTTGTTTCAGCATGCACAAGATAAACAGTGCATGAAGAAGAAAGTGGCTAGTGAGTACATAAAAGATGCTCATTAAACATCATAAATATTCTTCTAAGACCTTCCAAAACAGTGCATCAACTGGGGAAAAATGTCCAAATACTTGGAGCCTATGAGGAACATTCTCATTCAAACCACCATATTATGTACACGTAGATAGGATTTATCAGGAATCAGTTCTTTGAACTTACTGGCAGATTTGTTAACATGTTTCTCATCTAAGCTGTAGCCCCACTGCTCAACATGGAGCAGGACATCAGAAATCACCCAGGCCAAGCTGGTCACTATCTGGCATGGAAATGACCTGTAGGAGGGAAGGGCCTTGACCTCGTGCTCTAAAGTAGGTCACCAGCAGGGGTCAGGTCACTGCTTACCTTTCCTGATTCTAGGACTTGACTTCTGTCTGCTGTTCTTGCTCCCTTAAAACCAGGGAGTAGAGCCGGGCGTGGTGGTGCACGCCTTTAATCCTAGCTCTCGGGGAGGCAGAGGCAGGTGGATCTTTGTGAGTTCAAGGCCAGCCTGGTCTACAGAGTGAGTTCCAGGACAGCCTGATGCTCCAGGGAGACCTTGTCTCAAAAAGACAAAAAAAACCCCAAAACCAAAACCAAAACCAAAACCAAAAACCAGGGAGTTTTCATGCCACTGCATTTCTGCGTTCTTGCAGTGCTTCTCAGTGCTGTTACCATCTGTAAGTCCTCTGGAATTAAAAGTTAACAGAGTATCAGCCCCACATCACCAACTGACATCTTGATGTCAACATGGAACAGCCATGATGCGACTGCTGCTGAAGTTCTGCTTCCATAGAAAAGCCCAGGCCAGAGTGCCATTCTGAGCTCGGCCAGCAGCACTGCCAGACACTTCTCAAGGTGAATAGCTCCTGCTTTTCTAGTGGCTTCAATGTTTATTCCTCTCCTCCTCTCCTCCTCCTCTCTCTCTCTCTCTCTCTCTCCCTTCCCCCCTCTCTCTCTCTCTCTCTCTCTCATGTGTGTGTATGTTGTATGTACATATGCAGTGCACTGCATGTACATAGGTATGCATGGGTATGTGTAGCCCTGCATGTGTGTAGAGGTCAGAGGAGCATGTCAGGAGGGTGTCCTGCCATGTCATTCTCTACATTATTCCCTGGAGGCAGGGTCTCTCACTGAACTTGGAGGCAGGCTGGTGGTCAGGGAGCCCCAGTGATCCTTGTCTTTCTTCCCTGCCTCTCCAGCACTGGGATTACAGGGACACATGCAGCTGTCACCTGGCTTTTTCTTTCTAATATGTGTTCTGGGGATTTGAACTCAGGTTCTTATGCTTGCACAGCAAGTGCTCTTACCCAATGAGCCATCTCCCCAACCCTCTTGTTTTCTTTTTAAAGAACCCATCCATCCCCATCCAAGCCTCCCATCTATGCTCTTTCACTGCTAAGAGAGACTGTATAACTTTATGATAGAAGAGCCCTTTGACACCAGTTTAGTTCTGCTCAACAGAGTGCTGGGGCTTTTGCCTACATCATGGGCCTTGCTGAAAACTAATGAAGGGCAACTGGTATGTCCCAACTTCCACAGGCATTGCAGTAGCAAGGAGGTGGGGCCTCTTGTCTCCATGAGTCTGATTTCGGGATAGGTTCAGGAGAGATAGAAATCAAGGTTTTGTTGGCTTGAACCATTGGAGCACAGCGGGAGTGGAGTTTTCAGACTTGTCTCTTGGGTTTCCAGTCACACACCCCTTTGCTTCCAATGTGGGTATCCCCAGAGAGTCCTGAGCATGACTTCCACTCCATCACTGGCAGCAAGTGCTGCTGATTTGGCTGGAACTGTAGCTGTGAGATTCCAAACAACGCAGTGTGCCCTAGAGGGGAGGACCCAGGCGAGTGCACTGTTCTTGGAGCCTGCTTGTCCCTTGAAATCAGAGTCCCTCTGTTTATTTTCTTAGAGTCTTAGGGATGGGTTCCTGCTGACTTACAGGGAAGCTATGTGTCCTGTGATAGAGGCAGTAAGTAGCTGGTTTTTTAATCCAAATTTGGGGAGGTCTCCATGGACCCTGAGCTCTCCTTGGGGCACAGGCAGAACTCTACTCCTATCTGTTGCTGGGGTGGGGGTTGCTTAGCACTGGGAAATACTCAGAACAGGAGAGTGAGCCCTGAGGTCGTGGTCCATCTCTGGGAGCTGAGACTGGAACTCCTATCTCTACCACGGCTCTATGACCTGATCCCTGGAAGCCAAAGTAGATCAGTTCCATGTGGACGGCCAGTTTAGATCTGTTGACGTGTGCCTGCTTTCTCAGGCCTTTTATAATTCAAACCTCAATCATGGACTCTTAGCTCATGTTGCTGCTCCTAGAAAGTTCTTTGTTGTCTTTGCCTAATAATTCAATTTAATAATATATTGTGCTTTCCTTATGCACCAGTTTCTCTTTCTCTCTTTGTTTCTACTAATCTGTCCCATTTGTTACCACAGATGTCCTCTTGCTTTTCTGGGATGAGCCCTGTTCTATCTTCAGTGTGGGTGGGGCAGGTGTGCAAAAGGGTCCTGCTTACTTTGTCTTGATTCCCCGGACACTTAGCACCCTCCTGATCGGAGCTTAGGAAAGCAAAGACCACTCTGTCTGCAAGTTTCTTTTGGCTTTCGGTAGATCTAACCTAATCACTCCTTTGTTGTTTTTTTTTTTTTTTTGACAGCATTTGAAATTTTATTTTATTATTTTTTATAATGCTTGTATTGATGTTTTGTGTATTTCAGACATCATTTCTCAGTTTAATCACTCCTTTGTATCCCTAGCCCTCTCTCTATAGATGGTTTCTCTCAGTACACACACATACACGTGCTCACACACACACACACACACACACACACACACAATAAGGTACTTTCTTATAGATTTTTTTCCCTCTAGTAACTTTTGGGGATTGGCCTATGTTCTAGTCATCTCAGGTCACTATGTTTGAAGAACTGGTGGCTTGGATCATGCTCTACAGGAAATTGGGCCCCTGGGCTATTGACAGTCCATTTCAATAGGAAACTTTTAGGCCAACACATCACTCTGTCTAGTCAACGGTGCTGCTAAACAGACGCTTGGAATGGAAAAGTGGAAGCACAGAATTTGCTCTTCTGCCCGTGAGGCTCAGTCAAGCTCTGCTCCTCATCAGAAATACCAGAGAGCTGTTCTGGGTGGAGCAGAAACAAGTGTGCTTTCCAAGGGTGGCCTTGTGAGCCTTCTAGGTAACCTAGGTTGACTAGGGCAGAAACACTGAAATAGGAGATAGTTGTGCAGGTAACCAGTCTGGTATGTGACACATAGTAGGCACTTAATGAATTTGGGTTTCCCTTATCTCCATCTTAAGAAAATCAAATGGTAGCATACAGGCCTTGTCACTCATGGGTTTTGACTTAGAACTGATGCAAGCTGTGAAGCCTGTGTAGCTTAGTAGCTTAGTAACTTGCCCAAGGTAACAGCACGGTCTGCAGCTGGGACATTTCCTCTCTGTTCTCTGTCCTCTGATTCACAGGGTTTGGAAGAATCTTGCCTCCTGCTGCAGTTTGGATCTAGGATGTTCCCTGAAAGTCCACATGGTAAAGGCTTAGTCTCCAGCACGGTTACAGAGAAAGAGGTTAGAAACTCTAAGAGATAAGAGCTTAATGGGATAATTTAGGTCAAGGGTGCATGCCCTTGAAGGAGAATTTGGGACCCTGCCCCTTTCTCTCTCACACATCTTGGCCATGAGGTGAATGGTTTTGCCACACATACCCACCATGACATGCAGCCTTGCCAAAGGCTCAAAACTTCTTTCTGCACTTCCCAAAGCACGAGGCTGACTATACATGGGTTGAAGCCTCCAGAACTGTGAGCCTTTCATCTAAGAAATCTTATAAAGTTGATTAAATTAGTTATTTAGTTATATAATGGAATGTTCACAGACACACTCCTTGTCCAGGCTACATGTCCCCAGAGGCTGAGTCCTTTTTTTTTTTTTTCCCTCTAGGATCCAAGAATAGTGCATGGTTCAGGTTGAATTCTGCCATGGGAACCTCTGTGCTTGTAGATTAAAAAAAAACAAAAAGAAAAAAAAAAAAAAAAAGGGATGTTACAGGATGAAGATTACAGGGATCTTATCTGAGATCAGATAAGCTTCTGTTCAGAATTTTTGTCAGAGTTGGGATCCTCAGCACAGCTCCATGGAGGGATGGATGGAGGAGAGGAGACTAGGCTATGTAGAGATGAAGGAGGCAACCCTTTACTTTCACTAAGTAAATAGCACCTGGGGTCAGCCTGGTTTCTGTACACAGCAACATGGCCTGGAGGGTGTCATCCATGTGGCCAACAAAAAGCTTCCTAAGTTCTTAAGTCCTCTCACCCTCTGGCCAGCTCTGAGCTGCTCCACAGATCCCTGAGTTTGTTTTGAACTCCCTAGAATTCACTTCCCGGCAGCCTTTCAGCAGCTCACCCGAGTGTTTGAAGTGGGAACTGAAGTAAGTTGATACTTGCTGTAGCTCAGGGCCTAGTCCAGCCTAGCAGCCCAGACCTGATTACACAGGCCAGAGGCTCCCTGTACTTGTATGTGACCAGTGAAGATCTAGCCGACTTGTAGTGGGATCAGACCTGCTTCAATTTCCAGGAGGGGAGAACTCAGGTCCAGGGCATGGGATTTGATGGACGATTGTTATTTCAGTGTGTGTGCAGTTGAATGACATCATGCTATTGAGAGTAGAAATTTTTTTTTTTGTCGGTCTTTTAACATAAGTTTATGTTTTTCAGACCTTGAAACTGCAGGTCATTTTTTACATTTGCTATTGAGAGCAGATGTGACTGATCCCTATCGGGTTCTACTGAAAAATGATGGGGTTGCGGAGGGTCAAATGCAGAGTGCCTTTCAATCTCCATTATTATTTCCTCCACTCAGTGGCCTCGGCAGGAAGCCTGTCCTTGGTAATGGTGGCCTTCAGAAGATTTTCAAGTTTGCTAGCCCCAGGCCCTAACCACTGGTGATTTCAGTATGGGAAGCCACTTCTGTGCTCAGGAGCCTGTCAGAGGAAGAGAGACCTGGCAAAGAAGCAGAAGACTCAGACTTTATGAGCCTCGGCTTCCCTATTTGTATGATGACAGTGTGGACCGAATGGTCTGTGTTCTTGGATTTGAATGGGCCTGGATGGAGAACTGTGTCTTGGGACTAACATGTGCCCCTCTAGTGAGAGATGTCAGTGTTGGAGTGAATTCTCACCTTTGCACTGCCCTGGCACCTAGCAGGTTGATCTGGTGTGAGGGGTGGATTTGGAGCTTCTGTGAGAAGGAGAACTTCTCATAGAGGAGCATACTCCTTATTCACAGCCTGCATTGGGATCATATGGTAACTCCTAAGAAAAGCTTTATATTTACAAGCCTCTTGTATAGGAATTTTCAGCTTAGAGTTGGACCAATTTACTGTATCTCTAAATTCAGACTCCTTTATTCTTGGAAATATTGCAGGGAAAGACTGGGCTTGTTTAGGGCAGTTCCAGTTAAAGATCATGCTTGGACCACTGACCTCCTGTGAGAAATGCAATCTAAGACCTTGATGCAAAATGGGTGGGAAATGGAACAGAGGATGACCCTGAGAGACTATAACCTCCACATGGAAAGATCGCACTCACTTCTGAGAGCACAGCAGGCTGTTCTGGGCTGATGTGACAGAGGGAGCAGTAACTATTCCCTTCACTGAAGTACTACCAGGGTACTTGTGGAAGTCTAGGAATGGTCTTCTAATCTGGACAATCACATTTCTCTGGACAGGCTCAAGTGGAACCAAACTTCTAGCTACCAGAACCTTTGTATTGATATGGGAATTGGTGCATTTATTCTGCCACCTTTAGATTAATTTATCATCTACCCATCCATCAGCCATCCCTTCATCCATCTATTTGGATCTACTTGGATCCAAACATCCATCATCTATCTATTCACTCATCATTTCAACCATCCATCCACCCATCCATCCAGCAAACATTTGTGGGACATCTTTTTGTAACTTCTTATCTGTGTAGATACTAAAGATATAAAAATGGAAGATATAATGAGGCAGTGCTGCCCTTGAGTTCAGAGCAGATTTATTGACGAACACAAGTCTATGTGGTACAGGCTAAGTAGGACTGAGTGCCACAGCAATGTGACATTAGGGAACGGGGTCAGAAGTGGAGCCCACAGGAAGTGGCATTGTTCAAAAGCACCACGTTGGTCCCCTTGGGCCTTTGCTGTCTTACTTCTAGTTGCTTTGCCAACATAGTGACAGGCTATCTTGTGTCCCACTGGAAGGGGCAAAAGGGTTGATGTGTGTGTATATATGTACATATGGAAATTAAAGAGGCACTTAAAATTTGAATATTTGAAAAATGAGTGGGAATATCATTAAATGAGACTGGATTGCTTGGTCTATTTACACATTTACATGTATATATTCCCTTAAAGAAAACTATTCTGATGACTTGTGTACATTTTTCCAAATATATATTCTTGGGAACTTGGTACATAGTGGCTATTTGGAAGACTTGCTGGCTAAGTGGACGAGCACTGGGGACAGCACTGAGTCTGTGGGAATCAGCACTGGAGGACAAATAGAAGTACTGGAACTCAGCACAGCTTGGCCAGCAGCAGCGGGAACAGCAGATAGTTCACCTTCCCTCTCACCCTGTTGTCTTTCTCTCTAAACTAGAATAGTTAGAGCCACTTCCAGCTAAAGCTGGAACTGTTTGGCCTCCTTATAGATCACCCCAAGGACTACTGTTCTTCTGTCTCTTTTATTTTTTAATATTTTTTAAATTTTTATTCATTCTTGTATGTGTATGAATGTACTGTCTGCATGTAGGTTTGTGCATCGCGTCGTGCAATGCAGCGGAGGTCAGAAGAGGGTGTCAGGTTCCCCTGGAACTGGAGTTAAAGGCGGTTCTCAGCCGCCATGTGGATGCTAGGGATCGAACCCGGGTCCTCTGCAAGAGCAGTCGGCGTTCTTAACCGCTAGGCCATCTTCTGTCTCTTTCTTAGAAACATCCAGATAGTAGCAATTCTGTGACTCAGCTGCTACAGCTGTAAAATAATCAGGCATTTCATTCCTTTTGCCTTCTGGGGACAGAGCAGGGATAAGCTGAGCTCTTGGGTAGGAAAGTGCTTTGCCATGCTATAAGGTCCAGCCCATAGTGCTTATCCTGGAGGGAAGCCTGGGAGTCACAAGTTAAAGACCTTGGCAGGAAGTAGGTGCTTCATTTTCCAGGGAGAACCTTCCTCAGATTCCTCAGGTTGGCTTCGCTTTAAAGAGGAGCCAGCAGTTTTAGCAGGACGCTCTGAGAAGAGGAAGGCAGAGGGACCCCTTCCTTGGGCCTCATGGGAAATTTGGCAAGCAGTGTTAATAAAGGCATCTCTCTCTCTCTCTTCCGTGTAAAATACCAGGTTGTGGCTGGCTGATGTGCTGTGGGGTTGGAGCTACTTCATCTTCTAAGTCCATATTTTTTACTGGCTCTGTGGGAGCTGTCCTGGGTTTTTGTTTCCAGCAGTGGGATATCAGGATTTGTCTTCTATGGTATATCCGAAGAATAATTCTCCTTTCCTTTGATGTTCCTTGGACATCTTGAGACACTTACGGGTGTACTTTCAGGGACAGTCGGATGGCTGGTTGCACGGCCCTCATTATGCTATTAAAATAGATCCAGTGGCGGAAGACAGAGTCTCTTGAGCAGAGAGCTGCCTTTCTAAGTGGAAGGCCGGTTCCGTCAGCACTCCTTGCTCTGACTTCTTGAACCGAGAACTACATTTTATTGTTGTTCAGGCAGGAATAAGCTGCTTCACTGCCCATATAATTGTCTCACAGTTGAAGGTTAACATTGGATTCTTGTTCCTGACATTTGGAAAATCATACCTTAACAAAATGTAGTTTAGAATCGGAAAAAAAAAATTAACCCAAACCACTTTATAATCTTGTAATTTATTTAAAGCACTCTGCTGTTTCTTTGGGATGCTAGCATCGGTCTCCTCAATTGGCATTTCTCTTCATCTTTGTTCATCTACTCAGTCAGCAAAGCCCAGCCCAAGTTACTTTCCTAAGGGTCTGGCTCCAGAATGTTGTTCTTCGGCTCAAAGGGCTTGATGGCCCCTCATGTTTCCAGAAGGAAGTCCCTCTCCGTGGATCGGTGGGAAGCCTACTTCTGCCTAGCTGCCTCCTTAGCCCTCCGTGACTGCCTGCTGGGTTTAGCCCTGCTGCTCTGCACAGCTCACCTCCTGCCATTTCTCCTTCGTGTCCTCTGATATCATCCAGCTCATGTCCTCAGCCCACGAGTCACCTGCTTTACTGAGGTTTCTCTGCTCATCTCAGTCCAGAGTGTTTCCTCCTCTCCACTCTCAGTTTTGTGCTGACATTATAGAGTGGCAACCAGTTTACTAGGAAGAGTCACAGGGACCTGGGTTGAAGGCTCGACTCTGTTGTAAGCTAGCTGTGGGACTTCTGGCAATTTGCTTAATATCTCTGATTGTCAATTTCCTCATTTGTACAATGGGGATATACAAGTTGGCTGTGTATGTTCAAAAGGTAATTTAGGTGAAAACAAATGGTCCCAAATCTGACAGTTGGAAGGTATATGAGAATGTTAGTTTCTTTCTCACTGTGTGATACTTTCTATAATTAAAAGCTATTCAGATGTGAGAACTTGATGCACCTCTGTCTATAGGCTCCAAGCTCTTGAAGGGTGGAGCTTACATCATATTTACTGTGGTACCTGCACAGGATAGGGTCAAGAGACATTCAACTGTTCTCTGTGCTCTTGGATGATTGGGAAGGAGGAAGGCCTGGGAACAGGAATCTCTCACACCATTGGTAATGGAGGCCAAGCCAGTGCTGCTCAAAACTCGTGTCAGAGAGCTGATTGACTAACTTTGCCTCTTTTTGCTGAATGGCAGGAAGGGACCGCACAGCACTCACAGGAGTGTAAGAAGAAACTGGCTCCAAAGCATACGTTGCCCTGGGGACTGGGGACTGGGGACTCAAGTCTGAAGTCTTTGGTAAGTTTATCTGGAAGCCTCCATCCAGACTGGTCTGAGTCTTTTGTTACCCCTAAACAAAGCTCAAAAAGAACTAAGGAGGTTCGCAAGGGGGACTTGAGCTATTTTTCCGAGGAAGGAGCTAGGAGGAACATTTGCTGAGGTCAGGGAGGATGGATTCAGGAGGTGGCTGGGCTGAGCCATGGGGGGTAGACACTGGAGGCACCAGCTATTGGGTGGGAGGAAGTGGAAGTTGCAGTCCCCTCCTGGGGATATGCATCTTGTTTTCCATGGCTGACAATCTGAGCGGCCCCTCACCAGGGGTTCACATTCTGCTGGAAGGCCCTGATCCAATTCTACCAGCTTCGAGTAGCTTCCCAGACCCTTCACATAGGTACCTCCCCTTCATGCCCTGTCTCAGCCTTCTTTCACATGCACAGTACATCTGACCTTGTTTGCTGCCCTCCCCAGCCAACTGGGCCTCAGAGGCAGGGAGCCTTTGTTAGGTATCCTGTCACCGTCATCCTCTTCAGAACCGTAGTTGTGGAGAACTAACTGTCCCTGTCAAGGCTCTTCACTCTTTTATTTGACTCCTCCCATTTACTCTTCAGGAGAAATGTTGGAGACAGGTAGTGTGCTTTGAAACTAAGGAACCAAAGCCAAGAGATTTGCCTTGGGTCATGCAAGCTGCTATGGGAAGAATCTCTGAGCCCAGTCTGGACCTGGAATTTACACTGTTCACATCCTGCTGCCCCAGGTCTCTGCTGATACAGAAGCACTTCATGAATGATGTTTACGTCTGTCATTACTGTTATCTTTATGACTTTCACCTAGTGATGACATACTGCTAGCTCTGACAATAACTTCCTTGACCACTGCAATTACTATTACTGCAGTGGAAACTACCATTACTATGACAACCACTGTTGTAAAAAACGATTACAACTATAATCACTCTAACACCCAGAACTCCTTCCACACTGCTACTACAAGCGCTACAAGTACCAACATGACAACAGCTACTACAGATATGACCATGGCTATTACTGTAGCTGCTACTTCTACCACAACCATTGAAGCGTTAACCGCTATGACAATAGCACCCACCACGGTCACTGTCACCTCCCTTTCATTACTCTCTCACCTTTTGTAGTTAAAGATCCAAGCATCACTTGTTCATTCTGCCAGTTCCATATGACCAGAAGCATAGGCTGTGGAGCAGGATCATTTCTTCACACCTTGACTCTGTTGGAGACTAGCTGGGTAACATTGGGTGGATCCCTTAATTAAGGGATCTTCTATGCTTCAGCTTCCTAATTTGTAAATATCAATAGGACATCACGTTATTACATAGAAATGACTACTGTCCAGCAGGGTGGTGTGGAGAGCTAGTCTAATTCTCCTTTCCTCTCTCCTATCTCACCTTATTCTTAGCTCATCTTCTACTGCAGGAGAAGGCCCAGGACTGGCTTTCTGATGTGCTGAGAAGCTTGTGTGGGGACATGGGAACACAGGCATGCGAGGACCTGAGCCTTTCAGAAACCACCACTGAGAAGGGCGTGTTTGGGTAGGCAGCACCATGGCTGGTCATATTGGGAAACTCAGATGCATTTTTGGGAACTTTGGGGACAAGTGGGTTGTACTCATCATATTGGACCGCCTGGGAGAGCCACTTGATCCTTTCGGACAGGGAAGAGAGGGAGCCCTGGGAGGAGTGGGGCGTGAGCATCTAGCTTGCTTCTGCATGGGATAGAGCCAGAGGAAAGGCTAGGAGGTGATTCCTCAGCATTCAGAGCTGAGCTAATCCATGAGTGATGATCAAACTGGCTAGGCACAGCTCTGAGCAGATAGTCCCAAGCACAGGCTACATGTCAAGGCTGTGCAAGGACCCTATTCTCTGAGGCCCTGGGAGATAGGTGCTCATCCTTATTGAACCTTTACCTTAGGATGTATACTTTACCTGAATCTCACTCTTGTGACAGGATCAAGAGCTTTGACATTAGGCAGGCTGAATTCTACATCCTAGCTCTTCCACTCTAGTGTGAGAAGGAGTCATTATTTGACACTTAGCTTCTTCAGCTGTAAAGTGGGTAGAATACTATACACTTCATGTAATATTTATAAGGGTGTCAAGTACAGTAGACCTGAAGGAGAGGCGTATTCATCCTCTAATGGGGGTCTCCAGGTGTGGTCCTCAAGCTGGGAGGTTCTACTGCTCTAGGAACTGGTTAAACTTGAATATCTGGGCTCTATCTACTGAAGCTACTGATGTATATTTTACCAAATGTAAAACCTGGGATGAGGCAGCAGTCTCCTCTCACAAGCCTTCCCAGTCTTTTAGATGATGCTCTAGGTTAAGAAGCACTAATGGAACCCAGGCCCAGGCAGCTGGGAAACAAGCAGGAGGCTGCTTTGCATAGAGCCTGGGACACAGTAGGTGTGGAGTACCTGACAGCTTTCCTTCTTTCCTTCTACCTGGCCAAGGCCAGGCCTACTGGCTTCCCTGAAGAGGTTAATGCTACTGCAGACCTCCTGGAGGTGAAAGGGCCTTGTTTCCCCAGAGGATAGACACATTATAACGGCTTCGTTTGATTAAAAGGGGATGTTGATCATTAGTTATGACCCAAATTTCTTCTCTCCCCCGCAATCACTCAAAATGTTCCCAGATGCGCAGGAGGGCTGTTGGTTACCTGTGAATACAACATCTCTTTATAACAAGGATACCCATGCTAATCGAGACTTCCAGATATTGGCTGGGGACTCCCCTCCCCCCCCCCAGCCTGCCCTGCATTTGATGGAGTGAATGATTGAAGGGAAACATATGCATTCCAGATTGAAGCTGGGTTTGGAGAGGCAGCCTGCTTCCAGCAGCTGCCAAAGGGCGGCCGGGGAGCTCCTCAACTATTTGTTGTTCCCGCGGGGCTAGTTATTGACTTTTAGAGGCAAGTAGCCGCCCCAATTTCAGTTAGCACAGTTGTTCGTTACTGCATAATTAAGAGGAAGGGGGGCAGCCTTGGTGGGGAGTAAGGCAAAGGGAAGGCCAAATGCAAATAGCTTGAATATTTTTGTTTAAGGAGCCCTGGGCAATAGTGGCCAAGGTCAAATGTTCAGCTCTTAGAAACAGAGTGGGCAGGCTCGGGGACCACTGGAAGAGGGAGGCAGGCATGAAGGGGAAGGAATCAGAGCCCTAGCTTTAGATGAGTTTAGATGGTTTTAAAGGATTACTGACCTAGTTACTCTAAGATGGCTTTAGTTTGGGAAAGAAACAGCTTTGGTATATCGTGTTCAGACCTCAGGTGAAGAAGCTCCGTCTGCAGCTGGATGGCCTTTACTGATGGTGGCGACTGTTAAGGGAATCTCACCGTGCTCCCGTGTGGATAGAGCACCACGGACTTCGGTTGGCTCAGACTTGGAAAGGAACCTGGAGGTGGTCATGACACTGATATGGCTGAGGAGTTAGGATTTAGGTTATCTTCAAGGAAGGGGAGCAGAAGGCTAGGTGCTGGGAACCTGCTCTTCCCCCCAGGGTGAGGCTGCAGGGACATTTCAGCCCTAGGAGCTAAGGAGTCCTGGGCTTCTCTCGCTGCCTCTGTAGTCTGAGGCATTTTCAGACCCCTGAACTCTGCTGAGAACATGGTATCTGCCTGACCACGGTAGAAGGAATGGTGGGGAAGGGTGGGCAGGTGTTAGAGGGGGACATGAGCCATATGAACAAGGTACAGGACAAAGGAAGTGCTAATGGTATAAGCTTCTGTATGTGCTGTGGTCAGGAAGGTCTCAAAATGGTTGTTTAATGTGAAACCCTGGCCTGAGTCAAGAGCCCTAGTTTCATTTACTTATTTATTTATATATTTTTAATTGAATTTTTATGATTCCTACATAATTTTTCAGTCTTAATCACCATTACACCTGCTTTCCCCTTGGCACCCTCCCTCAGCCTCCCCACCACACCTTCTGTCATTCCTGCTAGAGTTCATTGCAGCAAATGACTCTCCCAGCTCAGTCCTCAGAGCCAGCTCCTCCCCTGAGCTCTAGTCAGCCTATCCAGAGTCTCTTTTCTAAGGCCAGCTCTTCCTCACCTGACCACCATCTGCTGCCGATGTTTCCTCAGCCAAGGTTGGGCTCTGTTACCCATTCCTGCAGTTCTCTGCTGGGTTTATGTCCAGCTGAGCTTGCATGGGTCTTGTGCATGCTGATACCAATGCTGTAGGTTTATATGAATTGTGTTCCAAGAGCTTGTATGGTTCATTTCCATTTGGTCTTGCATCACCTCTTTGGCTCTTGCAATCTTTGTGCCACCTCTTCTGCAATGTTCCCTGAGCCCTGGGTGGGTGAAGCTGAATATAGGCAGCCTGTCCATGGAGCCACACTCTGTAGACTCCTATTCTTCACGGTTTGGCCATTCAGGCCCTTTTGGGTTCCTGGTCTCCTGTTGCATGGAAGAGCTTCTTTAATGAGAGTTAAGAGGTAGTTAATGCCTTCTTGGTTCCTTGTTCTATGATGCTTAGGTCTTGCGTGTAGAGGTTGCATTGTAGATGTGTCTAGGTATGAGCCATTCACAGACCATATGTGTGTGTGCCCAGTTGTAGGACTCTATTATTTTCAGTGGGTACAAAAGAAGCTTCTTTTCTGAGTGGTACCTGGGATATTTGTCTGTAAATATAAGGATGCTTCTTTTGTAGTTAGTAAAATGTTACCTTAGCCTAGGGATGGTCTACCTTGTCAAATTGTCTAATACTTATGACCTCTCCAGATGTGTGCATCTGGCTATGTTAATAATACCACACATGACTTTCCTCCCATCGAGTGGGCTTTAAATCCAATTGGTTAGCTGTTGATTTATCCCAAGACAGAAGTGCTACTATTGCACCAATGTCATATGCTGTGCTAGTCATTGATGCAGATATTTGGTCTTGAGGCTGATGTTGGACCATCTATCGATGATCTCTCTTAGTGGCTTGCACAGCTATGAGAGCTAGCTTTTAGGGGTGGTGGCTTCCAGGTCAGTTTCAGCCCCATTGCTCATCATTCAGTCTCCAAAGTATGTCCTGTCTTTAGCAATAAGGTCTTACCTTCAGGATCTGGGAGGAAATCAAGGGCTGTAGCAATAGGCTGTGTAGTTTTGGGAGTCTCTTGGACTACTTTGGCAAATGTAGAAACCTTCGAAGGAAGGTTTTTCCTGTCCAATACTGTTTCTTGATATGCACCCTTCATCTTTGCATATGGACTCAGGTAGAGGTATTGTATGTGTAATTTGTCAATAGATTATTAATCTAATATGAGTGTCTCAGTTTTATCTTAGCAAGGCATTAGTTATCTCTCCTCTCTTCTTTATCTGTCTAGCCCTCCCTCCATGTGGTCTCCATTTAAAGTATCCCCGTTTCTCCCTTGATACTGCCAGTCTCCTGTGACCCCACTTCTCCTGGGCTCCCTTTTCTCCCCTTTATCTACACCCTTTCCTTCTATAACCCTTCCACTCCCCATTTAGATACCCTGATTTTATCCATTCCTCCCTTGGTAAACCCTGTCATCCACTACTCTTCTGTCTCAGGTTCCCTCTTTCCCTTTCTCTTCCTGGTTCCTTTTCATTTACCTGGTTCTTGTAGTTATCTCTCTCTCTTTCTCTCTCTCTCTCTCTCTCTCTCTCTCTCTCTCTCTCTCTCTCTCTCTCTCTTCTTGTAAGGATTTGGTGCTAGGATCCACAAATGAGGGACAACATATGTTGTTTGTTTTTCTGAGTCTGTGTCACTTCACTTAGCATAACAGCTTCTAGTTCCATCCATTTACCTGTAAATTTCATGATGTCGTTCTTTACTGCTGCATGGAATTCCATTGTATAATGAGGAACCACATTTTCCTTATCCACTCATTAGTTGAGGGACACTTAGGTTGCTTCCAGCTCTTTGCTATTGTGAAAAGAGCAACAATAAACATGGATGTGCAAATATCTCTGCAATCAGATGAATCTTTGGGTATACACCCAGGAGTGGTATGACTAGGTCAAATGGTAGGTTTGTTTTTAGTCTTTTAAGAGTTCTCCACACTGCTTTCCAAAGGGGTTGCATGAGTTTACATTCCCATCAGCCGTGAATGAGTGTTCCCCTTTCCCCACAACCTCTACAGCATTTGGTATCATTTGTTTTCTTGATCTTAGCCAGTCTTACTGGGGTAAGATGAAATCTAAAAGTGGTTTTAATTTGCATTTCCTTAATTACTAATGATGTTGATTACTTTTTAAGATGTTTCTTAGCCATCTTTACTTTTTCTCTTGAGATGTCTGTTCAGATTTTTAACCCATCTTTTAATTGGGTCATTTGTTTTCTTGGTCCTTTGTCTTTTGAGTAGTTTATATACTCTGGATGTTAAACCTCTGTCAGATGTGTCACTGGTGAAGAGTTCCTCCCACTCTGTGGGGTTTCTAGAGCCCTGGTTTCTTTCTTTTTTTTTTTTTTTTGTCTTTTCGAGACAAGGTCTCCCTGTAGCCCCAGCTGTCCTGGAACTCACTCTGTAGACCAGGCTGGCCTTGAACTCACAAAGATCCGCCTGCCTCTGCCTCCCAAGTGCTAGGATTAAAGGCGTGCGCCACCATGCCCGGCTCCAGCCCTGGTTTCTAACTCAGCCTCTTCTCAGGCAATGGCCCTGGATGGTCTCTCTCTCCTGACATGCTGGCCCTGTCAGTCCCGGCCATAGGACCACCATGGGCATGAAGGAATGCTCTTAAGATGACTTCTCGGTCTATATTCCCATAGTACAGGAAATAGAGTTAATATACATTTTCTTTTTGATTCTAATGCTTTCCTTTCCCTTGGCTCCACAAGTAGGAAGGAAATTTGGAACAAAGATTTCAGAAGGGATTGTGACTGTGACCATAGAGCCATGCTTGCCAAGTCACTGGCTTCCTGAGAAATTCCTCCAGGAGGAGAGATCCATAAAGTGGATGCAATCAGTGTTGATCTAAATTGCTTCAAGATAGGCTTCCTTCCTCATCTTCTGTTATCTATTGTAGAATGAATGTGGGCACCTGGGGCTGGACGACAAAGATGCTATATCGATTTCCTATTGATGTTATGACAGATTGCCACAAGTTATAACTGAAAATCATGCAAATTTGTTATTTCCATTTTAGATGTCAGAAATTCAAAATGGGTCTCATTGGGCTAACATGAAAGTGTTAGGAGGCTACGTTCCCTTCAGAGACTTCTTATTTGTTCCAGTTTTCAGTGATCACTTAAATTCTTTGGCTCGTGTTCTTCCATCCTCCACATCACAGTAGCTGGGCATGCTCTTCTCATATCGTATCTCTCCAACATTAGCTCTTCTGCCTCTGTCTTCCATGTTTAAGGACTTGGTGATGACATTAGGACCATTCTGATAATAATAATCTCCTTCTATGTTAAGGACAGTTGGTTAACAGCCTCAGTTCCTTCTGCCAGCTTAACTTCCCTTGCTATCAGACAATCAGGATGTGAACATCTCCCAGAAGCCCTTTGTCCTGCCTACCACAGATGTTAACTTGAAAAGAGACTAGGTTGCCACCAGCCTGAGGCTTCATTCCTGAGAACTGTTTCCTGGAGAACTTTCCGAGATACCTGGTTTCAGAATTGGAGGCACTTCTCTCCTTGGCTTGGGTCAGATACCCCTTGGCTTGGGTCAGATACCCTTCGTAAAATGTCCCTTCCCTAGAGGAGAGCTGGCTCTGTCTCTGGAAACTCTAATGTTTTTATGTGGCTACTTAAGGCTGTTGATTCCTGGAAATCAAATTTCTTCTTTTTGAAGGAGACCTTTTATTCAGCCATTGCTTTGTTTGTTTGTGAAAGGTGTGTGCATGTATGTGGAGGGGTGTGGAGTGGAGAGGCCCAAATGGCACATAAACCAAGTTTATTCATTCCACAAAGAGACTCTCACAGACTTCTTCCTAAAAGTTGATTAATTCTTCCTCTACTAATTCTTCCTTCAACATGTCAGCAACTCCCAAACAAGGGACTATGATATAGTCACCAAAGGCCTCTTCTTGGTACAATCCTTTGTGTAAGAGATACCATGGAAGGGTTACTGGACTAAGGACTTCTCTTTGTTTCAAACCCCTTTTCCAGTCTATTCAGGGAGAAAAGAGCTTTCATTGTTTGCTTACTTGTTCTTATGTATGGCTCAGCTTTGGGGAGTACATTGCATGGTAGAAGATTCTATAAGTTGTACAGCTATTTGTCTTTTTCTCCACCTCATAAAAGAACCAGCAGTTCCCAGTGGGAGGGATGCTGAGGGACCTTGACCTGATCCCAAGAGAGGCTGACTTTGAGCTTTAGCCTTCTCATCACTTTTCTGGACTGGGCAGTCATCCTGGTGATGTTCTTGAGCCTAGAGTGTACAACCATCCTCAAAACTCTTAGCTTATTCCCCAGCATCCCAGGGTCAGAGAATAAATGAAGTGATTTCTCTATAGAGTCTATATTTTCCAACTGTCCAACTTGAATTAAGGCTGCTTTTATGTTGGAAGTTTGGTTTTATTGAACAGCAGTCTCATCTAATAGTAATATAATGTGAGTCACATACTTAATTTAAAATTTTATAGCAGCCACATTAAAAAGAAAAAAGAAGGCTGAGGTTGTAGCTCAGAGGAGGAGTGCTCGCCTATGCATGAGGCCTGAGGTTGCAGCTCAGAGGAGGAGTGCTCGCCTATGCCTGAGGCCTGAGGTTGTAGCTCAGAGGAGGAGTGCTCGCCTATGCGTGAGGCCCGAGGTTGCAGCTCAGAGGAGGAGCGCTCGCCTATGCGTGAGGCCTGAGGTTGCAGCTCAGAGGAGGAGTGCTCGCCTATGTATGAAGCCTGAGGTCTGAGCATCAGCACTGGGAATAAAAAGAAAAAAAACTATAAAATTAATTTTAATAATATATTTTGTTTACATCAAGCATTACCCCCAAAATTATCATGTAGACATGTATAATCTACATAGAAACATTAATGAGGTGCTTTACCTTCTCTCTTTGTACTCTGTCCTCAAAAACCAGTGTATATTTCACATTAGAACACATTTCAATGCTAAATTTTCATTGGCAGACTTGATCTACATTTAGAGTTCATAAAATTGAGTGTTGAGAAAGAAAAAACAGATTCACACATCCAAATTGTTCCAACCATACTTAGATATTTTCCAACAATTCTCATGTAAGAGATTTTTATTTTAAATTTACTGAAGTGAAATAAAAAGAAAAGCTCACCTCAGTTGCTAAAGCCAGGATTCAAGGGTTCCCTTTGGCTACGTGTGGCTAACGACCACTGTGTTAGACAATGCAGAGCAAGAGCATCACTCTACAGGCTCCAGAACGAGACATGCAGCCCTGGAATAGGAGGGCAGTGGAACAGAGGCACTGCTTCTCAGCATAGCTTCAGCAGTAATAATGTGGAGCCAGTCCATGGGGAACATCACGGAAGAGGGGGTGGAAAGAGGCACAATATACATGCTGCTAGTTAATGAATTCTAGACATGATAGGGCAGCCACGCCAATGAAATCTCCACAGTACAGCAGTTTAACAAGGTTTGCATAGTGAATCAACCGGCTGACATGCCAAGGTGGGTGGGAAAAATGTTACTGGGTTTCATCTCTAGGTGAACCAATGGATGCCAAGGGAGGAAGAATCGGTTTTCTCCAAGGACCAGCTCCCTGAGAGGTTATCTAATCCCAAGTGTGCAGACCTAGGCACAGGTACACAGGAACACCACTAAGTGGATTCAGTGCTTTATGTATTATATATTTATAAATGTATGTATAAGTAACAATAAACATCAAAGAATAGGGCAAGAAATTGAGAGGGTATGGGGGGCATGGGAAGAGGGGGACTGGGAGGAGTGGAAGTAATGCAGATGTAATGCTCATGTATACAATTCTCAAAAAGTCAAAATATTAAAAAATAAACCACTTAGCTAGGTATGGTGGTGAACATCTTTAATCCCAGCACTCGGGAAGCAGATGCAGGCAGATCTCTGTGAGTTCAAGGCCAGCCTGGTCTACAAAGTGAGTTCTAGGACAGCCAGAGCTACAGGGAGACCCTGTCTCAAAAAGGCCAAAACAAAAAATAAAAAAGGAAAACTACTTATAGCCATGAACAGATTACTGACCTTTTTTTTTTTTTGGTCTTTTTGAGACAGGATCTCCCTGTAGCCCCAGCTGTCCTGGAACACACTCTGTAGACCAGGCTGGCCTTGAACTCACAAAGATCCGCCTGCCTCTGCCTCCCAAGTGCTAGGCTTAAAGCATGTGCCACCACACCCGGCTGACCTCTTACTTGATCAATCCAATGCATATCAATTAAATTCTCATAAATGTTAGATTTGCATGTCATATATAAAGTAATATTGATTAATATTAATTATTTAAAATGAAGTGTTCCCACAAAAGGAAAAAAATTTGGAGCCCGTAAGTTCCTGACCACAAGTCAAGTAAGCCTAAGAGGCCAGATCTTGCTCTTGATGGTTTATACTTTCTTTCTTCATCATGAATTAACACATTAAATAAAATTAACCCAGTTCCTAAATGGCCCAAGTGTTCTGGTGTTGGAGTGAGGAGAGGAACTAGCTAAGTTTACTACAACACTGAGAAGAGACAGACAGGAAGTAGACAAATGAATCATTTTACTTAATGATAAGTGCATCGAAGACCCAGAGATCAATAAGTAGAGACAATTCAGTGAATGGGAAGATGAAATAGAATGTTCTAGAATATTTCCAGGAAGGCCTCCCTAAGAATAAGCCACTAGAATTGAGACTGAGAGTAAGCAATGGTCTGAAGGGATGAGTAAGCCAGTGGAGTGAAAGAAGGATGGCGGTCAGACACAGGCCCTAGGGTGTTTGGATATCAGGAAGCCCTTGTGGTTCCATCCCAGCAAGCCCCTCACTGGAAATATCTCCAGCAGAATCTAGTGTCTTCAGCCATCAGCAGGCCAGCCCTCTTACCTCACTAGCCATGAGAAGCAGAATGGAGTGGTGCTTACACCCTCACTATCCAGATTTAGACTGTCTTATATGAAACTCCAGTTATACCCACTGGTCTGTTCCCATTGAACTGTTACTTAGCCTCAAAATTCCCATTTTTACATGTGTAAAACAGATATAATATCTATCTAAGGGATGTTGTGAAGATTAACTTTGTTGGTAGATGTAAAACATCTGGTAGATTCAAGCTGCATGGAATTATCAGCTTCTGTAATGGTCCATTTCTCAATATGTGAGTGTTAGTCACAGCAGCCCAGTCCAGTGGCGAGTACTCTCAGTTCTAGGGTGGTGATGGACATAAAACAGTGAGTCAAGGTTAGGTCCAAGTTTGTGTAGATATGCCCACTAAAAGTATTTGTAACCCCTTCTCCTCCAATGACACAACCCTGCTGTCAGCTGAGAAGGTAAAAGAGGGAGGCACAGAGGTACATTCTTGATGCTTAGGTTGGTCCATGCAACAGGTATGGGGGCAGTGGTGCCTCCTTGGCATGACAGACCAATGCTCTTCCTTCTGAAGTTTCACTGTTAGACCCTGAACCGAGCCTATTCCTCTCAGTGACTTGCTTATTGACACGTTATCATGTTAACGATGGAGGGGGAGGCATAGAGAAGCTTCATTGTCAGCATTGACGAATGCAGAACAATTGGCCAGGATTAGCATTCTTTTTGAAAAACTACTCTAGTCCCCAGAGTCTCTCTCAGGTCTTGGCTCTTTTCTAAGTCTTGTGTCTTTGTCTCCTGGGGACTAGGGGGAGCAGAAGGCCTTGAAACTCTTCCACTGCTCATTGGGGGCCTGAGTGAGGGAGGGCTGTGAAGATCACATGTTGTCATCATCACTTTATTTTGAAAACCCCAATCAAGGCCTGTCAATGTTCAACATCTCCAGTCGAGCATTCTGAATGTCTCAGAGACTGGGGGGGAGGCTGAGTGAAGAGCTTTTTCCAAGACCCTAATTATTAGTGCATGTGACACGCAGGACTTTTATGGGCTCCCAGCCAGGCATGAGACTAGGAGGGAAGGCTCAATGCCAGCTTCTAGCCCCTCCAGCCTCCATTCTCAGGATAAGCTGAATGTCACCCCAGAGAGTCTCAGGGGTAGAAGAGACCCCACATTTCATCCGTGTCTGGATACCATTTGTTCACCTATTAACATGCAAAGTTTATCACATGGCCTTAATGTGTCCGCTCCTGCTAAAAATTTGTACCCTGAACTCCTGATACCAAGGTGATGGGGCCTTTGGGAGGTCCTGAGGGTGAAGCCCTCCCAAGTGGGATTAGTATCATTATAAAATGGAAGTCAAAGAAACTCTCTTTTTACCATCTGAGGTCACAGTGAAAAGATGGCTGTCTTTGAGGGAATGAACATCCTGCCAGGACTTTAGTCTAGAACTTTGGATCTTCAGAACCATGAGAAATATCGTCCTCTTGTTAATAAGCCGCTTATTAGAGTAGGCAGCTCACCATGGTGTTTTGTTACAGTAGCTCCAACATACTAAGGCTAATTTCTCTAATTGCTAAGCACCGGCTAGGAGCTAAGACAAGAGAAACATTGAAGAGATAAAGCTTCCTGGCTACCATAATAAGCAAAGTGTACAGCATATCAAATATTGATAAGGGACTATAGTAAAAAGTAAAATGGTGATGGGGGAATGTTAGGGATATGGATGGGGTTTTAATTTTAGGTAGGATGGCTTAAGACAGCATCATGTTTGTATAAAGATTCAGAAAGAAGAGTTAGAGGGAGTTATGGAGACCTTCAAAGAAAGAATGCTTCAGAAAGAAAAAAGTCTAAGTGTAAGGTCTAAACTTTGCACCCCTGTGTGTTCAAGGGATTGCAAAGAGGTGGGATGGTCAGGAACACGTAGTCTGTAGCTACAGAGGGATGTTAGCTTTGAGAAAATGAAGTGGGGTGGCCCCGGAGGCTTTTTAACAGTGTTCTCTCTGTCCAGGTTTGATCTTCCCTGGGTTTTTGAAGGGTCATGTTGTGATAAGAGAGCTCAGTCCATGTTGTGGTAATCCAGGTGGAAAGAGTGGTAGCCTACACTGGAATGGAGGTATACACTGCTGCGGGATTCTGGATAGAACTGAGCTAACACTGCATGCTTTTGGTGGTGTAGGATGTAGACAGAGAGGAGTCAGGCATGTCTCTTAGTCAGGGCTCTTCCACAGACACAGAACCAGTGGAATACATTCATGTGTGTTTGAGTCATATGTATTGTTTGTATCATATGTTTACATATTTTCAATCTTAAACAGTACCTAATAAGAACTATCTTAAAATGCTGTACACTAGGCAGCTCACTAACAACATAAGTTTATTTCTCATGTCTCTGGACACTGGAAGCTTTAGACTATACTCTAGGACTATGTCTAGTCCCTGTCCCCATCACATTAAACATCACAATTTGGCAGCTAGACATGGCCTTGATGTTGACTGAAGAGATAGCTTTGGAAACATGAATTTGGCCTAATGGGCGTAGTGAGGAGCTTAGTCTGGGGCATTCCAAGTTTGAGATGCTTATCTGACCTTGAGATGGTTGCTGGGCATATAGGCCTTAGTTTCCCTGAAGAGGACCAGGTAGGGGAGAGCTATATGGAAGCAAGCAAGTCCGAGACATGACATTTAAAGCCACAAAGAAAGTTGATATCAGCAGGAACAAGGCATAGAAGGAATTCTTGTTAGAAAGTCAGTGCCGAGACAGCTGTCCATCCTCCCTAGGCAGAGGAAGAAGGTGCTACTTTGGCCTCTATGCTGTTGCACCAAGCTGGACCAGACAGCTGTCAGCTGAATGAGACCAGTTGGTTTTAAAGCACTTGAGGGGTGGGGTGGAAACCGCTGAGAACAGTGTCTTATGTATATCCCGTCTCCGGGATATACATATACACTACACGTAATTGACTGGCTTCTGGAGTTTCTGTGTGTCTTCAAGCCAGACTCCAGGACCATCATGTAACCTTCCTGCCTGAGGGTCAGCTTTAAAAAAACTTTATTTTTATTTTATATATATGAGTATTTTGCCTGCATTTATGTAAGTGCACCTGTGTCATGCAATGCCTGTGGAAGCCAGAAGAGGGGATTAGATCTCCTGGAACTTGAATGACAACCGATTGCTGCCATGTGGGTGCTGGGAACTGAACCTGAGTCCTTTGGAAGAGCAGCCAGTGCTCTTAACCACTCGGCCTTCTCTCCAGCACACCTCCCCCCAGCTTGATTCCCTTGTCTCTGTTTGTTTTTTCTTTTTCCTTTCCTTGCATAGGGACTTAACTCCTGCCTTGAATTTCAGAATCATTAGTAAGGGAAAGACTTAGCTTGGACATATCCTTGGAGGAATTTGGGAAATTCTATAAATTTAGGTTTCAAGAACCTTATGGGGCATACTGTAGGCAGAGGTGGAGTGGAGGCTAGGCCTGGGTGATTGAAACTTTGAGATGCTCTGACCTCAGTGGCCAGCACTGCCCTCCCTGTGAATCAGTACCTCTGCCTCTCCAGCCAGAATCTCTGGGCTAATTACAAAGTTGGCAAAGCTTGGAGCTTTGTCACCACACTCACGTTGCTCTACACCATGGCGGGGCTCCAGCACCACACAACCAGGCATTTTCACTCCTGAATGCTGTGCCCTCCCTTCTGGCCTGGATTGTAATCTTGATCACATTTCAGGGGTAATTTCATCCATCTGGCCCTGATTCCTTTATCCCAAGAGTGCTTGATGGAGACTTAGGTGCCAAGATTTCCCACCAAGCTGATTCCAAGCAGACCCCAAGTAGGCCCCAAACCAGAGGTCCCTTAGCATTTTCTGGGTTAGAAGATGCTTCCTGCCTAGCAGAGCACACAGTAGCCTCTTTGTGGGGGTGTCACAGCAGGAGGAGATGAAGGCCATGGGGTGGGAAGGCCTGCTCACCTACACCTTGCTGAGCTTGGTTTTCTGTGTAGAGTCACTAGTAGGCCTTCCTGCTTTACTTCAGAACATGGTCTTTGTATTGATTCCCTGGAACAGAGACTCTGCAATGAAACAGGAACTGGAGAGGGGACAGGAAGGACTAGGAAGTAAAGACCTGGCCCCAAGGACCCAACCTTTACTTCAGAAAGTTCCCGTTGCCAGGCCTTTCCTGATTCAGACACTTGCTATGTCCAGCTCCATAGTGTTCCTAGACAATCTTGCACCCTGACTCAGAGATCAGCTTTAGGGAATTTCTACGGGGACCTCGAGCTAAGTCAGGTAGAGTGTTTTAGGGCAAAGCCCTGGGATTCAGGACTGTACCCTCATTCCCTATATTGACTTCAACATCTGTTGCCAATCAGTGAGCTAGTAGGTGGGCCGACAATGCATCCCAGAATTTTCAGTGTCTGCATGTTCCCATGGCATGCTCTCCTGTGGTAGCATGCCACCTGGCAGGCACAGAAGCCATACTGGTGCACAGATGATTGCCAAGATGGGGAAGTCGTGAGAGGGATAGACTATGCTGTCAAAAGATCTTAAAGTAAATCTTAGAGTAAAATGGACTAGGACCATCAGAAAGAGTGGCCCATCAGGATCTTGGATGAGTATATTTTTAAAAGCTGCAGGTTGGATAGTACTTTGTATGGGTATGAGGCTTTCTTTCTCCACATTGGAGGAGGGTCATGGAGAAGAAAGTCTTATTTTCATGAACTGAAAAGCATTTTTCTTTGTTCAGTCCTTAAGTGCTTAACAATGTTGATTTTCTATTATTACATATTCCTTACTGGCTTTATTTGAACACTTTTAAAAATTGCACATAATGTCATTTCTGAGTCCATGCTGCAAAGTTTGAATTCTGTTCTATCTTTGGAGGACTACTGATCTCTTGGAAGAATATAGGATAAAGACAATGGACATGCTGCTGAGCGTGATTCAGGCAGTTCAGGACACTTTCTTCCCTGGCCCTCGCTCTTCCATACCACTCACTCTGTTTGTAAAGTTCATTCACCTGCCTTGCCAAATTGTGGTTCACTCATTTTGAAAAATAAAAATAAAGGCTTCTATTTTTCGTCAGGCAACTTTAGCTCATGTGTTAGCACTTCTGGAAGGTTTTCTGCCAGCCATCCAGCTTATAGTTCCTCCCACCTGTGGTTTCTACTTTCCACGCTTGCAGTTTGTTACCTGTGGTCTATTAAATGGAACATTCCAGCAATAAAGTATTCATATTTTAAATCACATGCCCTTCTGAGTAGGGTGATAAAATCTTGCTTTGTTGTACCAGGCCCTGTCCAGAAAAAAAATTATAACCTCTGTTTAGGACATCCATGCTGTGCACTTGGCTTGTCCATTATCATGTAGGTACCTTCTCGGTTATCAGATTGATTATCATTTCACAGTGCTTGTGATCAAGTAACTCTTATTTTTCTTAATAATTACTGTGAATAGTGATGCTGGCATTTCATTATAGTATTAACATATTTTCATAACTGTTCTGTTTTATTGTTAATCTCTTACTTGCCTAACATAAATTAAACTGAAATATGAAAATGCAAGAAAGAACGTGCTCTACGTGGACCACAGTCTCAGACATCCTCAGGTACCCATGCAGGTAAGGGAGGACCACTGTCATGGGTTGTCATCTCCTGGAGTAGAAATGCACTGAACGAACCAGATTTGGGGGTTCAAGAATACAGGCCCAGCACTGGTCTTGGTCCTAGGTGTTCCATTAATACCTACAGTTAAGGGGTCCCAAATACTGCCGGATCAATGTGCAAGGACAGGGTCTCTGCCGTCCCACAGTGCAGCTTCAGTTTATCCCTAGACTTGGTCTGAGACTTGCTCCTTCTTGGGAATGCAGACTTTGTGCAGTTCCTTCAGGTAGAAAGGTTGAGAGGCCTGGTAGGCATTCAACCAATAAATGCCAAGTGGGGAGTTACTGTAGTCACTGTCACTATGTCTCTCCAGCTCTGAGAGTCGATTCTGAGTCCCTTATATACCAACAAGAACTTATTTCCTAAGACCTGGAGCACAGAGACACTTGACATAATGATTCGATCATTAGCTTTCATTTTAATTCAAAGTCTTAGGACTACCAATTTCTAAATAATGCTTCCAGCTGCCAACTTGAGGTTCTGTTGTTGGTATTTCAGACAATTTAATTTTTACATCTCAAAAGCCTATGCTGCCATCAGTAGTAGCCTTTCCGATAGATGTATAAAGCCAAGGAAAGGATGCACCAGGATCTCCCAGAAACTCTTAAATTTTTCCTATCGTCTCATTTTTTTTTCAGACCCAGCTTACGTGAGACTGTATGCAATCCCTATATAATATAGGATATTATTCCTTGTTCAGAGGTTACCAGAAGCCTACACTGCTCTCCTCTAAGCCGTTCCAGCTCCAACCTTGAGACTGACATAGTTGGCCTCTCCTGGCTGGTGGCCCTTGGATGTCACATGGCAGTCAGTTACCCTTGGGTTTCCCAAAGAAGATCCAGATAAATGAGCCAACTAAGAACTATTCTACCTTTCCTGTGCTGACTTCAGGTCAGGAGAGGGTTTCAGAGGCAATCGCTCAGCCGCGTGAATGTTCTGTGGGTATGAGAGATATAGACTAGCATATAGAGACTAACATATAGCCTGTTGATTATAGACTTTATGCACTTTCTGTGCTTAAAGAGATGGTGCTTAATGTCTACTTTTTAAATATTGAACACCACAAAGCAGGAGGGCTTGGGGAATAGTTTCAGCTGTATTCCTTTAGAACTCCACTGCTAGAGATAACCACTCTCCTGACCTCTAGGGGTTATAAGGGGCAGAAGACACTTCAAAGGGATTAAAGCAAGCTTAGGGAGTAGATGTTTATTTATACCGCAGAAACAGGACAATAGAAAGTCCTTTTGAAATGTGACATCCCTCAGCTTGGCCTCCCTGATAGATAGCTATCTAGAGAATAACTGGTTCTTGGGAGGGCTTCTGAAGCCCAGACATACCAAACTCTCTTTCCGCCTTGACAGGCAGTCATTCTGGACTAAGGCAGGTTTTCATTGCTCGAGAGCAAAGAAGCTGAGAGAATGGGAGGCTTGCTCAGTGCTGTTTCCATGGTGAGATGAGCTGAGACTTATCGGACAGGTAACAGAGGACCCTGCAGGCTGGGAACAGAAGCTGACCCTGTAGTCCTAATGATTGGCTTAGGGTGCTGGCTTTGCAATCAAAGCCTTTAAATAAAATAGGGGTGAGGCATGAGCAGTCTTTCAACAAGGGAATTTGGTCATCACAAGGGATAAGCAACCATCCCTGTAGAAGTTAACTTGCTTTACTGTCACAGAAGATAGACCACTGCCTTATCCCTAGGTCCATCCATCAAACCTACTAGTTACATATATATGTAACTGGTAGGTTTCAGTGAAAAGAAGTTCTTTCAAATGTGGTAAGAGGATGTCTGGTTAGATGAATGTTTACATCTTGTGGTGTGAACAAGAACTGCAATCACAAATTCCCAAACCACTTCCTTGGCTAGTGGGTATCTATATCCTGCCAAGGGCACCAAGTAGAATTCTTCTTTTAATTGAATTTTTGTGATTTTCATACAGTTTAATTCAATCGCATTTAGATTCTCTCCCCTATCCCCATCTTCCCTATCGCCCCCACCCAGTTTAATGAACTCTGTCATATGTGTGTGTGTGTGTGTGTGTGTGTGTGCATAATAAAGCCTATAGAGTCTAATTTTTGTCCCTAATGTCCTTCATGTGGGTCCATCCACTGGAGCCTGGTTAACCTACCAAGAGTCCCATATTTGGGACACTGTCTCTGCACCTCCCCGCAGCTTTAGGTTGGGTTGGAGCTTCTTGCCCACATCCTCATGTCTATGCTGGGACATTGTACCCAGACTACTGGTTTTCTGGGTTTCAGGTGACACATGGTCAGGAACTAGCCACTGTCTCAGGACAGGGCCTGGGATCTTCTTCCTTCAATCTTTGTTATACACTTGGTACATAGTAGGCATTTGTAATTCTTGTTTTCTTGGTAGGATGAACCATAGAAACCCAGGGAGAAGGTATGAAGTCTCCCTGTGAGAGATTTATCTGATATCATAAAGGATCCTTGAGGCAAATAGTTAATGCTCACTTATTACAAAGATGCCTTTTAGGGTGTTAGGCAGGGCAGGCAATGAAGGAGATGGCCTATAGCCAATAGACAGATTAAATAAGAATATCAGAACTATGCCTGACACTTATAAATGTTAGTAGAGTTTGCTGAGGAAGTGAAATCTGGACTGGTTGTGAGTGGAGCTTCATTTCTTACCAGCTATGCAGTGGAGATTGCAGTTCAACTCTCTGGTTTGCCCACTGATATGATTTGAATTTGAAAATGCCAACCGAAGGTTTGTGTATGAGAAGAAGCTGGGGTGCCAGCTGATGGGCTTTGACTATTGTTCTAGTTTTCTTCCATTGCTGTGACAAAACACTCTGACTGACACCAATTTGGGGAGGAAAGGGTTTATTCAGCTTACATCTCCTGAGTCACAGTTCTCAGGGAGCCCAAGGCAGGAACTCAGGGCAGGAACCTGGAGGCAGGAGCTGAAGCACAGGCCATGGAGGAATGCTGTTCACTGGCTTGCTCCCCTGGCCCATGCCCAGCCTGACCTCTTATACAGTACAGAACAACCTGCCCAGGGTGGCACCATGTATAGTGGCTGGGCCCTCCCACATTGCTCAACAATCAAGACAATACTCCACAGACGTGGCCACAGGCCAGTCCAATGGAGCCAATTCCCCAGTTAAGGCTCTCTCAACCCAGGTGTGTCAAGTTGACACTAAAGCTATTGTATTAGTCGCTTTTCTGTTGCTGTGATAAAGCACCATGACCAAGGAACTTATAAAAGGAAGAGTTTATTTGAGCTTACGATTGCAGGTCCCAAGGAATTAGAGTCCATTGTGGCGGGAGGCGTAGCAGCTGGATCTGGAGCAGCAAACTGAGGATCACATCTCACAAAAAGTACAGGAAACAGAGAGGGCAACTGTAGACCACGAGGCTTATTAAAACTCACTAAGCCTGCCCCCAGTGACACACTTCCCCCAGCATGGCCACACCCTCCAAGACCTCCAAAAACAGCGCTGCCAACTGGAGACAAATGTCTGAATACCTAGAGCCTATGGGGGACACTCATTCAAACCACCACATTCCACTCCTGGCCCCCATAGGCTCGTGACCATATAAAATGCAAAATGCATTCAGTCCAACCCCCAAAGTCTCCATAGTCTCCACCAGTTTCAATGCCATTCAAAAGTCCACAGTCCAAAGTCTCTTCTGAGACTCAGGCCAATCTCCTAAACTGTAAGCTCCTGTAACATCAAAAGACAAATTACATACTCCCAATGTACAGTGAATACACATTCCCATTCCAAAAGGGGGGAATAGAGGCATAGTGAGGAAATACTGGGCCAAAACAAGACCGAAAACCAGCAGGGCAAACACCAAGTCCAGTAGCTCCACATGCAACTTCTGGGACTTGACTTCCAAAGGGCTTAGGTGGCTCAGCTCTTCCAGCTTTGCTTGCAACATACATCTCTTTCTTAGGCTGGTACCACTCCCTGTATGCAGCTCTCCTTGGAAAATATCTCACAGGTCTGGCATCTCGAATGTTCTCTTAGGGTCTCCGCTGCCAAACAGACTTCACATTCACCGCTTCATGAATGGCCTATCAGGGCTCTTTATGCAGGGACACCCCTTCTGCCTGACCTTGGCAGCTCTCTGAACCATGGAGGAAGAACTGATGACCCCTTCACTCTTGCAACTTCATGCCTCTAGCACCACGTGAATGAAACTGCCGAGTTTGGCTGCAATTTTTGGATGGACCCTGGCCTATTTCAACCACATTTGCAACTTTTTCTTCCTCGGACTTGTTGGAAGATTAGCTGGGTGTGGTCTTGCCCTGAAGGTACTGATTCTTTTGTTTACTCGTAAATCTCCAGGCATCTCCTTAATTGCTTTAATCTCCTTATGAAAGGGAGCCTCTCTTCACATGTCTGGCCCCACTTTTAATCTTCCTAGTGCAGTTTTCAGATCCAACTGTACATTCTGCATTTCTGCTCCCCATCTGCTCTTCTTCACTGTAGATCTGCACATATTCACCATTAAAACCACGCTTCCATTTCTACATTAGGCTGTCTTGAAATATCCTCCGCTAAAGACATCAGTCCATTGCTTTTCACTTAGATCAGGCAGCATTGGGGTGCGGGCAAACTGCTGCAGAAGACTCCTGTATCAAAATATCCCAGTTGCTGCCTAAGTCTTTATTTTCCCCTGGAACCACATCTTTTGCAGCCATGCTTTCTTCCAGGCCTCCACTAGAATGGCCCTTTAAGCTCTGCTTACAGTAGTCAACAGCCTTTCTAGCCCAAAGTTCCAAAGTCTTTCACATTTCTCCAAACATACACATGGTCAGGTTCTTCACAGCCAACAGCCCACTCTCTGGTACCAATAACTGTATTAGTCACTTTTTTGTTGCTGTGATAAAGCACCATGGCCAAGGAACTTATAAAAGGAAGAGTTTATTTGAGCTTATGATTGGCGGTTCCAGGGAATTAGAGTCCATTGTGGTGGGAGGCGTGGCGGCTGGATCTGGAGCAGCAAACTGAGGATCACATCTCGCAAATTGTACAGGAAACAGAGAGGGCAACTGTAGACCACGAGGCTTGTTAAAACTCACTAAGCCTGCCCCAGTGACACACTTCCCCCAGCATGGCCACACCCTCCAAGACCTTCAAAAACAGTGCCACCAACTGGAGACAAATGTCTGAATACCTAGAGCCTATGGGGGACACTCATTCAAACCACCACAGCTATCCAGCACAACTATGGACTGTGACTTTACCAGTGGATTGATCTACTGATGGATTCATAATATGATTTCATTATTGGAAAGTGAAAACTAGGTTGTGGGGCCTGTGGCATAAAACTGTTCCCTGACCAGCAAGCTATAGATGGACACCTTCTTTCTTGGTTGCACCCACACGTTTGCCTAGGGCATCACAAACTTGACAGTAAACACTCCACAGGAAAGGAGGGACAGGGAGAGTCAGCTATACTTCCCAACCTACCAGTAGGTCCTACCTGCCCATTGGGGAAGGACTAAGAATATAAGCTAAGTGGAGGAAGCTGTAGGGAGGCTCACTTTTGCCATTTTATAGAGCTTCTGGGAAGTCACAATCCATACCTTAATGTAGACTTTACAGTGAGGCCTGGTAGTAATCCCTCACTCACTGCTCTGTAAGTAAACTCAGTGAACTTGGCTGATTTTCCAAACTGCAGTTTGGCTAAATCATACGTCACCTTTTCATAGGACCAAGGTAGGAGGGCACTGGACATTGTTCCTGCCTCCTAGAAGGAATTTTAGCAACAGGTCTAGTTTGAGGAGGTAGGCCACAGAGGAGTACCCACCGTCTTGTCCCCAGACCCTTCCTCTCTGACTCTCTGTCCCCAGGCTGCCAGTGGGTGAGCAGCTTTGCCCTACAGTGCACTCCTCACCATGATGTTCTACCTTTCCATGACCTAGAAACAGCAAAAACGAAATCACCTATAAGTCACCTGTGACCCTATAAACCCCCAAAGACCTTTACTCCTTATAATCTATATCAGGTATTTTGTCCCATTAAGGGTAAGGGACTAATACACTCATTGAACTGTGGGTCTCACTCCTTGGTTCTTCTGTGTACCAGGTTTCTGCTTTTCTTTTGCCTTTCCTGTTCTTTTTTTGTGTTTATTTTATTTTTTTTTAAACGTTTAAATTTAATTTTATTTATTTTTTATGTGTATGAGTGTACTGTCTGCATGCAGGTCTGTGCAGTGTGTTGTGCAATGCTGCGGAGGTCAGAAGAGGGCATCGGATTCCCCTGGGACTGGAGCCAAAGATGGTTCTCAGCCAACATGAGGGTGCTGGGGATCGAACCTGGGTCCTCTGCAAGAGCAGTCGGTGCTCTTAACCACTAGGCCATCTCTATAGCCCCTGCCTTTCCTGTTCTTATCTTTGACTCTTTTTCTTCTGGATTTCTCTCAATGGCTAAAATTAATTATTTGCTAATGCTTTCCCAAGCCTGTCAGAATGTCATATTTGGGGGACGAAGGGAAAGCAGAGTCTTGAGGCAGAGTCAGGAGAGGACAGATGTTGGCTGGATCAAATCTCTGTCCTTCATTTGCTGCCAGTGGATAAGGATGCTGGTGTTTTGACACCTGTCAGACGGTTTTGATTCCAACAAAATCTGAGCAGCAGGACGCATTTGGATAAATCAGTACCAGCCTGAATTTGAACTCTTTCTTCCACTTAACAACAGAGCTTGCTCCTTTTTGGCCTCTTCCTAAGCTTCCTGTTCAGAAGCAGCACATTCAAGTGTAAGTGAAGTCATTCTCAGCCTCCTTCTCTTCAAATGATGGGCAGCTCCTTTCTTAGAATTCATTAGACTAGAACAGGTTTTGAGTGGGTGTAGGTATAGGTGTAGGTGTAGTTTCCTCTTGGGGCTGCCAAGAGCAGGCACTCTCATTTCTCAGCTTCAGAACGGAAGCCATTTGGGATGTGATGGATTATGTATATCTCCTCCCTGCTCCTGCAAAGAACAGCTTTGTAAAGGGCTAATATGACCAAAGATGTTTAAGGAAGGTTATGAGCAAGATCAGTCAGCTTAAAACCGAGCAGCAGAAGAGTCTGGACCAAGTTTGTATCTACAGATCTGGTGAGGGCTACGACTGCCAAGTAGAGCAGCCTTTGGGTCCTGTTTGGTGACTGGGACACATCATACCCACTTCTGAGATTACTGGCTACAAAGTTGTTCCTGGAAACCACATTGTGAATAGATGGTGGCTTCCAGGTGACCCACAGAACAGCCCTTATCAGAATGACCCATTCAATGACAATATTAGTGGGCTCCTACTTATTGTGTGACCCTGAGGCCATAGAGGTGAATGGGGCTTGGTTCTAACATGAAAGAGTTCATCGACTAGCAAGTGAGATTAGTGAATAGACAGGTCTTTCAGAAAGAAGGTAATTTGTCAGTCTAGAAGGAGGCCAAATAGGTGGCAGGATAGAAAAAATACACTTGAGTGTAGGGCGCTCTCAGCAATCCTGGAGAGGCAGAAAGAATCTGTGTGAGAGAAGAATTAGCAGTAACAGGAAGGTGAATAGGAAGGGGAGAGGTCACTAACTACTGAGGTTGGCTGGGGATTGAGGGTTTCCTCAGGATGTGTAACTTTTGGTGTTAATACTTAAGCAGTTCTTGTCGGTTATTCTACTTGCTGGTAAGGCCATAACTTTGATTGTTTCAAAGACTTGGATTTGAATTCCAACTCTGCTATTTGGAAGCTACTTGAATATATGATCTTTTAGAAGGAAAAGCAGAGTTTTCAAATGCTAGATAGAATATAGTTAGAACACAGCACAATAAACAAAAGCATGGTAAGAGGTCAGCTGAAAACTGAACCAAAGGCAAGACCATGAATTTATAGACTTTTACCCTTTATGACAATGGCTATTCGCTGAATTCATTTTATAGGATAACGAAGGCCACCTGATTCTTGCCTTGCAGAGGCTGTTCTGGAAGGAGAGGAAGTAGAGTTGAGATTGTGGGGTGAAGGGAAGGCAAGGATGGTTTTACATGAGTGGAAGCAGGGTCCTATACTGTGAGAAGAAATTAGAAGGCAGAGGTGAGCATCTACTGAGGAGTCAGCCAGCTCAAGGTCAGGCTGAGGGTCCTGGAGACCAGGAGGAACAGGAATTCCTCTTCTGCAGTTGGTATAGCTTGTGGGCTGTGGCCACATTCCTGTCTGGATGGGAGGTTGTATAGTTTCCAAACAGATCTGACACCTGGGACATTGTGTTCACAAGGATGACTTCATGGGCTCCTGAGGATAGGTTTTGGGTCCTTGGTAATGAGTGTGCCTCATCCCTCTACTTTCTTCCTTGGCTTCTGCCTGCATGGAAGGCTTATTGCCAGTGCTTTGACATCTCATCATCTCCATGGCAATGGAGCAATGGTATCCTAAATACATGACCTCACCTAGTAGTTATGCAAAAGAGTGAGCTAGAAGGGGAGCTGTGGGGGCTGCAGAGTCTCCTTGGGATGGGAAACTCTCTGAATCAGATGCTGTGAAGCAGGCAGCCTGGGAGAAGATGGGCTAGCCCTGCAGTGGAAATAACTTGGATCAATCACACAGAGTGGTGACAGCCTCCTCAGCTTTGTGGAATTAGGAAGGACTTTCTGTAGATAACAGTGACTAGAACTTATAAAAGAGAACCGAATGAATGGGCTGGCCTCATGTCATAAAATTTCTTTATATGTAAATAAGTTCAAGTGAATGAAAAGACAAAAGATAAATTTGAGAAATTATCTGTACTAAACATAATGCAGTTATTATTCTTAATAATTAATATGATTAAAAATTATAGAGGCTGAATAAAAATGAATCTTTAGTAGACAATGTGACAAAGAACGTAGTCATAGAATTTAGGATGGAAAAAAAGATTCATTCATCCTTCCTTTTAATGAATATCAGTACTTTCTGTGTAGCAGGACCTGCTCTCTTTGCTAGGGTTACAAGGGTAAGCAACAGGAGAAAATTCTTGCTTTCATGGAGTTTCAATGCTTCTTGCTATCTTTTTTAAAAACATCACCTTCTAATTAGTTTTTTGTTTGTTTGTCATTTTTCAGGAGAATTGAACCTAGGTCCTGCATGTAGTAGACCTGTACTCCACCAGTGAATTATATCCCGTAAGTTCTAACTAGTTTTTAACATTTAATTCAAGATATAATTGTTATTCCTTGGGGGTTATTTCACATGAAGCCGAGCCAGCCTTTGTTCTCCTTCTCAAGGTAGAGCACTTTCTCTCACCATAAATAACAGAGTCTTTCCTTTCTTCACTGAGGAATACTGCTCCCCTTCCCAAATACCAATTCATGTATTCTCATGTGTGAGCCTATGTACTCTACCCCAGTGACTTGTGTCCATGCTTTTTTAAATTTCTTTTTATTTCTTTATGTGTATGAATGTACTGTCTGCATGCAGGTTTGTGCGCCCGCATGATTTGACACTCAGATCTTATTTGTTTAATTTCTACCTTCATGATGATGATTCGTGATTTTTGAACAGTTCAGAACAAAGAGAACTTATGCCTCATAATTTCCAAAACTGATTTCAAGTATTCTCATGCTCTTTGCCCTATGATTTTTCCAAAGCCCGTCTTCCCCCTTTGGGATGTTAGTTCATTACACATGCTCGTGGCTGTGTGGAGAGTCTGTCCCTTACACTCTCACATGCCTCCATCCAGAGGATGTGCAGGACCTGTATGGGACGTCCTGCCAATTCTACTCTTTCCCTCCTGTCATGGATAACTCTGCTTTCAAAAAATGTTTGGGAAAGAATTTGAAAAAAATTCAATTTTTTCCACCAGGGGAACATGATATTTCCTTAGTTCTGCTTTTATGCCTTACAGGAACATTTGAAAGAATGTTAATACATTTGTAATGTTTCTTCATTAGATTTTTAGGGCTCTTAAAATTATTTATCATTATATCATTATTAACTTAAATGGAATATTTTTCCATTGTACTTTCTAACTAGTACATGCTGAACTCTTATTCTTAGTCCTGATAATTTTTCTCTTGTATTTAGTTTGTATTTATCTATGATAATGGCATATTGATCTCTGGCCTTTAATAATATAGTTGGGGCCTGAGAGATCGCTCAGTGGATAAAGGTATTTGTCTAAGACCATCCAGTTTTCATGAAAAAAATTTGGATTTCATTTTTCTTTACGACTAAATAATATTCTACTTTTATATGTACCACATTTTCATTATTCATCCATATGTTGATGGCCATAGGCTGGTTCCATTTACTTGTTATTATTCATAAATTGAGTGGCAATAAGCACGGGTATGCAAATATCCCTATGATAGGATATGGAGTTCTCTGGGTATATGCTCAGGCCTGGAATGGCTGGATCATATGGTAGTTATATTTTTATTTTTTTGAACCTCCATACTTATTTCCATAATGACTAGTTTGCAGTCCCACCATCAGTGAATAAGGCTTCTTCCTCTTTCTTTCTTCCTCCCCAACATTTGTTGTCAGATTTCTTGACAGCCAGTCTCACTGAGGTGAGGTGGTATCTCAAAGTAATTTTAATTTTAATTTCCCTGATAACTAGGAATTTGAAGGCTTTTAAAAATAGTTATTGGTCCATTTGTGGGTTTTTTTTTTTTTTTTTTTTTTTTTGGTCTTTTTGAGACAGGGTCTCCCTGTAGCTCAGCTGTCCTGGAACTCACTCTGTAGACCAGGCTGGCCTTGAACTCACAAAGATCTGCCTGCCTCTGCCTCCCAAGTGCTAGGATTAAAGGTGTGCACCATCACGCCTGGCTGTGTTTTTTTCTTTTGAAAAAATTGTTCACTTCATTAGCCTATTTGTTGATTGTTGTTTACTCGATATTTATTTTTTGAAGTTCTTCCAAATTCATGATATTAGCTTGTCTACCTGAGGTATAGATGGTAAGGGTTTTCTCCTGTTCTGTAGGCTACCTACTTGGTCTGTGCAGAAACTTACTAATTCCATGTAGTCTTACGTGACAATACTTGCGAAATACATGGGCTTTCTGTGGGGACACTTTGTATTCAAACTATAGCACTCCATTTTACTCAGATTTTCCTTAGAGTAGATGAGGCAGGCTAGAATTCTCAAAAGTTAGTAACCAGTCATTAAAGGAGATCAAGGAGGGAAAACTGCAGAGAGTTTAAAAGAAACTGTGGCCCTCACAGTACATTGTTCTCTGATAGGTAATAGCTAACATCTAGTCACAGGGCTAGCAGGGTTTTAGACACCTTGTCCTGGGTTTTAGTTTTCTATTTCTAGGCAGACTTTAACTAGAAGATTATATTTTCCTATAGGACATCCTGTGGCTAAGGCCACATAGACTAGAGGAACTCTAATACATTCCTCATTGTGAGGAATCGTGATTATAAAAAATCAACTGTTGCTTACTCCCAAGACAACAGATTTTGATTGAAAACTACAAACATACAAAAACTTCAATATATTGTAAAATTTAATGCACAAAGATGTTTCTGGTTACTAGGATAAACTAGTAAAGTTTAGAAAATAATCAATTCTAGTTGATGGCTAACTCTCATCCCTCCAAATGGATCTTTATTTGGGTACTACTTTGTATAGCTTGTTATGGTTTGAATTAGAAATGTTCCTCATAGACTTACATGTTGAATGTCTGGTCTCCACCTGGTGAGACTATGTTATGGGATAGGGAAGCTTTAGGAGGTGGGGCCTAGCTAGAGGAAGCAAGGTTGAGGGCTCATGCTTTTTTTTAAATATTCGTTTTTTAAAATTTTATTTATTTTTGTATGTGTATGAGTGCACTGTCTGCACGTAGGTCTGTGCACCTGTGTCCTGCAATGCCGCGGAGGTCAGAAGAGGGTGTCGGATTCCCCTGGAACTGGAGTTCTCCTGGAATTGGAGTTACAGACGGTTCTCAGCCGCCATGTGGGTGCTGGGGATCGAACCCGGGTCCTCTGTAAGAGCAGTCGGTGCTCTTAACCGCTAGGCCATCTCTCCAGCCCCAAGGGGAGCTCATGCTTTTGAAAATTATACCTGGCATGGTGTGGTGGTGCACACCTTTAATCCTAGCACTTGGGAGGCAGAGGCAGATGGATCTCTGTGAGTTCAAGGCCAGCCTGATCTATAGAGTGAGCTCCAGGCCAGCTGGGACTAAAGGGAGACCCTGTCTCAAAAATACCAAAAAAAAAAAAAAAAAAAAAAAAGAAAAGAAAAAAGAAAAGAAAATTATGCCTGGTTTCTAGTCCTCTCTGCTTCCTGGCTGTCATGTGATGAAAAGCCTCCTCTTCCAAATGTTTCTACACTGCTTGGCCCAAATATACAGACACAAGGGACCATGAGTTGATGCTCTGAAACTATTAACCAAAGACATCTGTCCTCCTTTCAGTTTTGTCTTTACTTGTGTTACTGGGGTGCTGCAGATAGATAATCATTAGGAGAACTCCCTCTTGGTGCTTGGTCTCTTTATCAGAAGGTGAGCTTGGAAAGCTTCCCAGACTAGCTCATAAATGCTGACTTTAAAAATTACGGGGCACTGGAGGGGATCTCCCAAGACCACCTGAAGCACAGGTAGGAGCTGGGTGCTTCAGCCAGGCGGATTGTTTGATTTGATTTCGTTGTCTTTGGCCCAATAGGCTTGTGTGGCTGTGGGGGCTGAGATGTCCTCCCAGCTGGTATAAAAGGTGGGTTTGTGTGAGTCTTGAGATTGGGGATTTCCCAAGACCACCTGAGCAAGTGGGATTGCCATAGGAGTGTCCAAGTGGATTCTTTGGAGAACCTTCAGAACAGAAAGGGAAGAGAGTGTTTGACTTCCAATAGAAAGCCTAAAGCTTAGAGAAGTAACACTCCATAAGCAAGGAGAAAAACAAATCAATCAAACAAACACTGAAGGCATCTGAAGGAGGCAAGCAAAGCAAGCCTTCAGCACAGTGAAGAGGCATTTGGGATTCACACTGGAATACAGGCAAAGAGAAACCCATATGCCAGACAAATGAAGAAGAGACAACATAGGAAAGGTGCAGGATAATTCCACACCAAGCTCTACGAACCCTGTGGAAGATTCCCACAGTGGGATCCCCTTGGGGATGGCCCAGGACACAAATATTAGAAGTACAATTGTGAACATACTTAAAGAAGTACAAGAGTATAAAGAGCAAATCAAAGAATTGAGAAAAGAGAATAAAAAACTCAAGAAGGACCTAGAGAGAGAGAGAGAAAATTACAAACTCTGGAAGGAAGTGGAAACACTGAAAAGATCCCATGTTGAAAAAAATAAGGAAACCAACCATCGAAGCAAAGAGCTACAGGAAGAGATTGAGAAGCTCCAAAAGGAAGTGGAAATACTAAAGAAATCAGAAGACAGAATGAAAAAGGAAATCAAACACTCATCCAATCAAGAGGAAAGGAATGGAAAAAGCCTCAGAAATAGAATGGAGGAAGCAGAACAAAGAATATCAGACCTGGAAGATAACACAGAACAACTAAAAACCTTAAGTAACAGATTATGAAAAATTTAAAAATATACAAAAGTAGAACAACCAGCGAATGTGGGATAACTATGCAAACGATAAACCTCCACATCAAGGAATAGAGGAAGGAGAAGAATCCCAAGAGAATGGTATTGCTCAGATCTTCAACAGAATAATAGATGAAAATTTCCCCAAACTAAAAAAAGGCAAACCAATAAAATACAAGAAGCCACATAGAACTCCAAACACACATCAGAAAAGAAACTCTCCACGCCATATCATTGTTAAAATGCTAGACGCCCACAACTAAGACAAAATTCTTAAAGCCACAAGAGAAAAACAAGTGACCTATAAGGGGGAAACCTATCAGAATTACAAACTGACTTCTCAATGCAATTAAGAAAGCTAGAAGAATGTGGAGCAAAGCATTCCAGTGTTAAAGGACTTAGAGCCAACCCAGTTAACAATCCAGCAAAAATGTTGATTATAGTTGCAAGGAGAGAGAAAAATTTCCATGATATAAAACACGATGAAGGAATACATGTCTGGAAAACCAACCCTTCAGAAATACTTGAAACAATTAAAGGACAGAAGAAAAGGAAGCTATCTCCCCAGGCACCTAGCAAGAGAATAAATAAAAGCATAATGCAGAAGTAGAATCCTAAACCCAAACCACAAATGGATAATAAGGTGAAAGGAAACAACACAAACCTATCAGTCATAACCTTCAATATTAATGGATTAAATTCCCCAATCAAAAGACATAGATTGGGAGATTGGATTAGGAAACAGACCCCATAGATATGCTGTCTACAAGAAACGGATCATACCTTCAAGGACAGGCATCACCTTAATGTGAAAGAATGGAAAAAATATTCCAAGCAAATAGTACCAAAAAGAAAACAGGTGTTGCTATTTTAATATCAGACAAAATAGACTTCAAATAAAAAAAAAACAGAAGAGACGAAGAAGGCCATTACATTTTTTTAAACATTTTTTTTTTTTATGATGCTTTGTGATTTCATACATCATTTTCCACATTCAGTTCAGGTAATCTCCCCTTCCCTTCCCCCCCACCCCCACCCCAACCGAGATCATGCACTTCTGCCATGAATGTCTGCATATCTCCTCAGATTTTTTTTTCCATTTTTTGCTATAAGTGATAATCCATGTTACAAGCATCCTCATGTAAAACCACATTTGCAGGCTGTTGTGCCCAAAAACCCCCACAGCCCCACCCTTCAGCGGGGGTGAGGGGTTGTATGTTCAATCAGGTTATCAAATGAGGGTCCAGACTTACATTGCGTAGTTTTCACCTTCACCCCAATTGCAGCCCTTACATTTCTACATGCCCCCTCTTCCGCGATTATTCCCTGGGCTTAGAAAGGGGCACCGGTGGATGAGAAGCAGAACAGTCCACTCTCTCTGGAGCTGTTGTCTTGGATTCTGGTCAATTCTGGCTGTTCCTTTTCATGGGCTGGACAGTTTGTCCAGGCATAAACCTTTCGATCCTACTAATGAAGCCACAAGCAATTAGATATATAGGACTTAAGCAGCATTAATAGTTATGGTAGGTTAACTTTGGTATAGACACATTTGTTTAGATGAAATTTTGATCCACGAACTACATTTTTCCCTGTTAAATAGACAGGGTCTTACTGTGGCTTATGATCCTCCTACCTGTAGAGGTGTAAGCTTGTGGCATCCAGCCATGGGTCATTCCTCCAAGGAGCGAGCCAATAGCCGATTAGATTTGGGATATACAGGCATATGGCGCCTCTGCTGCCACAGTATTTCCAGGCAGGTGAGGTGTAGCTGGTGTGGACGGTGGAGTCTTGCTTGACTCAAGGAGACCGTATTTGATTTATTGGTTTAGTGGCCCTTTGGACACTCTCTGGTATTCCAGAGGCCATCTGTACACTTGCATGTGTGGTCTCAATGCACTTTCCCATGTTAACGTCAGGTCTTCACCAGCAGGCCTTATCGCCTCTCTTCTTGCAGGTATCCCAGTTTAGAGGCAAGGAGCTTTACCTTTTGTGGGGCCTTAGATCCACTGGCCAACACATCTCCCTGGTGGAATAATCCATTACTGATGTCAGAGCTCCTGTATGATATATTTTGCTTAAGCGCATAGTTTAAGGACTTTAGTATTATATTTGGTTTTGAACAGAGAGTAATCCTTTTCTCAGTTCCTATGTCTATTATCAATTAAAGAAGGCAGTTTTACCAGTTTTATAAGAGATTACCTCTATAATAGTTGTCTCCAATTTACAGTTGAGAGTGACCTCCATCATCGTCATATTTCTCCTGTTCTGGGGGGGAGGCAAGAAAGTCTCTCTATCGAAACCTTTGTCAGCACCTAGAAGGTAGTTTCTCTTAGGACTCATTAAAATAGTTTTTACATGTAGGGGCCACAGTGGGGTTCGATGTTTATGGCAGTCTGAGGCTTTTCTTCCTTCGAATGTTCAGACGGGTCAACCTTTCAGTTGGCACCTTTGGTACATCCTACTCAATGCTAAGCTGTATCTTTTCTTTCTCAGCCATTAAGTTGGTGACATTTTGTCCTGTGGATACATACAAATATTTTCCCATGTTAGTTTTAAGATTTGAAGGTTTTTGCAGGTTTTTGACGAGAAGGTTTCATGTTATCTTGTAACCCCCTTTTTTTTAACCCATGAGTCTCCAGAAGACAGTTGTATATACAGTAACTATAGGGTGGAATCTAGGCTCAGATTTCATTCAAATACCCAGTTGTTTTGGGTGACTATATATGATTAACTTGGGGGGCAAACTTACTTTTTATGTTAAATCATCTTAAAGAGAATGCTACAAAGTGATTACTGTACAACAGAGAAATTCTAGAGAACATTGTATGTGCCAATCCCAGAGGTTTGTTCTACAAATTTTATGTAAAAAACATGTGGACAATAGTGATTTATATCGCCATTTAACTGGGATGCATTAAGGTTTTTATCAGAGTCTGTAAACCAATGTTGTTTAATATACCACTATTTACTTTTACTAAGTCCTAAAAGACCATGTATCCTGTACACAGTGTCTAGGCAAAAAGTTGGCACTTGTTGAACTCATGTCAATTAAATATGCATTAATCGATATACACCCGTGTCCCTCACCAACCCCTCCCCCCTTCCCAATTCACCATTTCGGTCCATTTCTGTTGCAGTCTTTCTGTTGTTATTCTTTTACTATGCATCCTCTCCATGAGAAATATTTATATCTGGGTTTATTGACTAGCATCCACATCTGAGGGACACGCATTCTTGGTTTGTTTTTCTGGGGACTGTGTTATCTTCACTTAACACTAATGTCTTCCAGCTCTCATCCATTTACCTGCCAAAGTTCATGATGTTGTCCTCTTTACTGCTGCATAGAACTCCATGTATACATGTACCACCTTTTTCTATCCACTCGTCAGTTGAGGGGCACCTGGGCTGGTTCCAGCTTTTTGCTATTGTGAACAGAGCTCCAATCCATACTGTGCATGTATCTTTGCAGTAAGATGTGTTCTTGTGGGTTATACCCAGGAGTGGTATGA
>VZQC01010441.1:0-25675 GCA_009823505.1 Rhizomys pruinosus
GCCCCAGGATGGGCTCCAAGGACCTGTGTGGCCACTGAGACCTGGGCCTGAGCAGCCTGTTTTTCCTGCCTCAAGGATATCCAAGAGGGTATTCCCCTGCCATACATTTTTTGTAAATCATTGCTGCCATTTGACAATTTAACAGGGCATGTGCCCTGTTAAATTCCCAGGAGAGCAAAAAGAGGACTACCCCAAAGCTCCTGCAGAGGGCTCTTTTCAGGACTCTAAAGAGAACAGCCCTGAGGACCACTCAGTCTCAGACCTGGCCTCCTGCAAGAGAGCCATAGAAAATATTTGAAGGGACCTGTTCAGTTTTAAGATTGAAGCCCCGTCCCCTAGCTGCTCACTCCTTTGTAACACCCCCAGTCCCCCAGCTGCTCACTCCATTGTAACATCCCCAGCCCCCCACCTGCTCACTCCTCTGTAACACCCCCAGCGCCCCCACCTGCTCACTCCGTGGTAACACCCCCACCCAGCAACCTGCTCACTCCTTTGTAACACCCCCAGCCCCCCCACCTGCTCACTCCTTTGTAACATCTCCACCTCCTCATGACCCTACTGGCCTATCTGATAAGCCCGCCATCAACCCAAGTACTCCGGACCTCACCATATCCCAATAACTCTTTAGGGCAAGAGATAAGAATACTGAGGCCATTGCCTGGCCCTGCCTGTTAACGTGGCCCCCACAAGAAACAGGCCTTTAAACTGGTATCCATATCAGGCAGGAGACCTCAAGGAGTTAAGACAGGCAGTCTGGGAAGATGGGGTACAAGCTTCATGAACAAAGTCCATCTTGTCCAGTTTCCATGCCACCCTCAACACCACCAATTACTGGCAAGACATTAGTTTTCCTCTCTGCAAGGCCCACTTTTCATGCAGTGGGAGGCCCAATACCAGGAGGCAGAAAGAATACAAATCAGGCTAACATGACTTGGGACTACGATGCATCGTTTGCATGGGCAACTGGTCCACAGGCACAGCACAGGCTGGTCTTCCCCCTGGTTACTATGATCAGGTGCACCTTTGTGTCCTTCTAGCCTGGGACTGGATTATTCCCCCTTTAGGACAGCCCTTGGAACATTCCTCCAACAGATGCCTGATGAGCCCCTTTCTGACTTTATACTGAGAGCAAAAGGAAGCCTAGATGGGGCTGGAGAGATAGCCTAGCGGTTAAGAGCACCGACGCTCTTGCAGAGGACCCGGGTTCGATCCCCAGCACCCACATGGCGGCTAAGAACCGTCTGTAACTCCAATTCCAGGAGAACTCCAGTTCCAGGGGAATCTGAGACCCTCTTCTGACCTCCGCGGCATTGCACGACACGGGTGCACATCACAGGGGCACAACTGGGTTCAAAGCAGCATAACTGAATTAGGATCAGGTAAAAATATATGAATCTATAAACTCCTATGATACTTGGGAATCTGCTGTATTGGGCGTGGAAGACGGATGGTGATTCACTTGTATCAGCTTATTCAAGCATCTCTCGTTGTCATAATATTTAAAGGACAGTTTCTTAATTATTGAAATATTTCCACCAAGTATAAAAGCGTCTCTTGAATTTGAGTAGTCTTTTGTCTTCCAACATTTTATTTGTTATGCATAGTTCACCCCAGTCCTTCCTAAAGGACGAAATATGTGAATGGATAGAGATGTCAGCTAAGCTACAATTTAAAGGGCAAAGTTCTGCAACACCCACCTGCATGCTCCTGTACTGCATTCTTTTTCTAATAACTCCTGCTCTTGCAGCCACAATGCATGTCAGGGGATCAAGACACAGCCACCAGCCAGATGAGCAGAGCACCAGTGCTAGCTGACTGAAATATTATTATCTATCTATATGTTTGTGGTGTGTGTGTGTGTGTGTGTGTGTGTGTTGTGTGTGTATGACGACACTATACTCTTTGGATGGTCCAACAAGAAAGCTCTTCTGGGTCAAGGGTCAGAGCTGTCAAACATTTCCCGGAAGCGCTAGTTTGGACTCTGCTGAAACTATTTCAGTGACAGATTTCTGGAATGGAGTCTGGACACTTCTCCTGTGGAAATAGCCCTCATTTTGATGGGACAGAAAGTTGACAAAGACCAAGAAGAACAAATGCTGAGTACTGGAATGGGACCAGTGGATTATTGTCCACAGAAATGGATGTTCTGATGCAGAGGCACGTGGGCACATGCTGGGCATCCTGAGGTCTGTGTTTCACTGTGTTTTGTCACTACAGATGGGATGCTCTGGGGTCTTGAGGCAGGAGAGGAAGAGGCAAGGTGAAGGTTTTCAAGAGGAAATTTTGAGCTCCTGCAGACTCATTTAATCAGGGAAAAATACGGATATATATATAATATATAATATTATATTATATATATTTATTCATCTTCTGTTATTCTGTGAATGTGCCAGGTGTTGATCATTAGGCCCAGCCACTGCCATGATTAACTTCCAAGAACAGGGTAAACCTGTTCGACAGGTGAAGCCGTAAACACGTTGGTGTGCAGGCACATAACACGCTACAATTTACCTTTGTCTGGCCCAAATGGCCATGGCTGCCCTGTAAAAATACTAAGACTAATCAATGTCCAAATAAAAACTTAATATTGGGAAAACCAACCAGTACATACAAGCAACAATCACACAAACCCAATTACAAAATCATAGTCCAATTTTTACACAGATGGAAATTTGGCTGTGTCCCCAAATCTCAAGTCTGGCTGGAAAGGCCTGTGTATACAATTATGCTGACCAACCTAATGTCCAGTTCATATTTGCTGTGATCTCACAATTTACCCCCCTCCTTAGTCCTTATAATCTGGCTCAATCCCTCCGCTATGAGTGGTCCAAGGGCCTTGGAGAAGGGGTGAGAGAGCATGAGAAATAAAACAGTCCATTATTCTTTGTAGTGACACATCAGTCCCTCGGGTTTGTACAAGCTTAGCTTCCAACAGGCTGGCAGCTCATCCAAGTGTCTTTTCTTATTCTATAATAATAGCAAGAAGTACAGGCACTTAAAAACACATTAACTACATGACAAGTCATGTAATGGGCACAGGCCATAAATGAATACATGGTATTTTAATCTAAGAAAGGTGTGACCTTTTGAGCCAAGGATGGTAAATATTTCTGTTGTGGCCTATATGGTCTTTCGCACTAGGGTGCCAGATCGATATATTACCTGGAGTGGGCTATAGCCAATTTGATTTGGGGGATTGCACTAACATTAGGCTGCCGCTAACTGTGCTAACTCCAGGCAAGTGAGGTGTAGCTGATGAGTTTCTTTGACTCAAGAGACTATTCTTTCCCAGTGATGTATAGGTTTTCTGGCAGGATGAGGATGAAAAGTCCATTTTGGGGGTAAGTCTCAACATATTTTTTTTTCTTTTCATGCTAACACCATTTTGTCTCCTGCTGTAGGGTCTTCCTGTTTTTTTTTTTTTTTTTTTTTTTGCATGTACCTCAACATCATAGGCAAATAGCCTTTGTTGTGGGGGGCTTTTACAGCCCACCAGCCAACAGCTCCTTGTTAAAAGTAGCCCATAACTGATAGCAAAATCTTTTATTTACCTATATTTCTCACTATAAAGCAAAATTTAGAGGTAAGGCATTTAATCTAAAGGGACAGGCACAAATGTTCATGTCACCAACTTCGGTGATAGACAAATCAGCTCCCCTATTCGTACCAAACTCCTTCTTTACTAATATGTTTTATTGAACGACTAAGCTTTTAAGGATTTTATAATATATCTTGCCTTGGTACCCCTATTTACTGAATTCGCCTCCTATATTTGTTCCTTTAGGTGTGTGGGGTATGTCTTCACGGTTTACCTCTGAAAAACACTCACGGCATGAGCAGTAGGTTGATCAAACAAAACCATTTCCAACATAGTAGGGGAAGATTTTATCTATTTGTGCCAATTTGTTGTGCATGAATGAGGGGCATTAATTTAGTTAATTCTTTACCACCTGTAATCATCCTCTCTAACTCATCCAGTATCCAGAGCTTCCTACCCACAGCCTCCCTGTATATCTCTAGTATTGATCAACTCATTGGACCTGATTCAGGCTGTCTTGCCTTGCACATGGGCAAGGAGGGATGGTCTCCTTTTGCCTCTGCTGTATTCGCTGTTAGTTGTCAGGCAGGCCCTGGGCCCAACTTCTGCCTGTGGATGAAACACCTACTTTCTTTTTACTGATACCATCTGGCTGCTGGGGAAGTCCATAGACAGGCAAAATCCTCCCACCCCCAGCAAGATTTCTCTCAGCAAAGAAAGGTACTCTGCTTAACTTAGGATGATCATTACCCACTCCCCAAACAGTTCCCTTTTTGTATACCTCTTATGAACTGTTCCTCAAGCTTCAAAGCCTTCCGTAGGCTTTTTTTAAACATTATTTATTGATGCTTTGTGCATTTAATACATCATGTTCCAATTCAGTTCAGGCATATTTCCCTTCCCTTCCCCCCCAACCCCCACCCCAACCGAGATCATGCATTCTGCCATAACTGTCCTGCATATTTCTCTCAGTTCTTTTTTTTTTTCCATTTTTTAGCTATAAGTATAATCCATGAGTACAAGCATCGTTCATATAAACCATTTGCGGCTGTTGTGCCCAAACCCCCACAAGCCCCACCTTCCAGCGTGGGGAGGGTTGTATGTTCAATCAGTTGATTTCAATGAGGGTCCAGATACATTGCTGTAGTTTCACCATTCACCCCAATTGCAGCCCTTACATTCTACCAGCCCCTCTTCCGCCGATTATTCCTGGGCTTAGAAAAGGAGCACAGGTGGATGAGAAGCAGAACAGTCCATGCTCCTGGAGCTGTTGTCCCTTGGACTCTGGGTCAATTCTGGCTGTTTCCTTATGGGCTGACAGTTTGTCCAGGAATAACCTTTCGATCCTACTACTGAGCACAAGCAATTAGATATATAGGTATTTAAACAGCACTAATATGTTATGGTAGGTTTACTTGGTTGAGAACATATGTTTAGATGATATGTTGATCCATGAATACATTTTTTCTTGTTAAATATGACAGGGTCTTACTGTGGCTTTAACATCTCCTAACCTGTAGAGGATGTAAGCTTGTGGCATCAGCCATGGGTTATTCCTCAAGGAGAGAGACAATAGCCAATTAGATTTGGGATATACAGGCATATGGCTGCCTCTGCTGCACAGTATTTCCAGGCGGAGTTGTAGCTGGTGTTGACAGTGGATTCTTGCTTGACTCAGGGAGACCCTATTTGCTTTGTTGTTTAGTGGCCTTTGGTAAAACTCTCGTGTTTCCAGAGGCCATCTGTACAACTTGCATGTGTGGTCTCAATACATCTTTCCATGTTAACATCAGGTTCTTCAGCAAGCAGGCCTTATCGCCTCTCTTCTTGCAGGTTTATCCCAGTTTAGAGGCAAAGAGCTTTTACCTTTTGTGGGGCCTTAGATCCCCTGGCCAACATCTCCTGGTAGAATAATCCATTCTATATCAAGTCTCCTGTATTGATGTTTTGCTTAAGTGCATAGTTTAAAGGAATTAAATAATCGTTCATAGTTCTTATGTCTATAGTCAATTAAAGAAGGCAGTTACCAGATTTATAAGAGATTCCTCTATAATGTTGTCTCCAATTTACGTTGGAGAGGGCCTCATCATCGTCATATTCTCCTTTGTTCTGGGGGGGAGGCAAGAAAGTCTCTCATATCAAAACCTTTGCGGCACCTAGAAGGTAAGTTTCATTAGGACTCATTATAAATAGTTTTACATGTAGGGGCCACAGAGGGGTTCGATGTTTATGGCAATCTGAGGCTTTTCTTTCCTTCGATGTTCAGATGGGTCAACCTTTCAGTTGGCACTTTCTGGTACATCTACAAATGCAAAGCTGTATCTTTCCTTTCTCAGCCGTTAAGTTGGTGACATTTTGTCCTGTTGGAACACCCAAATCTTTTCCCATAGGTTAGTTTTAGACTTTGATTGCAAGGTTTTTGACGAGAAGGTTTCATGTCTTCTGTACCCCCCCTTTTTTTCAACCCATGAGTATCCAGAAGACAGTTGTATTATACATAAATATAGGGTGGAATAAGGCTCAGATTTCATCAATTTACCCATTTTTGTTTTGGGTGACTATATATGATTAACTTGGGGAGCAAACTTAATTTTTCTGTTAAATCATCTTAAGAGAATGCTACAAGGTGTACTTGTACAACAGAGAAACTATAGAGACATTTGTATGGTGCCAATCCCAGAGTTATTGCTCTACAAATTTTATGAAAACAAAATGTGGACAACATTATTATATCTCCATTTAAATCGGATGCATTCCATTTTTATCAGAGTCTGTAAACCAATGTTGTTTAATATACACATATTTACTTTTACTCTAGTCCTAAAACACCATGTATCCTGTAGACAGAGTCTGGCAAAACTGGGTACTTGTTGAACTCATCGTCAATTAAATATCATTAATCGAATATACACCCGTGTCCTCACCCACCCCTCCCCCCTTCCCAATTCACCATTTCGTTCCCCGTTTTCTGATGCAGTCTTCTGTTGTTCTTTCAGTATGCATCCCTCACCACAGAAATATTTATATCTGGGTTATTGTACTAGAATCCACATATGAGGGACACCATTTGTCATTTGTTTTTATGACTGTGTTACCTTCACTTAACATAATGTCTTCTAGCTCCATCCATTTACTGCAAAGTTCATGATGTTGTCCTCTTTACCGCTGCATATAGAACTCCATTTTATACATGTACCTCATTTTCCTATCCACTCATCAGTGATGGGGCACCTGGGCTGTTCAGCTTTTTGCTATTGTGAAAACCGAGCTGCAATAAACATAGCTGTGCCTGTATCTTTGCAGTAAGATGTTGTCTTGGGGTATATACCCAGGCAGGAGTATGACTGGGTCAAATGGAAGCTTGTTTTGAGTCTTCTAAGGATTCTCCACATGCTTTCCCATAGTGGCTGTACCATTTACATTCCCACCAGCAATGGATGAGTGTTCCCCTTTCACACAACCTCTCCAGCACTTGGTATCATTTGTGTTCTTGATCCTAGCCAGTCTTATTGGGGAAGATGATATCTATAAAGTGGGTTTTAATTGCATTTACTTTCCTTAAATATCAGAGATGCTGAACACTTCTTAAGATGTTTCTCAGCCATCTCTATTTCCTCCTGTGTGAAGTCTCTATTCAGATCTTTGCTCCATCTTTTGATGTTTCATTTGTTTTCTTCTTCTTTGTTTTTTGAGAAGTTTTCTTTTGAGTAGATATATGTTCTGTTAGATGTTCTTGCGTGAAGGTTTCCTCCACTCTGTGGGTTTTCTCTTCACATTCCTTTATTTCTCTTTGCGTTACAGAATCTTTGAGTTTAAGGAGATCCCATTTGTCAATGGTTGATCTGTATTTCTTGTGCAGCTGCTGTCTGATTTGGAAAGCTCTTTTCCTACACCTATGTCTTGTAGTCTGCTGCCAAGTTTCTCTTCTATCACTCCAGAGTTTGGGGTTTCACATTGAGGTCTTTGTTCCATCTGGAGTTGACTTTTGTACAAGGTGAGAGGTAGGGGTTTAATTTCATTCTTCTTCAAGTGGTGATCCAATTTTGCCAGCACCACTAATTGAATAGCAATGCTCTACAGTTTTCCGTCTGTTCCTCAGAACCACTCTCCCTGAAGCAGCTCTTGAGTGCTCTCTTCATCCTGGATCAGTTCTTCTCTGGCTCCCCACATCTTAGCCATCTACGGTGTGCCTGTGACACCCTTTTCTCAGCACTTAATTCAGCAATAAAGAAGTTAAGTCTTAATATACTTGTTCTGTTGCCTCTGTGATTACTAAAACATAGGTATACATATTTTAACAATTTAAGGTAATCCCAGAAATTCCATTTAAACATAATGTAGCTAAAATTCCTTCTGGGAGGTTTGCAAGGTGTAAACAATATCTGCCTCCTCCTTCCTTGGTCACTACAACAAATGGGGATTTTTTGTTTTACCAAATTCCAGTCTGGGAAGTCCTGGAGACGGACCCGGTTCATTAGGTCTGTTTCTTATTTAGCACATAAGCAGTAGAACTGCTGAGAATCATTCTCACTCAATCCTAGATATGTAGAGGACAGCAGAAAATACTCGACCTGCTGGGAAAAGGCTCAGAAGGCTGCCTAGAAGAAACAGTGTCCAACCTGTCACCTTTGGATACCCCAATGTACATGGTATCTCCTGGGTAGCTCAGAGAAGACTCTTTTTGCAGTTGAGGATGATTAATGTAGAGAACCTCATCTGGGCAACATATAGGAAATAAGGGGCTGTGAAGGTCTCAGCTCTAAACAGGACATTTTATCTCACCCATTTCCCCATCATGCCTCAGGGATCACCAGGGAAGAAGAGTGAAAATACTGAGAACCAGAGGTAGTGATTTCTGCAGTGAAAAATTTTTAGGCGTGATAAGGCCCTTGAACACATGAAATCAAAGTGGGAAGTAATGTAGGCACAAGACATGCACAAAATGAAGGCAATCACAATCACAGAGCAGTGAGTATGGGTTTACTCACAGGAGCCTGGATGCTCCCCTCCTAAGGCTACACTGGAAAGTTTTATCCAGTAGTGGAATGGCGACTCTCTTACACCCACATAAAATGGCAAGAGACCCTCACTAAGGCTTCCTTAGTATGTATACCTTACCCTGTCCCTCTGGCAGCAGGGCCAATTGCTTTCTTGCAGAAGTGTGGCTGCCTCTCCCTGACCTTCCTTTCATGTGGAGCAAGGCAGTCAATAAACTTAAGGAGATCATCCTGGGCAAGTGGGTGCAACCAGGCTTGGGAATAAGACATCTGTCCATGTTCTGCCTGGCCTATGCAACACAGAGTGACCAACGTGTCTGGTTTCAGGAAGTTACGTCAGTAAGTTTCACTCAGTGCCAAAATTTCCAAGTGGCATGCTAATCTTGCTGACCTACACATTCTCCTCTGTTCTGTCATTTGCTATTGTCTACCCACTTTACCTCTTTAGGCACGGACTGATAAACAGTGACAGAGCAAATCTCTTCAAACTAAGTGATATAACTAGACTTATGGAGATGAGTGTAATGTGTTTTCTCTAGTACACAGAACACCCATTTAATTTTATTTTATTTTATTTTAAATTAGTTTTATTGATGCTTTGTATTTATTTTTTCCATTCAGTTCAGGCTTATTTCCCTTCCCTCCCCCCCCACCCCCAACCCCATTCCAGATCATGCATTCTGCCATAACTGTCCTGCATTCTTCTCTCAGTTTTTTTTTTTCATTTTAGCTATAAGTGATAATCCATGAGTACAAGCATCTTCATGCAAAACCTATCTGCAGGCTGTTTGTGCCCAAACACCTCAGCCCCATCATCCAGTGGGGGTGGACAGGGTTGTTTGTTCATCAACGTTGATCAATGAGTGTCCAGACTACATTGCTTGTAGTTTTCACCCCAATCGCAGCCCTTACATTCTACCACGCCCCCTCTTCCGCAGTTGTTCCCTAGGCTTCTTAGAAAAGGGGCCACAGGTGGATGAGAGGTATAAAACCGTCCACTCTCTCTGGAGCTGTTGACTTGGACTCTGGTCAATTCTGCTGTTTCCTTTCATGGCTGACAGTTTGTCCAGGAATAACTTTCGTTTCCTACTAATGAAGACAGCAATTTAGATATTAGGTATTTAAGCAGCACTAAATAGTTATGGTAGGTTACTTTAGCATAGACACATGTTTTGGATATGTTAATCCCTAATTACAATTTTCTCCCCCTGTTAAATATTGACAGGGTCTTACTGGGCTTATAACATCTCCTAACCTGTAGAGGATGTAAAGCTTGTTTGCATCAGCCATGGGTTATTCTCCAAGGGGAGAGCCAATAGCCAATTAGATTTGGGATATACAGACACATGGCTGCCTCTGCTGCACAGTATTTCCAGGCAGGTGAGGTGTAGCTGCTGGTGCTGACCGGGAGAGCTTGCTTGCTCAGGGAGGCCATATTTGCTTTATGGTTTAGTGGCCTGTTGGTAACACTCTCTGGCATTCCAGAGGCCCATCTGTACACTTGCATGTGTTTGGTCCAATACATCCCTCCCATGTTAACGTCAGGTCTTCGGCAGCAGGGTCTTATTGCCTCTCCTCCTGTAGGTATCCCAACTTAGAGGCAAGGGCCCTTACTTTTGGGGGCCTAGGTCCCCTGGGCCCACCTACACCTGGTCAGAACAATCCATTGCATTGTCAGAGCCTGTATTAATATATTTTGCCTGAGGCATAAATTAATTTTAAAAAAAAAAATAAACACATTTTAAAAATAAATCTTAAACAGGATAATATTGGGGCTCCCTCCTGCCTCCTCCTCCTTCTTCAACTGCCAGTCAACCTTCTGGGTATTTTTCGGGTGGCTGTGCCCAGCCTCACATAGTGTGTATTTTTCAGGGTCCACTGGCCCGTGCCAAAGGGGTTGGGGATGAAGGAACAAAAATTTGTTTTCCTCCCTCTGCCCCCCCCCTTTTTCCTGCTGATCCCACCTCTTCAGACTCAGGAGGATTCCAGGTGTTTGGGTTGTAGTGAGGATTTTTTTTCTTTCTCTATCTCTTTTTTAATACCCACCAAAGGAAGAATAATTTTGGGCTTGGATATCTCACTAGCTCACCTTTCCAAAGCTCTGTTGTCTCTGTGTATGAGTTTTACAGGCAAGGAGACCGAAACACACACCCATCCATCCATCCATCCATCCATCCATCCATCCATCCATCTCCATGGGAGGTTTTAATATTTTTTACTTGTCTCCTATCTAAAAACAGCCACCCTTCGTGATGAACAAATTGTATATCAGGAACCTCAGCACCTAAGCAGGCCCCTCGTTCCTGGAACGTCTCTTCCGGGATGCCAATGTTCCAGTGTCTTGGTTAAGACTCACTGTGCTTTCACGGAATGCCAGGAGGAGAGCTGGGCCCTCAAGGCTATCAGGCACTCTCAGCTAAAATGGAACTACATGGGAAACCAGTAGAAATGGAGCACTGGGTCCCCAAAAGTCTGAGGGTTCAAAAACTTATGAGAGAGGATATCCTGCTCCTTAGAATGGGAGATGCTAAATAGTTTACTAGTCCAGTATGGAGTGGTGGAGAGCTGTGAGCAAGGGAACCCTGACACAGAAAGTGCAGTTGTAAATGTAACCTATTCCAGGAAGGACCAAGCTAGACAAGACTTACACAAACTGAATGGGTTCCAGGTAGAGAATTTCCCCGACCTGCCTCTGCACCTACTGGTTCCCACATAGTTTGTTGGAGCCATTATAGGAAAAGGAGGTGTCACCATTCGTAGCATCACCACCAAACCCAGTCCAAAATCAATGTCCAGCGCAGAGAAAAGAGAGTAAAAGTGAACAAAAGGCCAAACTTTATGTCTTCTTTGTTCTAGTTACAAACAATTGTGTTTGGCCTTAGAATTTATCACCATTTATATTAAAATATCAGTTTCTATTTTCTAAGTATTCCTAACACCTAATGTGACAGAAAATCCATTTCTGACTAGTGGCTTACATGAAAACTATTACAGTGGAACAAACTTGGAATCCTGTGAAGTCGTACATTCAAATGATCACCTCTTCTGAAATAAATATAATGCTATGAAACCAGAACTGTCTAGAAAAATCAATGTTACTGCCTATGAAATGAACACTTCATATCTAATGAACATTTTTTCCATGATCCTGGAGGGGAAAAAAATTCAACAGGAAGCTGCCAAACTTGTTAAGTAAGAAATCAGAATAAATTCATCGAAATCTAGGCTTGATAAAAATCAAACAGCGAACTCAATTCCAAATACTGAACATTGATCACTTGCCTCAATAATATAATGCACTCCATCATCTCTTGTTATGCTATCTCAAGATGGTCATCCTAAAAAAATAAGCTCTTCCAGAAGCAGAGGCAAGCAGATCTCTGTGAGATAAAATCCAGCCTGGTCATACATAGTGAGTGCCTGGCTAGCTGGAGGTACATAGTGAGACCCTGTGTCAAATAATGAACAAAATAAATAAGTTCTGTGAAAAAAGAAGAAGAAGAAGAAGAAGAAGAAGAAGAAGGAGAGGAGGAGGAGGAGGAGTACAGGAGGAGGAGAGGAGGAGGAGGAGGAGGAGGAGGAGGAGGAGGAGGAGGAGGAGGAGGAGGAGGAGAAAGGCTTAGCTCTGTCAGGATACCCTAAGCCAAGAGCATTGGTGACCGCCTATTTAATGTCTTCAAAGATATTTTTCTTGTTCTTGCTCCCAGAATAAGCATCCCGCTTCTGTTTCCTCCTTTATGGCTTCTTAAAAGGTTTTTGTCTGATAAGGCCCTTGAACACATGAAATCAAAGTGGGAAGTAATGTAGGCACAAGACATGCACAAAATGAAGGCAATCACAATCACAGAGCAGTGAGTATGGGTTTACTCACAGGAGCCTGGATGCTCCCCTCCTAAGGCTACACTGGAAAGTTTTCATCCAGTAGTGGAATGGCGACTTCCTTACACCCACATAAAATGGCAAGAGACCCTCACTAAGGCTTCCTTAGTATGTATACCCTTACCCTGTCCCCTCTGGGCAGCTAGGGCCAATTGCTTTCTTGCAGAAGTGTGGCTGCCTCTGCCTGACCTTCCTTTCATGTGGAGCAAGGCAGTCAATAAGCTTAAGGAGATCATCCTGGGCAAGTGGGTGCAACCAGGCTTGGGAATAAGTCATCTGTCCATGTTCTGCCTGGCCTATGCAACACAGAGTGACCAACGTGTCTGGTTTCAGGAAGTTACGTCAGTAACTTTCACTCAGTGCCAAAAATTTCCAAGTGGCATGCTAATCTTGCTGACCTACACATTCTCCTCTGTTCTGTCATTTGCTATTGTCTACCCACTTTACCTCTTTAGGCACGGACTGTTAAACACTGACAGAGCAAATCTCTTCAAACTAAGTGACATAACTAGACTTATGGAGATGAATGTAATGTGATTTCTCTAGTAGGCAGAACCCTCATTTTAAAAATAAATCTTAAACAGGATAATATTGGGGCTCCCTCCTGCCTCCTCCTCCTTCTTCAACCCTGCCAGTCAACCTTCTGGGTATTTTTCTGGGGTGGCTGTGCCAGCCTCACATAGTGTGATATTTTCAGGGTCCACTGGCCCGTGCCAAAGGGGTTGGGGATGAAGGAACAAAAATTTGTTTCCCCCCCTCTGTCCCCTCCTTTTTCCTGCTGATCCCACCTCTTCAGACTCAGGAGGATTCCAGGTGTTTGGGTTGTAGTGAGGATTTTTTTTCTTTCTCTATCTCTTTTTTAATACGCACCAGAGGAAGAATAATTTTGGGCTTGGATCTGTCACTAGCTCGCCTTTCCAAAGCTCTGTTGTTTCTGTGTATGAGTTTTACAGGCTAGGAGACAGAAAACAAAACCCATCAGATCCATCCATCCATCCATCCATCCCCATGGGTGGTTTTAATTTTTTACTTGTCTCCTTTCTAAAAACAGCCACTCTTCACGAAGAACAAATTGTATATCAGGAACCTCAGCAACTAAGAAGGCCCCTCATACCTGGAACATCTCTTCCGGGATGCCAAGGTCCCAGTGTCTTGATTAAGACTCACTGTGCTTTCACGGAATGCCAGGAGGAGAGCTGGGCCCTCAAGGCTATCAAGGCGCTATCAGCTAAAATGGAACTACATGGGAAACCAGTAGAAGTGGAGCACTGGGTCCCCAAAAGTCTGAGGGTTCAAACACTTCTGATAGACAAGTGTAATGATTATAAGCGAGGTTTTTCCACTCCCTCCTCCTACAGAGTCCCTCGATCCATCTACCCTCCCCTCCTTTTCTTCTCTCTTGCTTTCCTTTCTTCTTTTTTTGGTCTGTCCTCCAAAACCCACTGTAATTGAGGCACTGTGATTCCTCAGGTGCCACTACGATTTGTAGTTTGAACACATGGCTGATTCAAACCAATGGACAACTCAGAGATGATTGTTCCGGCTCCTTCATTCTTCCTCCTCCTCCTCCTCCTCCTCCTCCTCCTCCTCCTCCTCCTCCTCCCTTTCCCCTGCCAGTCACCATTCATGTTTTTGTTTTCTGGAGAGGAAAGGGGCAGAATGGGGGCCATGACCACCTCTAACTATTTGGGCCCTGACTGAACAAATTGTGGTCATCTCCCAGGACGGACCAGGGTGATATGAGAAATAGATCATGGCCCTTCCATTGGCTGAGCCCTTAAGAGCCCAAAGAATTTACTGATCTTATAGTAGTTACTGCAGTCTTTGTCCAGGCTCTACCATGGTCTGATAAAAATCCTGGACAGTGGAGTTCATCTCCCAGGACGGACCAGGTTGATATGAGAAATAGATCATGTCCCTTCCATTGGCTGAGCCCTTAAGAGCACAAAGAATTTACTGATCTTATAGTAGTTACTGCAGAGTTTGTCCAGGCTCTACCATGGTCTGATAAAAATCCTGGACAGTGGAGTTCAATGGGTTTTTCTTCTCTTAGGAATTCCTTCCACTTTGAGAGGTTTCTCTTTTCCACAATTACTCTGTTTTCTCTAACTCTTCTTTACAAGCTTGCACTCCAATTTGGTGAATTCCATGAGTGTCTATGTCTTAATCTTCACTGGCCTGTGAGACAGGATTTGGAGCCAATGACCCAGGTCAATCTATGATGAACCCAAGTGTCCTTGTCAAGCACAAATCGGCTGAGAAAAGTCTCTTCCTGCTCAAATACTGCATCAGAATGAACCGTGAATATTGGTGGATTTCAGACCTGTCTGAGAATAGCATCTCTCAGTGTGTTTGCCCCAGACATTGTACATAATTGTCATCTCACAGGGGCACACTGGGTTCAAAGCAGCATAACTGAATTAGGATCAGGTAAAAATATATGAATGTATAAACTCCTATGATACTTGGGAATCTCCTGTATTGGGCAGGGAAGATGGATGGTGATTCACTTGTATCAGCTTATTCAAGCATCTCTCTTTGTCATAATATTTAAAGGACAATTTCTTAATTTATTGAAATATTTCCACCAAGTATAAAAGCATCTTTTCAATTTGAGTAGTTTTTTGTCTTCCAATATTTTATTTTTTATGCATAGTAAACCCCAGTCCTTCCTAAAGGACGAAATCTGTAAATAGATAGAGATGTCAGCTAAGATGCAATTTAAAGAGCCAAGTTCTGCAACACCTACCTGCATGCTCCTGTACTGCATTCTTTTTCTAAGAACTCCTGCTCTTGCAGCCACAACCCTCAGTCACAATGCATGTCAGGGGATCAAGACACAGCCACCAGCCAGATGAGCAGAGCACCAGTGCTAGTGTGACTGAAATGTGTGTGTGTGTGTGTGTGTGTGTGTGTGTGTGTGTGTGACTGACACTATAACTCCTTGGATGGTCCAAAAGAAAGCTCTTCTCGGTCAAGGATCAGAGCTGTCAAACATCTCCCAGAAGCACTAGCTCATTTTGGACTCTGCTAAAACCATTTCAGTGGCAGATTTCTGGAATGGAGTCTGGACACTTCTCCTGTGGAAATAGCCCTCATTTGCTGGGACAGAAAGTTGACAAAGACCAAGAAGAACAGAATGCTGAGTACTGGAATGGGACCAGTGGATTATTGTCCACAGAAATGGATGTTCTGATGCAGAGGCACGTGGGCACATGCTGGGCATCCTGATGTCTGTGTTTCACTGTGTTTTGTCCACTACAGATGGGATGCTCTGGGGATCTTGAAGGCAGGAGAGGAAAGAGGCAAGGAGAAAAGTTTTCAAGAGAAATTTTGAGCTCCTGCAGACTCCTTTAATCAAGAAAAAAAATCTTCTGATTATTCTGTGAATGTGCCAGGTGTTGATCATTGGCCTAGGTCACTGTTTCAGCCACTGCCATGATTAACTTCCAAGAACAGGTTAAGCCTGTTCGACAGGCGAAGCGGTAAACACGTTGGTGTGCAGACACATAACACTCTACAATTTAGCTTTGTCTGTCCCAAATGGCCATGGCTGTTCTGTAAAAATACTAAGACTAATCAATGTCCAAATAAAAACTTAATATTGGGAAAACCAACCAGTACATACAAGCAACAGTCACACAAACCCAATTAGCAAATATCTGTATCCAATTTTACACAGATAGGAAATTTGGCTGTGCCCCCAAATCTCAAGTCTGGCTGGAAAGGCCTGTGTATACAATTATGCTGACCAACCTAATGTCCAGTTCATATTTTCTGTGATCTCACAATATACCCCCCTCCTTAGTCCTTATAATCTGGCTCAATCCCTCCGCTATGAGTGGTCCAAGGGCCTTGGAGAAGGGGTGAGAGAGCATGAGAAATAAAACAGTCCATTATTCTTTGTAGTGACACATCAGTCCCTCGGGTTTGTACAAGCTTAGCTTCCAACAGGCTGGCAGCTCATCCAAGTGTCTCTTTCTTAATTCTACTAATAAGAAGTACAGGCACTTAAAAACAGACATTAACTACCATGACAAGTCATGTAATGGGCACAGGCATAAATGAATACATGGTATTTTAATCTAAGAAAGGTGTGACCTTTTGAGCCAAGAGATGGTAAATATTTCTGTTGTGGCCTATAATGTCTTTCGCCACTAGAGGGTGCCAGATAATATTACCTGGAGTGGGCTATATAGCCAATTTGATTTGGGGGATTGCACTAACATTAGGCTGCCGCTAACTGTGCTAACTCCAGGCAAGTGAGGTGTAGCTGATGAGTCTTCTTTGACTCAGGAGACCATTTCTTTCCAGTGATCCGCATAAGGTTTTCTGGCAGGATGAGGATGAAAAGTCCATTTGTTGGGGAAAGTCTCAACATATTATTTTTTCTTTTCATGCTAACACCATTTTGTCTCCTGCTGTAGGGTCTTCTTGGTTTTTTTTTTTTTTTGCATGTACCTTAACATCATAGGCAAATAGCCTTTGTTGTGGGGGGCTTTTAGAGCCCACCATCCAACAGCTCCTTGTTAAAAGTAGCCCATATCTGATACCAAAAGCTTTTATTTACCTATATGTCTCACTATAAAGCAAAATTTAGAGGTAAGGCATTTAATCTAAAGGGACAGGCACAAATGTTCATGTCACCAGACTTCAGGATGATAGACAAATCAGCTCCCCTATTCGTACCAAACTCCTTCTTTACTAATATGTTTTATTGAATGACTAAGCTTTTAAGGATTTTATAATTATATCTTGCCTTGGTACCCCTATTTACTGAATTCACTTCCTATATTTGTTCCTTTAGGTGTGTGGGGTATGTCTCCAACAGGTTTAACCTCTGCAAAAACACTCAGGCATGAGCAGTAGGTGATCAAACATAAACCATTTCCAACATAGTAGGGGAAGATTTTATCTATTTGTGCCAATTTGTTGTGCATGAATGAGGGACATTAAGTTAGTTAATCCTTTACCACCTGTAATCATCCTCTCTAACTCATCCAGTATCCAGAGCTTCCTACCCACCAGCTCCCCCCTGTATGTCTCTAGTATTGATCAACTCATTGGACCTATTCCGGCTGTCTTGCCTTGCACATGGGCACAGGAGGGATGTGTCTCTCTTTTGCCTCTGCTGTATTTACTGTTTAGTTCAGTCAGGCAGGCCCTGGGCCCAACTTCTGCTGTGGATGAAACACCTACTTTCTTTTTACTGTACCATCTGGCTGCTGGGGAAGGCCATAGACAGGCAAAATCCTCCCACCCCAGCAATATTCTCTGCAAAGAAAGGTACTCTGCTTAACTTGGATGATCATTACCCACTCCCCAAACAGTTCCCTTTTTGTATACCTCTTATGAACTGTTCCTCAAGCTTCAAAGCTTCCTAGGCTTTTGAGCACAGAATTTGATTGGAACATTTTAAAATAATTTTGTTTTTATTCTTTATTTTGGGGCGATTTTTTTTAAAAGATATCCCTCCAATAGATCTCATGCCTGTTAGCCAGTTAATGGAACCAGCCAAGAAGGTCCAATAATGTGTCATTGCAAAAATAATTGACGTTTAACCCAGAGAGATGCCAGCAGGAACAGGAACAGTTAGTTGGGCAACTTTTTGTGCATGTGACTCAAGTAGCCTGAGGTCCCTATATGTCACCTTATGTGTTGTTTCCCAGCAATGTGGCCTTTTCTCATACCCTTCATTTTTTTCTTGATGTTTAGATGGGCCATCTCCTCTACTGGTGTGGTTTTCAATTATTCAGACAGTTTGTCCCAGTTGGTGGCATTGTTTTAGGAGGCTTAGAAGGTGTGACCATGCTGAAGGAGGTACCTCACTCGGGGCAGGCTTAGAGAGCTCAACAAGCCTTTTGCCAGACTCCCATTTCTCTCTCTCTCTCTCTCTCTCTCTCTCTCTCTCTCTCTCTCTCTCTCCTGTGCCCACTTGAAAATGTGAACCTTGGTTTTCTGCTCCAGCTCCTGCCACCATATCTCCCTACCAGGACGGACTCTAATTCCCTGGAATGGTCAATCATAAGCTCAAATAAACTCTTCATTTTATAAGTTCCCTTGGTCATGGTGGTTTTATCACATCAACAGAAAAGTGACTAATATAGCTGATATGTCTAATATGTTTGCATCATTTAAAAAGTATAGTTATCAACATTTAAATACTATCGCAGCCAGACAAGTAATAAAGTGGATATTGTGGCAAACTGATAAAGAATATGTCTTTTTCCTAGGAGAAAGCTGATACTAATGGACACTTCTGTCTTCCTGGCTAGGAATGTTGAGCTACCAGAAACAGATGTTTCCATTTTTAAGCTTGGCACCAAAGCAAAATGTTACTATGAAGCCTTCAGCTATGTAACTGCTGAAAATTCACTGAATCTTGTTTTATAGAGAAATTTGTCAGCCATTAAACTTGAATAAACAGAACTCCTCAGGCAACAGATCACGGTGTGCGAAATCTGCCTGAAAACACAATGTAAGCCATCCTCATTCTCGGGAACTGGATAATGCAGATGGTGGCACCTCAGAAATCAAGAATCCTAAAATGCTTATGTTATGTGATGCTCATGTTCACTGTAAACCCTGTTCCCATACATGTACCACTCTCTGTCCTCCATCTCTGCCTAAGTTTCTCTTAGTGAGTTTTGCTGTCAGCTTTGTGAACACTAAGCATGAAGGCTCTACAAGCATGCTAGGAGACATCAATATAAAGACTCTGCCACCACCTTCCTGAATACTTTAAATATATTTTTTTTAGTTTTAGTCTATAACTGGACTGCCTGCCTATGTATGTGCAGCCATGTTGTGCATTGCCCACAGAGGTCAGAAGATGGCATCAAATTTCCCTGAAACTGAAATTAGGGACAGTTGGCAGCCGCCACGTGAGTACTAGAAATAGAACCCAGGTCCTCTAGTAGAACAGCCAGTGCTCTTAAATGCTGAGCAACCTCTTCAGCACTTTGGATTCATATTTCAGGACAGTTTATACCTCCTCTTCTTATCATTTCTTTTACTCATCCTCTTCATTTCTGAGGTTTTATAAAACATATTCACTGTGCAAAATAGTGGATTTAATTATGACACATTGTACATGTAAGTATATATGTCATCTCACTTCCCATTTCCCTCCCTGTTCTCAGTACCTCTCATGTGTATCCCATTCCTTGTCTCAGCTAGTCTTCTCTCTCCTTCCATGTGTTATCTTTATAAAATTGAGTCTACAAGTAAGAGAAAATATGTGATGCTTTCTTTCTGAGTCTCTCTTATCTTGATTAACAATGTGATCTCTACTTCTACCAATTTCTCAGCAAACATCATGAAATTGACTCTTTGAAAAAGCTAGAGGGCAGGTACAGCTGGGGTGGTCTGGCACAGGGGTGGCTGGCAGAGGGTCTCAACTCTGAGCCCTCTTTCAGGGGTCACTGTCTCGGAGGAACCATGCTTTGCCTTTGCAGAGTGAACAGAGGGTCCTGTTTACTTCTGTTCTGGTCCCAGCTGGCGGCCTTGTGGGTGGGCTCCTGAGTCACAGGCAGGACCCCATAACTCACGAGGCAGGGCAGGTCAGCTTGTGTGGTCTGGCACAGGGGCGGCTGGAAGAGGGTCTCGACTCTGAGCCCTCTTTCAGGGGTCCCCGTCTCAGGGGGACCACGCTTTGCCTTTGCAGAGTGAACAGAGGGTCCTGTTTACTTCTGCTCAGGTCCTGGTGGTCGGCCTTGTGGGCGGGCTCCTGAGTCACAGGAAGGACACCATAACTCACACAGGCAGGGCAGGTACAGCTGGCGTGGTCTGGCACAGGGGCGACTGGAAGAGGGTCTCGACTCTGAGCCCTCTTTCGGGAGTCCCTGTCTTGGAGTGACCAGGGTGCAGGCTAGGTCATGTGTGCAACCCCTCCCCCCAATGGGAATTGGTGAGAATCTAAGTGGACTTCCTTTTGGAAAAACAGAAAGAGAAGACTGACTTANTAGACTTTGATATTTTAGTTTAACTAAAAGTGGTAAGAGCCTGATATACTGTCTGGCAGGCAAGGGCCAAGAGTTCAAGTAAAGAGGTGTTTGTTGGAGGAAATCACAGAAACAACTCAAGTTTTAACGAAACTCTGAATTCTGACCTACATTTCACCAACTGGACACACAATTTGAATAAGCACTTGATATATTATTTCATGTAATTGCCCAACACACCAAAGGTGAGTAACAAGTTTATTCCCAATTTACAGATGGGAATTCTGAAGGTTACTTAAGATCTAATGGCTGGTAACAATTGGAGGATTTGATCCTAGGCTTGCTAGCACTAGAACCTAGTGTTGTATGAAATATTTGTAGTGCGCTGATGTAAATCAAAATCTTTATCTAGTAGTTCTAGCTGGAAAATATGTAAATGTGTAAATTTATTAATATTGACAAGAAACTACAATATGATACTTAATGGTGGGGTGAACTGTAAGTAGCTTTATCCAGTACATTTAAGGTATTATCTTGTGGCTTTCTGTGGATTAGAACATGTCTCAATTATCTTTTCCCTACTTACTTACAGTATGTGTTCCACTAATACATTTCCCCAGGATCAAGAAAAAAATGATATCTCTTTCCAGAATTTAATTTATCTACCTGGACTGTTTCAATGCTTTTTTTAAAAATATTGACCCTATCTCTACTATCCAGAATAAGTTTTCAAGACATTAAAATTCTTAATGTGTTGTGCCTATTATATAACTAGGTAGTTGAGTTCCCACAATATCCTGTGAAGCAGGTACTACTGCTAATTCCATTGTATGAGTGAAGCTTCGAGGCACAAGGAGATTGAGTAAGTCTGTAGTGATAAAATGACTGGAAAGTAGTAATACTGCAGTGTAAACCTGTCTTTCTCTGAACTAAAAGTTCCTCTAATTTACTCTACAATGACAGTTATCCCCTAAGTACATAAAAATATGATGGGTGGAGGATGGATGGATGGATGGATGGATGGATGGATGGATGGATGGATAGAGGGATGGATGGATGGATAGAGGGATGAATGGATGGATGGAGAGAAGGATGGAGGGAAGGATGGATGGATGGATGAATGGAGGGTTGGAGGGATGATGGATGATGGATAGAGGGATGGATAGAGGGAGGGAAGGAGGGATGGATGGATGGATGGATGGATGGATGGATGGAGGGATGGATGGATGGATGGAGGGATGGATGGATGGATGGATGATGGATGGATGGATAGAAGCATTTAATAGATATATGTTGGGTGACTTTTAAAAACATAGAGAATATGAAAATCTTCATCTAGACAAGCATCATGGTCTTTATATTTTTATGAGTCTGGTTTTATGGCTGACATACTTTGTCTTTTGTGTTTCTTTGGCACATTAATTCTTAATTTTTCCTGAAATTACCCAAACCATAAGTGAATTTACTCCTGTCCCTGGAGCCAGGCTATGAGAATACAGAATCCACCCAGGAGAGCTCTCATTATAACTCTCTTAGAAAAGGTTGTTTCTTGCTCTTTAGGGAGAACTGCCATAGCTGTACTGTTGATGAATGTCATTGCTTTCTTCCAGAAAGACGTGAATTCACTGAACTGATTGAAACTCTCAGAGGAATCTTGTCTGTATTTTCTATGTTAAGAGATTTAATATTATTATTCCAAACACCTCAGAGATGTTAGTGAAGCTGATATGAACTTGGATTCCATTTATCCTGTTATATTATTCTTATTTTAATTTATTTTACGTTTAAATATTTTTGAGACAAAGTCTCACTGTATTTCCCTGGATGAACTGGAACTCACTCTGTAGATAGACCAGGCTGGCCTTGAACTCACAGAGATCTGCCTGCCTCTGCCCTCTGAGTGCTGAGATTAAAGGCGTGTGCCACCACACCCAGCTACACTTAAAAACTAGTGACTACCTAAGTAACAGAAAACTTGACATCTTCAGAGGCTGTAAATTATGCTTGGAGGGAACCCCCCATGTTGCTTTCTGTTTACAAGCCCCCCAGTTCCAGTTGAGGGTTTATGAATCATGTTTCCCTCCATTCGTCTGTGCTACAACCACAAGTGAACAGAGTTATTGTTGTTTGTTTGTGTGAATGATTTTCTCTCCCAGATTTCTAAATGACATTATTATTCTAGTAAAGACAGTAGAATCTGTTGATGTAAAAACTGAAGATCCTGAGTTAAAACTATTGTGAATGTGTAAGCTTATGTGTAATGTTAAGCAAATGTCTTATGGTATTAAGTGAAGGAAATAAAGGGGTTAAAATTTTGGTGAAAAAAACAAAGAGATTTATGTATAAATATTAAGATGGCTGTATATTTCCAGAATAGAAGGAATAATCAGGTCTTAGCAAGTGTGTTAAATGTCTGAGCAAAATCACAGACTTACAGACTTATTACTGTTACAGTCGAACTTTTCAGTCTACTCCTCTGGCTTGAACTGCACACTCAGTTACAGTCTTAGATAAAATGGGTGCAAATAAGTATTGGGTTATTAATAACAATGTTTTTCTGTATTATACAAGTGTCGCTTTTAATATTTCTTTTGTCCATAACAAGATAATTTGGTTCAAGAGAAGCTAGGTTTTACCCCTTGAATGAGATGTTTTACCTCCTTGAGGAAACAGTTTNGGTTTCAGCCGCCATGTGGGTGCTGGGGATCGAACCCGGGTCCTCTGCAAGAGCATTCGGCACTCTTAACCCCTAGGCCAGCTCTCCAGCCCCATGAATAAAAAATTTTTATGCTAACTTTTCAACCTTTCACAACCTTAAGTGCGTTAAGCATCCAGTCTGGAAGAAGCTCAGTGAGAAGGATTTCCAGAAGAGTAAGCCTGAGAGAGGAAAGCCCTTTACAGTGGATGCTCACCAAGTCCTTATGACTTGTCTCAGCACAGGGCCTTATGAAGTGTGTGAGAGCCACTGGAGTAGACTAACTTTTGTAGTAGTGCTAATAGGAAGATTCAGGAATGGTCTAGAAAGCAGGGTTCCATATTGCCCTGACGTCTACCGTGTCTGTTCTGCCTCCCAATTACCTCTGATTTCCCATAAAACACTGGAGTGCCAGAAGCTCTCTCCTCTGATGACTTTTAAATGTCACACTTGCATGGAACAATTAATAGATCTAATAGTTCTCAAAACCCAAAAACTATTCTTTTGTAATACTATTGAGAAAGTCTTTAATTTACCTGGTTTATACTCATGGTATTATATTTTCTTTTATTACTATTTATTTGCAGAGGAGGTGTCTGCAAGAATAGTTCAAGTAGTCACGGCTGAGGCTGTAGCAGTCCTGAAGGGTGAACAAGAAAAAGAAGCCCAACACAAAGACCAGCCCACGGCCCTGCCTTTAGGTAAATGAGAAGAAACTAGGTCAGAGAAGCATCTATCACACTAGTCACAGAATAAACTCAACGCATGTAAAAGATGTATTCTACCTTATATATCCTTCTGATATGTGACAGTCATCCATCACCTCTACTAGAAGCAATGGGATCTGTTTTCACCCCCTTAATGTCTTCATTGGGACATTTTAATAGGTTTTACTTGGGGTGATATGCTTACTTTTAAATGTTCCCCTAAGTGATGCTTAATTTTTTATTTATTAGACCATCAGAGGATTTTATGACCCCATTCACATAAAGTGAGCTGAAACCTGATAGAAATCTCAATCTCTCTCTCTCTCTCTCTCTCTCTCTCTCTCTCTCTCTCTCTCTCTCTCTCTCTCTCTCNGGTCTCCCTGTGGCTCTGGCTGACCTGGAGCTTGCTCTGTAGACCAGGCTGGCCTTGAACTCACAGAGATCCGCCTGCCTCTGCCTCCCAAGTGCTTGGATTAAAGGCGTGTGCCACCAACGCCCGGCCTTAGAGTTTTTTTGTTTTTTGTTTTTTGGTATTTTTGAGACGGGGTCTCCCTTAAGTCCCAACTGGCCTGGAGCTCGCTCTGTAGACCAGGCTTGCCTTAAACTCACAGAGATCCGCCTGCCTCTGCGTGAGTTTAATTTTTTTAAAAAGGGAAAACAAACAAAACCCCATGTGTGCTCAGAAAAACAAGGCCCACCACTGGTTTGAGAACACTTCCTTTAAAAAATTTTTTACAAAATATAAAAAATTTAAAAAAGCCGGGCATGGTGGCGCACACCTTTAATCCTAGTACTTAGGAGGCAGAGGCAGGTGGATCTTTGTGAGTTCAAGGCCAGCCTGGTCTACAGAGTGAGTTCCAGGACAGCTGGGGCTACAGGGAGACCCTGTCTCTTAAAAAAGACAAAACAAACAAACAAAAAAAACAACAACAACAAAAAGACTCGTGGTGGCGCACGCCTTTAATCCTAGCACTTGGGAGGCAGAGGCAGGCGGATCTTTGAGAGTTCAAGGCCAGCCTGGTCTACAGAGCGAATTCCAGGACAGCTGGGGCTCCAAGGAGACCCTGTCTCAAAAAGATCAAAAAAAAAAAGAATAAAAAAAATATTTTAGAGCCAGATGTGGTGGCACATGCTTTTAATCCTAGCACTTGGGAGGCAGAGGCAGGTGGATCTCTGTGAGTTCAAGGCTAGCCTGGTCTACATAGCGAGCTCCAGGCCAGCTGGGACTAAAGTGAGACCCTGTCTCAAAAAGACAAAAAAGAAATATTATATTTATATTTTTATTTTATGTGTATGAGTATATTGCCTGCATGTGTGTAAGTGCAACTGTGTCATGCAATGCCCGCAGAGTCAGAGGAACCCATTGGATTCCCTGGAACTGGAGTTACAGATGGTTGTTAGCCACCACATGGGTGCTGGGAACTGAACCCAGGTCCTCTGCTCTTAATCCCTGAGCCATTCTCCTGCCCCAAGAGAATGTCTCAAACCTGGGGCTGCTGACAAGGAACAGTTGAGCATGTGACACAGGGGTTGAGCAGTCCCCTGGAAAACTGAGTCTGTGGGTGGGAGGCAGATGCTGGACACTTGACTCAGCCTCCTAGGAAGGATGCAAATGTTTCCCTTTCTTACATTACAGTCCTGGAGGCAGTCAGAGCTAGATCTCTGTCTGTGCCTCCCTTTTCCCATCTGGAAAGAAAGTATAAAAAAATCAAGCTCTCCAGAGTTGTGAGCACTTGGGATGATGAAACAAGCACAACTGGGGTGGTCACCCTGCTCCTGCATATGACTGAGGACTTCAGAGGCACCAAGAAACTGCACACAGCAAGCCCTGTAAACCAGCTTCTGTCCCTCAGCTTCTAAGGGCTGCCCCACTAATGGTTTAACGGTAGACATTTTTTTTTTTTTTTTTTTTTTTT
>VZQC01010441.1:26189-36189 GCA_009823505.1 Rhizomys pruinosus
TCTCACAAGCCACGCCACCCCCAACCGTGCTCCCACAGCGAACCCCACTGTTCTCACACAGCCAACCCCATCTACACCTGTCCTCACAGAGCCAACCCCACTGTAATCACACAGCCAACCCCACTGTTTCACACAGCCAACCCCACTGTCTCCACAGCCAACCCCACTGTTCTCACACAGCCAACCCCACTGTTCTCACAGCCAACCCCACTGTTCTACACAGCCAACCCCACTGTTCCACACAGCCAACCCCACTGTTCTCACACAGAAAACCCCACTGTTCTCACACAGCAACCCCACGTTCTCCACAGCCAACCCCACTGTTTCTCACACAGCCAACCCCACTGTTCTCACACAGCCAACCCCACTTGTTCTCACACAGCCAACCCCACTGTTCTCACACAGCCAACCCCACTGTTCTCACACAGCGAACCCCACTGTTCTCACACAGCAACCCAATTGTTCTCCACAGCAACCCCACTGTTCTCCACAGCCAACCCCACTGTTCTCACACAGCCAACCCCACTGTTCTCACACAGCCAACCCCACTGTTCTCACACAGCCAACCCCACTGTTCTCACACAGCCAACCCCACTGTTCTCCACACAGCCAACCCCACTGTTCTCCACACAGCCAACCCCACTGTTTCTACAGCCAACCCCACTGTTCTCACAGCCAACCCCACTGTTCTCCACACAGCCAACCCCACTGTTCTCACACAGCCAACCCCACTGTTCTCACACAGCCAACCCCACTGTTCTCACACAGCCAACCCCACTGTTCTCACACAGCCAACCCCACTGTTCTCACACAGCCAACCCCACTGTTCTTACACAGCCAACCCCACTGTTATCCACACAGCCAACCGCACTGTTCTCCATACAGCCAACCCCACTGTTCTCCACACAGCCAACCCCACTGTTTCCACACAGCCAACCCCACTGTTCTCACACAGCCAACCCCACTGTTCTCACACAGCCAACCCCACTGTTCTCACAGCCAACCCCACTGTTTCTCACACAGCCAACCCCACTGTTCCACACAGCCAACCCCACTGTTCTCACACAGCCAACCCCACTGTTCTCACACAGCCAACCCCACTGTTCTCCACACAGCCAACCCCACTGTTCTCACACAGACAACCCCACTGTTCTCACAGCCAACCCCACTGTTCTCACAGCCAACCCCACTGTTCTCACACCAGTTCAGCCAACCCCACTGTTCTCACACAGCGAACCCCACTGTTCTCACACAGACAACCCCACTGTTCTCACAGCAGCCGAACCCCACTGTAATCTCACACAGCCGAACCCCACTGTTCTCCACAGCGAACCCCACTGTTCTCACACAGCGAACCCCACTGTTCTCCACAGCCAACCCCACTGTTCTCCACAGCCAACCCCACTGTTCTCACACAGCCAACCCCACTGTTCTCACAGCCAACCCCACTGTTCTCACACAGCCAACCCACCGTTCTCCACTGCCAACCCCACCATTCTCCACAGCCAACCCCACTGTTCCACACAGCCAACCCACGATTCGCACACACCCCACGACTCCCCAGCCCACCCCACTGTTCCACACAGCCAACCCCACTGTTCTCCACAGCAACCCACTGTTCTCACACAGCCAACCCCACTTTTCTCACACAGCCAACCCCACTTGTTCTCACACAGCCAACCCCACTGTTCTCACACAGCCAACCCCACCGTTCTCCACTGCCAACCCCACCATTCTCCACAGCCAACCCCACTGTTCTCACATCAGCCAACCCCACTGTTCTCACACAGCCAACCCCACTGTTCTCCAAGCCAACCCCACTGTTCTCCACACAGCCAACCCCACTGTTCTCACACAGCGAACCCCACTGTTCTCACACAGCCAACCCCACTGTTCTCACACAGCCAACCCCACTGTTCTCACACAGCCAACCCCACTTTTCTCACACAGCCAACCCCACTGTTCTCACACAGCCAACCCCACTGTTCTCACACAGCCAACCCCACTGTTCTCACACAGCCAACCCCACTGTTCTCACACAGCCAACCCCACTGTTCTCACACAGCCAACCCCACTGTTCTCACACAGCCAACCCCACTGTTCTCCACAGCCAACCCCACTGTTCTCACACAGCCAACCCCACTGTTCTCCACAGCCAACCCCACTGTTCTCACACAGCCAACCCCACCATTCTCTGCACCTGGCAGGTCCTCTGGCTCACGTGTTCCTGTGGCTGCTGACGGAGCTATGAGGAACTGCTTGGGGGCCGAGGGCCCATCGGTAACTATGCAGATGCAAGGGGTTTCTTGAGCCCTATGTGTTGTTTTGACCAAGTAACTGTTAGAAGTGACACAAGTTACCTCCAGGTGGATATTTGAAAGGCCAAGGGCAGGGAGGGGGGGCAAGGCGGAAGCAGGTGCACTGCTGTGCTTGGGGTGCTGTCACAGTTTCAGTTTTGTTGCTATGATAAGAAAACAGTCTGACCACAGGGCTGGAGAGATGGCTCGGTAGGTAAGAGCACTGGATGTTCTTGCAGAGACTTGGGTTCAGTTCCCAGCACTCATATGGCAGGCTCACACTGTCTGTAACTCCAGTTCCAGGAGATCCAATGCTCTTTTCTGGCTTCTGTGGGCATTGTATACATATAGGTGCACTTATATATGTGCAAGCAAAACATTCCTACATATACAGAATTTAAAACAATTAAAATCAAGGCTTGAGAGATGGCTCAATGGTTAAGAGCACTGGCTGTTCTTCCAGAGGATCTGGGTTTGAGTCCCAGCACCTGCATAGAGCCTAACAACCACCCATATAACTCCAGTTCCAGGGGATCCGATGCCCTTTTCTGACCTCTCCAGGCATTGCATGATATGGTTGCACTTACATGCATGCAGGCAATACACTCATATACATAAAACAAAGATTAAACTTTAAATATGTTAAAAATCCTGACAACAAGCAACTTAGAGAAGGAAAGAGTTTATCTGGCAATTCCAAGTACAGCCCATCACTTTGGAAAGTCAAGGAGCTCAGGTAGCTAGGCACGCAGCATCCATTGAGAGCAGGGCGAGATGGACGTGCCAGGCCGAGGGATTGCTTTGCTAGCTGTTATTTAGATTTATCCTGTCTCCAATAGCTCGGGACCCCATGCGTAAAGAATGGTACTGTCCACAGTGGGTTGGGAATTCCTTCACCAATGAAGAGTCAAGACAGCCTTCCACAGACCAACCTGCTGGGCAGCCACTCAGTTGAAGCTCTCATGTGATTCCAGGTCATATGGAGTTGGCAGTTATAACTAACCAATACAGCTATTATCACAAATATCTCGGAGCAGGTGGCTCAGACAACTGTTGTCATGATTATGAAATTCACGAGTCCAAGTGTGCATGGACTGGCTCCTCCTGAGGCCTTTCCCCCAGGCTTGTCATGGCCATCTTCTCCCTGAATCCCCATGTGGTCTCCCTCTGTGTGTCTGTGTCCTCTTATAAAGAGGACATTCTCCTCTTATAAAGACACCAGTCAAGTTGGGTGGAGTCACATCTATGACCTCATTTTATTCTGAGGTTCTCAGGACTCCTGCCTCTGAACATGGGAGGATAGAGTCCAACCTAATAGAGCCATTACCTCCCAGTGGCCACAGCAGCCACAGGTGGACTCGGGCTGTAGTTCAGCAATGGTTCGTGTGGATGTCTTGGAATGACTCCAGTACAGTGTTGTGAGCGCTGGAAATTGCTTCCTCCACCAGTCGCCTCCCTGACACCTCTATCCCAACTCTTCTCATGGTTCCAGAAGGCCTCCATTTCCTGTATCCCACCCGTTGCTTCTCGGAAATCTTCACGTGGCTTCCCTTTTCTTGACCAAGCCCTGACCCACACAGGTGGGACAGGTGAAGTATGTGTCCCACCACTAGCCTCATGCACCCTTTCCCAACAAGGCTGAAAAGGCAGGTTTGGGGCAGTGATTACCTGTCATCCGTGGTCCTGCCAGCTTAGGAAAGAGGCTGAGCTGCTGCTGTAATGAGAATGTTGACACACAGTGAGGCCACTGGGCCAGTGTAGAAGGGCCTCGTCTCTAGGCGCTATCTGATGGGAGCTGCTAGGAGGGAAGGATGTAGATGCAGTGATTTTAAATACCCTTTCTGGAACAAAGCAAACAGCCACAGAACCCAGTTTGACCAGAGTTTCTGCAGGAGACCTGTGCAGAAAGGAAAAACTCGGTAGGGCCTGGGGTGCTGGAGGTGGTCGCCCCAACTCACTGCAAGGAGGCGGTTTTGCACCATAGAGATGACAGCAAGACTCTTAAATCATTTGTGAGACAGTCCCCCAATGCTCTCTTCCCACCCACTTCTCCCTACAGGATGACGAGGCTCTCAGGAAGGGTCACTTCCCCCTACAGGACGATGAGGCTCTCAGGAAGGGTCACTTGCCAGGGGTGACGAGGCCCAGAGAAACCTGAGCAGAAATACCAAGCCAGGACCAGGGCCTCCCCAGCCAGGACCAGGGCCCCCAAGCCAGGACCAGGGTCCCCCTAGCCAGGACCAGGGCCACCCAGCCAGGACCAGGACCCCCCATCTAGGACCAGGGCAACCCAGCCAGAACCAGGGTCCCCCAACCAGGCCCAGGGCCCCCCAGCCAGGACCAGGGCCCCCCAGCCAGGACCAGGGCCACCCAGCCAGGACCAGGGCCCCCTCGGCCAGGACCAGGCCCCCCAGCCAGGACCAGGGCCCCCCAGCCAGGACCAGGGCTCCCCCCAGCAGGCCCTTCTGCCAGGTGGGCACAGATAACTGTCTGCCTCTGTCTTGCAAGTACTAGGATTAAAGGCATGTGCTAGCAAGGCAGGCCTTGGTAGCGGATTCTGAGCACTGTCCTCATTCCCACAGATGTGTGCTCTCTATGAGAGTCACACTTGCTCAGTCCCCTGGGATACTGTAGAGCTGAGATTATTGTCATTATGTGTGTCAAACATGGGAATCGTGACCCACCTTGGCCCACCTACAACCTTCTCTGAGGTCATAAAGACAGGACCATTTGACCTCGAGTATCCTGGCCTCCCTCCTCTGTCCTCGAAAGCTTCCTAGCATGTCCCTGGGTTGCCTGCATTGTCTCCTGGGGCATATTGAAGAATAGAGCCCCAGACCTGCTGTGGAGCTACACAGCCAGAATCTACTTCCCTAGGATGTGTGTGCACATTTGCAGGAGCATCTCAGGTGTTTGCTTGGACTCTGACATCAGATTTAAGAGTGTCTGTAGGGCTGGAGTGATGGCCCAGTGGTTAAGAGCACCAACTGGATGCTCTTCCACAAGACTCAGGTTCAGTTCTTAGCACCGACATGACAGATAACAGTAGTTATCTGTCGTGTGGGTTATCTTAGCACCCAACATGACAGATAACAGTAACTCCAGTTCCAAGGGATCTGCTGCCCTCTTCAGGCATTGCACGGATTGATGCACTTGCATGCAGGCAAAACATTCATAAAATATAAATTTAAAAAGAGACTAAGTGGCAGAAACACTTAAAGGCACTAGCCTGCCTCAGAGCACAGGACAATGTTACTTATCAGTATCACTATGGAGCAGTAACTACAGGAGAAAATGGACTACTTCTGCTCTGGCTGTGGATAAATGCAGGCATGATGGCTGCATGAGGTGAGCTCACAGTGTATAGACAGGGAGAAGGTCCATGGTAACTACCTCCAAGTGGCTTTCCTTAGAGGACAAGAGAAGAGTGGTCTTGCATAGTCTTTGCCTCTCTCCCACATCTTCATCTCTTCAAGTTGTTCACCCACTGATCCACCATCCATCTATCCATTCATCCATTTATCCATCCATCCATCCATCCATCTATCTCCATCCATTCATCCATCCATCCATCCATCAATCATCCATTCATCCATTCATCCATCCACCCATCTATCCATCTATAAATCATCCATCCTTCCATCCATACATCATCCATCCATCCTTCCATTTATCCATCCATCCACCATCTATCCATCCACCCATCTATCCATCCATCATCCATCCTTCCATCCATCCGTCATCCATCCATCCTTCCATTCATCCATCCTCCCATCTATCCATCCATCCATTCATCATCCATCCATCCATTCATCATCCATCCATCTATCCATCATCCATCCATCCATTCATCCATCCATCCACCCATCCATCCATCCACCCATCCATCCATCCACCCATCCATCCATCCACCATCCATCCATCCTTCCATTCATTCATCCATCCATTCATCCATCCACCCATCTATCCATCCATCATCCATCCTTCCATCCATCCATCATCCATCCATCCTTCCATTCATCTATCCATCCATCCATCCACCCTCTATCCATCCATCCATCCATTCATCATCCATCCATCTATCCATCATCCATCCATCTATTCATCATCCATCCATTCATCCATCCATTCATCGTCCATCCAACCATCCACCCATCCATCCACCCATCTATCCATCCATCCTTCCATCCATTCATCCATCCATCTATCCATCATCCATCCATCCATTCATCATCCATCCATCCACCCATCCATCCATCCATCCATCCACCCATCCATCCATCCATCCACCCATCTATCCATCCATCCATTCATCCATCCATCTAGTCATCATCCATCCATCCATTCATCATCCATCCATCCATTCATCATCCATCCATCCACCCATCCATCCATCATCCATCCATCCTTCCATTCATCTATCCATCCATCCATCTATTTATCATCCATCCATCTATCCATCATCCATCCATCCACTCCCCATCCATCCATCCATCCATCCATCCATCCATCCATCCAGTTAGGTGCCTGGCCCTGTGTGCACTATAGAACAAGCTGAAAGGAAGTAAACGTTTCTTCTTTACTGAGTTATCTCCTTTTGAAATATTTTTATTTTACTTCTTTTCCCCTAACTGCAATATAGAAACAAACAATCATAAAAAATAAAACTGTAAATCGACCATTGATTGTGTAATAGCACTTGGTATTGCTACAGGGATAGGTCTTGGGCTAGACCAGGCTATGGCCAGGCCCACCCAGCTTCTAGGCCTCTGTGATTGCTAGTGAGCCCATGAAGGCATCAGGCATGACCGTGTGGCATCACAGTGGAGATTCTGTGTCTTACCTCACTGGGGAGGGCACAGAATGGGTAAGGAGGAAATGGCACACAGCACTGTGAACACACAGGAAGCCAGGATGCTGGCTGTGGAGAGCTGGCAATGTCGCCCCCGACCCACAGACATCTCCACAGGACTCTGCAAGCTGGATGAACCAGTTAGTGTTCTGTGCTTGCTGTGGGAGGGAGCTAACAGACACTAGGCTGCATGTAAGAAAACAAAATGTCTTTCCCCTCCACATTTCCAATACCCACCTCCCACCTCCCCTCCTCATCCCACAATAAAACTTTCTTGGAATGAACTGAACAAAGCTGGGACTTCTAACCTATCCAAACTCATGTCTGGAGCTAAGTTTCCTCTTACAGAATAAAAATAAGAGGAAGAGACTGAGTTAGTTGAGCACTGCATGGAGTTAATCACCAACCACATCCAATTCAGACACTCCATTTTCCTTTAATCTAAAGGTTTCAGTTACTGTAATGACTGATTTTTTTTTAATGTTTTTGTCACAGAGTCTAATGTAGCCCAGGCCCAGAGAACTGACTTATAGCTCAGACTGGCCTTAAAGTCTGATCCTCTCGTCTCCACCTCCTGAGTTCCGGGACTAAAGGCATGCACTACCATGCCTGAATAGTGACTAGTTTCTTAAGGGCAGTTTGGCATTGTTTCTGAAATAATGGATGGTCCATCCTTCATGTGTTCTCTGCAGTGTGGTGCATGTGTGTTGGCCAGTGGATAACTGGAGACAGCTAGGGCTCTCTGGAGGAAGGAGAGGATAGGAAAGGAAGGCCTCTTGGTACATAAGCTACAAGGAAGGGTCCTGGGGGACAGCCCTCTGGATTTCAGGGTTGACAACAAAGCCTGGCTACCTTGTTCTACTTTTTTAAAAAGACATTTAAACCCTCTGGCTCTTTGAAATCAAATGGAAAAAGCCATACTCTCCTCTGTCTATGTGGGATCATTCCGTTGTGTCATCCCACTCTAAGCCCCCCAAACCAGCTTCTCCCTAGGCGGACTGTGTAGACACAGCCTATAGGGACCATAGAGGAGGAAAGACATCAGAGCAGAACACTCGGTGCAGACTTCAGGGCCATGACAAGTAACATGTGCCAAAGGTCCATAGTCTGCGCGTTGTTGGCCTCCCTCCCGATACTCTGGAAAGCAAAGTTGGACTGGGTGGGGGCTGAAGGGAAGGGAGAGAGGGTGGCAGAGCATCAGGACCACGACTGCCAAAAGATTTGTCTAGGTGTGATTCATAATGATTTCACACCTTCGTGGCTACTAACCAGCTGGCTGGATGAAGGGAAGCCATTCTTTATACTGGCTTCGCTTTACCCCACAGCTAATGAGCAGGTTCCATTAGGTACATCCAAAGCCTGGGAAACTCGTAGTGTTGAGGACACAGTGGTCAGGGGTGGTAGACCAGGTACTTCCCTGACCCCCTGCTCACAGGCTGATCTCAAGCTTGCTGACAGGGCAAAAGTCTCAAAGCTGAATCCCAAATTCTGTTTGACTTACTCACCTGGCTCCCAGTTTGGACAAGAATCAGACAGGCATTAATGAGTTAGCAACATATGAGTAACAGTATTGGTCAATTAAAATTTGTTGTTTGGGTCAGGCACAGTCTCGGGGGAGGCTCAGGATGGGCTTCTGGGCTCCCTGGGGTCTTTGGTGACCAAGGATATAATGCACTGTGGCTGACACCATCAGATCCCACCAGGAACCCACCAGGAGGCTTTTGTCACCCCCACAGGAGAACTGAATTGTGGTTGGTGGGTTGAGTCACCAGCAGCCCCTATGTGCTCTCCTGGGTTGTGGGTGGCAGTGAAGTCACTGCAGTGGTTGTGACTAGAGCCAGGGGACACAAGGGGCCATCTGCTCTCGCTCTACCAAAGCTATACTAGGTGCATGTGCCATGCATCCTGGGACAAGCTGGAAACAATTAGCATGGCCCTACTGATGTTCAAAGCAGCTAGCTGGTGCTCCTTCCCAGGGGTGCTGGTGGCCAGCCAGGGGAAGCCGCATTCTCATGCATCACCTGGCTATTCCTTCTGGTTTGCCCGTCCTAGGATGCTAAGGGGCACTCGGAGCTAGAACTTAAAGTGTGATAACAGCGTATGTGAGAGATGGCTGCATCTTATGTATTTGATCTTCTCAGCTTCCCTAGAGGAGGGCTTTCTCTAAAGATAGTAAGCTTTGGGGATCCCTTTGGAATCCATGATCATAGCACCAGTGGTTTTAGGACACAGGTTGCTGGCCACAGAAGGGAAGGCCACAGGGATCTGGCTGAGACACTGGTTTGTGTAGCTCCTCCAGAATCTTTGGGTGTTAAACATAAAGGCCTAGGGATGCACAGCTGGCGTCCCTGGCACACTGCCCACCAGGTGCTGGCGCACTGCCCACCAGGCACTGGCACCCTCCATTCCCCAGCCCTGCCTCCGGAGACCGACTGGAGTGACTTGTCGTGAGCCTTCCCTGTTCGATTTGCCTCTGGCTTTCCATCCCTCCCAGGATTTCTCAGCACAGGGAAAACCTCCTGGAGTTGATGTTCATCTTGGTGACGCCAATGAGCTTGAGGGGTGTGGAGAGGCTGTAGGAGGAGGCCAGCGGGGAGTCACAGAAGAGGTCAGACAGTTCATCCCGCTCTTCCAGCTCATAGGTGGCATCATTGAGCATCCTTCTGTGCAGGCGGCAGGTCTGCTCAATCTTCAGCTTGTTGATGTCCCCACGGAGGCGCATGAGCTGCCTAGCCAGCTGCTGGTCCTGTAGCCGCATATCCGTCTGGAAGGAAAGAGGCCACACATCGTCAGTCACCACAGCAGTGGAGGCTGCTATTTTGTGGTCCCTGCTGAGAAGACTCATTAATAG